>JALHLI010000002.1:5355062-5591573 GCA_023349425.1 Anthopleura sola
CATTGAAAATAAATAATTATGGTCATAAATTGTAAATTAAATTATATTAATCCATTCAAGGAATAGTTCATAGTCTATAAAATGGAATAATAGTGTATACCATACAAAGAACTCGGGTCCTTCTTCGTGTACCACACACAATAGATAACAAAGCGATTTACGTAATTCAATATTGTATTTTTTGTCTTGGAATCTTTTTTGTGGTACCACAGGTAGCCCAAGTGTAGAGTTAGTGGGCTGTACACACAGGCAGCCCAAGCAAACTTTCTGTGCATGTTTTATAGGATAATGTATGGGGCTAGGATACAGATAAAAAATAAAATCTTTCATTTCACATTTTCTTTTTATATAGTACGTGTTTCAGTCGCTGTTCAATTGTACCTCATTCGATATTATGGCGAAGTTTCAGCGCGATTTGAGGCCGTCTGCCTGTGATATACACTGAGAGAGAGCGAGGCAGATTTTCAAAACCCCTCAAAAACACAATTTTATGCCAATATTTCATCACCAAAGTGTCCCTCAGCTATCAGATAACATGTTTTTAGAGACTATTCAAAAGCATTAGATAATTTAAGTCTTTCTGAAAGCATATTTTCAAACCATGTGAAATCCACTCACTGAAGCTAATGACGCCACAGCTCACTAACTCTACCCTTGGGCTACCTGTGGTTCCATTGGCTATATTTGACTGTACATTTTTTGATCAAAACTTGAGTCTTATAACACGGTAAAGTGGTTTGTTATATGTCATTTTAGGTCAACTATAATCGAGCCTGGTCCCATAACCACAGAGTTTGCAGTCAAAGCAAAGGGGATACGAGACGACATCGATATCTCCTCTACTGACGACCAAACGAAGGCACTGTTGACGTCATACTTGCAATCATATTATCACAGCTACAAGAATCTCGGTGAATCACCCAGTGAAGTGGCTGAGGCCGTAAAAAAGGTCCTGCTACTGAAGAATCCTCATCTACGATATCAAACAAACAAACAATATCGACAGCAGGAAATATCTGCCAAGTTAGTGGACACCACAGGAGACAGAATAGTAAAACTACTGGACACAAGCGAGGCCAGTACGAAGACTAGTTAGAGCACTTGGGGATGAGCATAAACAATATGAAATGGACTAAGCAGTGGCATACTGTTAAACCCGGACTCACTTAGGCCCAAATTAGACGTCGAATTTTGCATGTGCCGAATCCAATGCAAATAAATTCAAGCAATATGTAGGTTTTGCTCATTTGCATTAGATTCGGCACATCTGAAATTCGACGTCTAAACTAGGCCTTTAGTCATATCAGTCTAGTATGAATAAATGTTAGGCGGCCCGGTTTAGACGTCGAATTTCACATTGGCCGAATCTAATGCTAATGAGCAAAACCTATTGTTTGAGCTCATTTGCATTAGATTCGGCACATGTGAAATTCGACGTCTAAACCGGGCCTTAGGTATAGTCATTTTTTATATATATGTTTTACTTAACTCTCGGAACTACTTGAAATAAACTAATAATAAAAGATGTATATAATCAAATCAATTCAAAATGTATGGTTGTTTTATCATCATTATAAACAACAGTGTTTCATTTCAAGTGGTTCTAAATCTTTAGTAAAACTTTTTTGATGCACTAGGTCAAACTTTTTAAACTTTTTTTTAAGGAACTAGTTTCGTCTCTCGTTAAACCTTTTTTTATCGAAAGTTTAAAAAGTTTGACTTAGTGCGTTAAAAGAGTTTTATGAAGGTTTAGGACCACTTGAAATGAAACTTAGTGAGTCTTTTGACATCCGAGCGAAGGAAATATCAGCAGATATACAACAGTGTTTCAAAGTTTCATCTAGATTGAAACACTTTAACATTTTTAACATGATCGTATTAAGTAATAAAGTTAATCAGCAAAAATGCAAGTGAAACGTCGTGTTATGATTCCAGCTGAAAAATAATGCATTATACGCATGCGCATGCTTGATGTGCATTTGCATGGCTCACTTGATACCAAAAAATGCCTTCTGTAAAAATATCTTGAGAGATAAGAAAATTAAACCTCAGTTCTGATTCTTTCCCCAAGCGTATTGGTGTATAAGGTTGCATCTGTTTTTTTCAAGACACATCCCACATGGAAAGAAATAACCACAGCAACAAAATCATCAGCAACACAAGCGATATTCTGGGTGTGCTGGTCATAGCAAGGGGTTAATCATCTACGGTCTAGGGGCCGACTAACCTCTCCCTTAGGCTTCGGCCGAGCTTCCTGATCAGTCAGTAATGTCCTCCCGGGATAGCGGTGTTGGGGCCGAAACCTCCAGCGTAGCCGTAAGTCCATACGAGGCTTCAGCACTCGATGTCTGGAAGTATGGTCCTGGTTAATCAATCAATAAATACAAATAGTCTCTTTCACAATTCCCTGTGCCATCTTGAACGGTAGCCGTACGTTTACATCGAAGCAAGAAGATAATAGACAACTTTTTTTAAAACCTTGGACAATTATTTACAGGTCTCTATCATCGCAAATTCACAGTTCGTCTCGCTTCTATATGCAAAGGTACGGCTACCTTTCAAGGTGGCGCAGGGAACTGTGAAGGGGACTATATTCATACCTAAAACATTAAGCATGAATCAAACAAGAAGATGAACTTTTAAATTAAGGAATGTTAAAAATATGCCTCCTTTCTACATTCTAAGTGTCTTGGACTCAGTCCTGAAATACCTGCAGCTCACAATCATGTTATGACTTTTGGACACTTCTCATTTCCAAAACGAATATTAATTCAGGCTACAATATTCACAGGCAGCCCAAGCAAACTTTCTGTGCATGTTTTATAGGGTAATGTATGGGGCTAGAAGACAGATGAAAAATAAAATCTTCCACTCAACATTTTGCTGTAAAACTTGCTTCAGTCGCTATTGGTATCTCGTTCGGTCTTCTGGCTAAGTTTCAGGGCGATTTGAGGTCGTTTAGTGTTTTTTTTATCCTACCAAAAAAAAACTCACTAAATTAACGGCCTCAAATCGCGCTGAGAATTCCTTGTTGCCCGCTGAGAGCCGTTGCCGGGAAACATCGAAACGTTTTCACGTTTACGTCATACCCTCTCGACCAATCAGATTGCGAGAAAAATGGACTTTGACAATTAGTATATAACAAGGACAGATCATATGCATCCAATGAATAATCTGAATCATTTCTCTCAATTGCATGGCTATACTCAGACCTCAGTTTTCAACATGAACGTTTAGACGAAGGCGCGAACACACGCCGGAGGGTTCAAAAAACCATTCATGTAATATCAGTCAAGAGCAGGCTGTTATCAAGAGCCGGACCATTAATTACTGTAAGAGAATAGATGGCTGGATCCGTGAGTTTCATGAAACGCGGAGTGACTGGGTCCAGTCCAGCCTAGTCCAGTCCATGTTTCTAATTGGCTAAATTTCAGTTCCGTCTGTTCGCGCTGAGCACGTACTTTTACGCTTTAAAGCAGCCAATCAAGTTGGGAGAAAACTGAGTTTTTCTGCCAAAGCCTCGTTCCTATTTCTGAGGTGTCATCCTTGTTAGCCAGGCGAACCGGGAAATAGATACTTCTTTATTCTAGTTTTCCACGTACGTCACTATTTCAGATCAGCTGGTTGTTGCATGTTGCATACCAAGCCCGAAATGCAGTATGTATATATATATATATAGTAGACTTTGTCTGCAGGTTTTCCCAGCATACTTTCTTCTGTGCTGACATTATTTACATATGAATATAGTACATTTCAAGCTTGGTAAGCAACAAGCAACATGCCGGTAACAAAACCTTCTCCAACCTTTTTTGAACCTTTCTTGAAACAGAATTTTTTTAATCCATGAGTAACTTGCCATATGGGGCATGTGAGAAGTAAGGCACTAGGCCATGTGGGATAGGCTCAGAGATAATAATATGCGTAATGGATAAGTTGCGAGCCTTAATATGAGCGACTGAAGAAGACTGCCGTGGGCGGCACATACCCGTATAGCAAATATAGGGGAGTACCCCCCCCCCCCCCCGGGTGACAACTTCAAGTCGACTGACGCATATTATCTTGTATTATTATCTCTGAGCCTATCCCACATCACGCCTAGTGCCTTACTTCTCATCTACTAATTTTCGTGGGATCTTGCCAGTTATCTAGACACACCGTGCTGACGAGGCCCAATACAGACCGAAACAGCTGTCCACGGTTTCTAGTTGAACTGGCTCATTGTTCAGTCGACTTGAAGTTGTCAAAGGCCTAACGGCAGTCTTCTTCAGTCGCTCATATTAAGGCTCGCAACTTATCCATTACGCATATATGGGGCATTTGATTATTTTCGGTCGTAAGTTCAGAAAAAGTGACTGTTCCATATGTTTCCAAGCGATACTACCGGTTTTTCTAGACAAATGAAAAACATGCACCCCTAGTCTGTAAAGATGATCAGTAATTCTGATTCATTAAAATATTCTTGATCCTGCTTTGCTCTTAATCCTCTTATCAAGTTAAAAGTTAATTAAATTTTTCCAATTCTTGTCATATTTGTACTTGGTTTGCTTCTTAATTAATTGATGGGTTTCCTGTGTTTACTTCACTCGCGGTACCCGAACATCATCAATCCCAGTGGCCATGGCTCCTCGTATCGTGGTTATCACCGGCTGCTCTTCTGGCATTGGCTTTTCTACAGCAGTGTTTCTAGCGAAAGACCATCTGAAGCGATATAAAGTATACGCCACAATGACAAATCTAGACAAGAAAGGATTGCTAGAAGAATCGGTAAGGGAAGTGCTGAATCAGACGATCTTCATCAAACGGATGGACGTCACATCAGACGACTCAGTTACTGAGGTTCTAGAAAGTATTTACGACGTTGAAGAAAGGATTGATATTTTAGGTAAACATTGTATTTATTTCTTCGAAGTACTTACAGTAATATACTATTCTTAATCTATGAAGACTGCCACTCTCCATCGCTTCCTTCTCCTCTATCGACCGAACCTTCTCGATCGAAACTTCTCGATATTAAACTACGTACAAGAGCACTTGAAGCTGATATCTGTTTGCTTGTAATCCATCTAGTGAATAATGCCAGTATTGGTCTAATGGGTATTCTGGAGACGCACCCAGCACAGCTGACAAGACAAGTCTTTGATACGAATTTCTTTGGTGTTGTACGTTTGACCAAAGCAGTCATCCCCAAAATGAAATCCAATAGAGAAGGTCATATCATTAATATCAGTAGCATGGCTGGGGTAAACGGAGTACCTTTTAACAGTATTTATTCTGCTTCAAAGTTCGCTGTGGAAGGAATGTCCGAGTCTCTGGCACCTTTACTCAAAAAATTCAATGTTAAGTAAGTATTTTATACTAGCTAAAAGATGACCCTGTGAACGTCACTCAAACTTGTACTTATGAGATCTAATATTAATATCCATCTAGGTTGTCTATCATTGAGCCTGGTCCAATAGCAACTGAGTTCCTCTCAAGTGGTCTAAATACCTCTGAAACAAATACAGACGATTCATACGAAGGAGTTGATGAAGAAACCAAGCAGTTGCTCGCAAATGCTGTTACGAAAATGGAAAGTGCTCTTGCAAATATGGCACAGTCACCTGATGAAATAGCACAGATCATTGCCGATGTTCTTCTGGAAGAAAACCCTCATCTTCGTTATCAAACCGACAAGATGTATACTGTGGCTACTGCCGATAAACTGACAGACCCTACTGGAGATAAAACACTCGACACCCTCTACCAAAAGTTCTTCTCGTAAATTATTAGAAAATAATAATATTTTAATAGATATTCAATATGCTGGCTACGTGACAACCCAATAAACGTGTACATATGTAAGATGACAAATGTATAGTTGGATAGGTCCATCGAGGGTGTGTTAGATAACAGTAGGTTCATGCTAAGGTATAGGCATATCAGTCATCACTTAGGCTTAAAATATAAGAAATTCTTAGGTCATCAGTCAGTGATGATGCAGAAGCTAAGCCAATCGACTGGTAGTCTTGTAGCAGTGTTATGCGTCTGTTTAACATTACTGATCACACTCAGAACATGTTTACTCTCAGTTCAACATTGTAGTATAAGCAAACAATTAGTATCAAAGCTGGTGAAGTTGGATTTATTTCTGTCAATATGTAAGTAATAATCCTGAAATAAAAAGATAAATTTGGAATTTAAGAATCGCAGTAACACAATCCGCCTTGATAGTGTCACGCTGCAAGATGATCCTCTTAGCTGATTACATTCCAAACACTAGTGATAGATCTCTCTCACACACGTCCCAAAAAACATCTTTCGTCTGCCTTACATATTCAATGTTATATTGAAAATGTTATTTACATTTTAACTCTCCGGTGATCAGTACAAAACAGATTGAAATAACAACCTGGAAAACCTTTGATACCAGCTCGAATAATGACTCTCAGATGTTGGGTCGTCCGACTAAATATCTGTTAGTTAATGACATCACAATAGCAGGAGCAGATTGATCTGAGCTATCATTCATTCCTTGTGTCGATAACTGGTCCCTTCAGTTTTGAGCAGTACATACTAACAACATTGTCCTTGGATTTTGGACTGACAAAATGGGCGCCGTCAAAAGTCGTTTGATTGCATCTAAAAGGAAAGATACGCTGGATTCACCAAATGATGATACCACTCCTAAAATCGTTCTCTTAACAGGGACTTCGCATAAGCTTAGCTTAGAATTCGCCTTAACTCTAGCAAATGATCCCTTCACCAGGTTCAAAGCTTTGGTGACCATGCCGTCACATGTGGGAAGTGAATACTTAGGAGATCCACGAGTTCTGAACACACTGAATAAAACACTCTTTGTCCTGCAAATGGATGTGTTTTCAGAAGACTCAATTCGCGGTGTTGTCAGAGAAATCTTGGAAACTGATGGTATTTTGGATTCACTAGGTATGTATGCGTTTGTTTATAGGTATCAGTAACTTGGACTGACAGTTATCATACCGACTGTTGAGACAACTATAGACATCGTAAATTGGGATATTTTTCTAAGCCGTGTCTGTTGTAGGAATGTTCGAGTAATCGAGCTAACATCACAAGCAAAGCGCAGATGCTATCGGTGATATTAAGAGATTTCTGGTAACAACAACAACATGATTGGCGTAAAAATATTCGGCTTAGTATTTATGTAAAAATTGCCGACAGCCACATGCCCCCTCTAAGTTCAGTAGAAATTGTTATTGATCAAAAGTTACTTAGTTCCAATATAGTCAATCCTATTTAAAATACTTCAAGTCAGTAAAGTATTGTCAATATTGGCTTCTTCAGATGAAGACCTTATATATTTACATATTGTACACCAATAAGACTCCAATGAAAAGGAGATCAGTGGAGATCAAGTTTGTACGAACATCGAGGGCAGATGAAAGTATTTACGTAACAGATTTCTTGTCAGTATTTGTTTACTTTACTAGAACTGAACTATTATACTTATGAAGAAGTCAAAACTAGGACTACAGCTACACAGACAGACAAACGGACAGACAGACAAATGGACAGACAGACAAACAGACAGACAGACAAACGGATAGATGGTTAGATATGGAAATAGCAGTCAACAGACAGGCAAACAGACAGACAGGTATGGAAATAGCAGTCAAGTCAGCCAGACAGACTGAGTCATTGTGATTCTTTGGAATGGCATAGTCTAAAACATGGACTGGACTGGACCCGAGAAAACATGGACTGGACTCAGAAAACATGGACTCCCGTAGAAAACATGGACCCGGGGTCAAACACGAGTATTTACGTAATACGAGCATTTTATGAATACTTAATTTTAGTAATAGGAGCTAGGTATACTTAACTGTCAATACTTTATACTATAATCAGACCACCGCTTGCGTTACGACAAAAGTGTCAACTATGACAATGTACAGAATGCATGTTCAATCGGCCTAAATTTAGTAAACACATGTAAGTTATGTTTTGGATATTTGATGGGTGGGTGGGTTAAAACTCCCAAGAAATATCAAGCAAGGTCTCGATTCTTAAAAATAATATCGTTCAACGTTCAGATACAGCACACAAAATATTGAGCGAGCTTATTAATTCAATTTCAAGATTCAACTTCTTTTGAACCAAATGGAATATCCGACTTCTGAGGGAAGTCTTATATGCCGCTCAGGGGGCAGGGGAAGTTTCTCCAGCCTACGAAAATCTGTCTGGATTTTTTGGTATTTCGTTGACCAACTTTCAACTTTTACATAGTGTACTCTTTGTACAGTTTTTGACTAGCTTGCGGGTGTTATGATCCTAGAACGTGTTCGATACTATCATTTTGTCCAGCATATATATTTTTGAACGAGTTTTAATTATTTTTCGTTGCACGTATGAGCAATGAGTGTTTGGTACTAAAAGTATTCTGTACATTGTCATAGTTGACACTTTTGTCGTAACGCAATGCAAGCGGTGGTCTGATTCCTTAGTGTTAATGGATTACTAAAATTAAGTATTCATAAAATGCTCGTATTACGTAAATACTCGTGTTTGACCCCGGGTCCATGTTTTCTACCGGAGTCCATGTTTTCTGAGTCCAGTCCATGTTTTCTCGGGTCCAGTCCAGTCCATGTTTTAGACCATGCCTCTTTGGAATATCATATTGAAAGCAAGCCTCTTTATCATCCTATGATAAGGACAGCTAGGTGATGTGGCATTAATTATTTCCGTATTTCACGAGCTCGAGAAGGGCTGGGTACGAGTTCCTAAATTGTGACGATGACAACACAAAACTCACATAGCCAAAGAGAGCACATCGACCTATACAAAATTCCGAAGTTTGGTGTTAATGGGATCATACCCTGGTTCCAGAGGCGCTTTTATATAAGGCGAACCGTGGAGTGAGACGAGCCGGAGGCTCCGGCTCGTCTCGCGCCACAGCTCGCCTCCGGCTCGCCGCATAAAAGCCATTGAAAAGCGCCTCTGGAACCAGGGTAATGGGATCAATATTGAACGACTTACAGCTATTCAAAAATACAAAGAAATGTATGTTGATGCGATTAACACCAAACTTCGGAATTTTGTATAGTTCGATGTGCTCTCTTTGATATGTGAGTTTTGTGTTGTCATCGTCACATTTTAGGAACTCATACCCAGCCCCTCTCGACTTGAAATCTTGCAATTATCATCCTTTCTGACTGCATTCTTTTTTATTCCAGTTATCACATCCAATGTCCTTCTCACTGGTCCCCTCGAGACCCACTCTATAGACCAGGCAAGGACTGTCTTCGAGACGAACACCATGTCAGTGATTGAAGTCGTCAAATGTATTTTCCCTGTCATGAAAAAGCAGCGTGATGGTCGCTTGATTCTGGTCACCAACCAAGCAGGGATATCTGGGATACCCTTTCATGATATTTATTGCGCGAGCAAGTTTGCAGTTGAAGGGTTTTTTGAAGCCATTGCTCCGGAAGCGTTGGCATTCAACATACAGTAAGTAGACGTGTGTCATTGTAAGACAAATCTCGATATTTTACGATAACCGAGTTCAATAATTGTTTTATCATTCAAATTATTCTTTCTAATATTTGAGGGGCAGTGCACACGAGTCAAACAATAACAAACAATTCAGACAATTCAAGTCTCAAAACTACTGCAAGTCTCTTTGGAAGTAACAAACTCATCTTCCAAACTTTGGATTACTCTTTCTTTAAGATACTGTCTAAAAACATTTACAGCAACTTAATTTTTTTTTTTTTTTGGTATTTTGACTATTTTTACTGTCTATTTAAGCATTCCAAATCTTTTTCAGACAGTTCAGGGAAGCGCGCCATTGTCAAATGCAACCGAGTTACTGCGTATGAGCGACCGTTATTTGCCGCAAAATGGCTTTCGACCGTAATGCGCATGAGTAGACCGTTATTTGGTGTTCTCTCGGCCAATCAAAATGACGGAAAAAATATTAAATATCTGTTAACGTTGTTTGTTTATCAGTGCATCGATCATCGAGACCAGCATGGTCAAAGGGGAAGACCAAACAGCACAAACACTTCAAGTATCTATTGGCTCCAAGATGGAAAACGCAGATGAAGACACAATTAAATACCAAGACTCGTTACCAGGGAAACTAAAACGACAAGGGTCTCTTAAAAAAATGAACATATCTCGGGTTGTTAGTACTATGCGTCAAATCATGTTGGACGACAAACCTCATTTTCGTTATCAATTGAATAAAAGTTGTAGAGAAGCGGCGAGAGAAAAATGGAAGGACACTCAGGGT
Source organism: Anthopleura sola (assembly GCA_023349425.1). Classification (NCBI taxonomy): domain Eukaryota; kingdom Metazoa; phylum Cnidaria; class Anthozoa; order Actiniaria; family Actiniidae; genus Anthopleura; species Anthopleura sola. The sequence goes on from JALHLI010000002.1 coordinate 5,365,315, forward strand.
GATTCGTACATACTGGACACAGCTGAAAGACATTTGTACGTAGAAACAGAGCGAGTACAAGAAGCTTATAATCATTCGTATAAAGAGTGTTAACTTGCTCCTGTTCTGTCACAGGTAGCCCAAGCTATGGTTCTGAATATATATATATAGAGAGAGAGAGAATGTATGGCAGATCAAAACATTTCTTTAAAATAAAATAAATTTCATATTTTGTTTCTTTACCGGTATATCAATGTTTTATTGCATGTTTTGTGGTTTCCTGACGGCTTGGTTGCATTTCAAGGCGATTTTAGGAAACTTTGTCTCCTCTCTAAAGACTTTTAAAGAATTTTTTTGATCTGCCATACTTTCTCTCTATATATATATTCAGAACCATAGCTTGGGCTACCTGTGGTTCTATAGGCAGTGTGATAGACAGTTGCAGGGTGGATGGAGAACAGCATATAACAGACGCTAAGCAATACCAACAAATAAAATCGAAAATATAAAAGAAGTCAAAAGTTTAAATCCCTCAAAAAAAAAAAAAAAAAAAAAAAATATATATATATATATATATATATATATATATATATATATATATATATATATATATATATATAGATTATGGATTGTAGATAGATCAAAGACAAGACATAACTTTTGCTGTTACTCGGAGTTTCACGCTTACGCGATCTTCAGACAGTCTTTAATGATTAAAGATTAAAGATTAAAGATTAAAGATTAAAGATTAAAGATTAAAGACTGTCTGAAGATCGCGTAAGCGTGAAACTCCGAGTAACAGCAAAAGTTATGTCTTGTCTTTGATCTATCTACAATCCATAATCTATAACGCTCTACATGTCAATGTATTGAGCACTTTACCGTCAGAATAGACACATCCAGATATATATATATATATATATATATATATATATATATATATATATATATAAGTGTTCCTAAGTACCAGGAGCTGCCATAGTACGAGAACAACCCAAGGACCACTGATGACAATATCATGTAGTAATCCGTCCCGACTGGCCTCAACAACTGAACACTGAGTTTCTCAGACTCAATTTTAATTCGAATTAACAGAACTATATTTTTGTTTTGTTAGGCGGTGTACTTGTAATGGTAAATCAGAATCATAAACTATAGGCTTCCTATCACCTGTATCACAACATGACATGTTGATTTGCATCTGATGCTTAAAAATAAATAAATCATACTTTAGTAGAATCGTAGTCTATGCCACCTTCTCTATGACACCGATAAAGCAAAGTACAGAGTATAGAGTAAATTTGTTCCCCTTTCGTAAGTACGCCAAGGCACTTGGGATAGCTTGGTACCCTCCTATTAGACCACCGCGCGATGATACATCACGTTAATAGCTAGATTGGGTATGTATTATACTATGATAACGCACAGTCTCTATATACAGTAAAGTCACTTATTAACATTCCTATAGCATTCAAGGTTTAGATCACCCCAGGTGATCAGTTACTAAAATAAATATGCACCATCTATATATACACAAATCAGTACTATAAAATATATATACAAAATATGTCACCAGTCCCCGTAGAACCAGTCAAACCAGTTAAACACCTTCGTCACTTTCTGTTCCCTGGTTCAGACTTGGTCCAATAGCAGATCTCAATCGATCCCAGAAGTGTGGTCTGACATCTTCATTGAAGTACTCAAGATATGTCTTTGTCTTGCGATAATGTTGCAAAGGTTTGGGCAATTCATGAACAGGGATATCTTCCACCAGAACAAGAATCAACACATCATGTCCTTCTGCGAGTCTTCCTTGAGCAAGCTGCATCTCGAAATATGTCCAAACTCCCTTGAGAAAGTTGCGAGTTACAACTAAGAGAGTCTTACGACTCCTGAACACACTGTTCGCGATATTATCAGGAATGTACAGCCCTGCTTCGAAGTCCTTAAAATCGATGCACACACTATGGGTCGTCGTCAATTCTGCATAAAGACTGTTTTTAACGAAATCCCGATCCAAACTGGAATAGGAGACGAAGACATCAAAGTCTATATCACTGTCATGGTCAGGTCCTGGTGCACGTCTCAACAGCTGTAGATTTTCTGCAGGTATTTCAATATGACTGTCATCCGCGTGAACTAAGAGATTATTATCTAAAGGGGAAGAAAGTGTTCATTAGAAAAATACTACAACTGATGCCAATATACCTCTTAAGCTTTGGCATTATGTTTTCCAATTTCAAATCACGATTCATTCTGTTGAAAATAATAAGCAATTTTTGGACGAGGTTGAGCAAAATATCGTGATTTGTTTGTGGCGAGCAAGCAATTATTTGCCGATGCCGAAGGTTAAGGTAAAGGTCGATTTTTCTCACTTTTTTTCAACAAAATCTATTAGATAAAGCAAAAAGATCAGGATTGGCTATGTTCTAAGTTCTCTGATAAAACACGAATGAAACTGTTGAACACTCAAAAAGACGCGAAATTTATGTTTCCCCCCAAAAATTTTTACATGCTTTTGCTACTTGCAGGTTTGGATGAAGCACACAATTTTATGACGCACAGGTGTATAGGGTTAAACGAAAATTGTACGTGGATGCTAAAAATAGCCCAACCGGGAACTCACATGGCGCGCGCGGTATTTAGAAGTTTCCATCTCTTATCTATGTTCTTGCTATATAATGCAAGTGATTACTCAAGGATCAACTTACTAGGTTGTGAGAATGACTGCTGGTCATTGATAGGAAAGTGTGCTCCATAATCAGACCTTGATTTTTTCCTGAACCACAAAATGCATACCAATGTGACAAAGCCAAGTAAGCATCCAACAGCTATTAACACTCCAATAAGTGCTGGGTATTCCTTGAACAAAGAGTTCTCTTCTTTTTGAGGACTGGTTTTGGATTGATGTATTTCTTTAAAAAAATATTGATTCAAAAAATTGAAAAACTAATGGATTGAAACAGATGGCTGTATGAAACTGAGAGAAAGAGATACACTACCTAGTACAATCAAAGTTCCATTCTGTTTTGCAGGCAGACCCCTTCCTGCTCCATTTCTCGCTTCGCAAGTATAACTCCCTTGATCTTCTTTGGTTACATTAAATATTGTCAACCTTGACAACCATGTTCCCTCCTCCTTTGCTTTCAATGCACGTGTCATATGGTACCTGTTTCCAAAGCAAGGTCTGGTGCTGTTTCCTGTCCTGCGGTACCACATCACAAGGGGTGCCCTGGTACTCTTCATGATTTTACAAGACATAGTAATATTGTTGCCAACAAACGTTTTCCATAGTCTAGGCTGAAGTATTACTACTGGCTTTTGAAGTACAAATGTAGCTAATGTGACAGAAACATATTTCGTAATTAGACATTAAAATATATGACAGACCAATGGCATTCTGAGGAATGAGCATTATTTATCAATAAAGTAAGGTAATGGTTAACTAAGCATTGATGGGTTAACAGTCAACTCTTTAATTGTTACAGTGGTACGCTAAGGCCCATATCACTTGGCTTCTGTATAATGTATATAGCAAGAGTCCACAATAGGGAGAGCTTAAACTAAAATAATTTCTTTGTCAATATTTTTTGCCAGGGATTTTGCTTCTGTCTGGGTGTGCACAAGGAAGGAGAGAGTTGACTTTATCTGTTACCGGTACTACACATACAGTGGAGTCCCATAATTATGTTGAACCTCCCGTGTCACATATGAAAATGAGTCTTTTTGGTTTCCATGCAAGTATGACTAAAACTTGACATTTTTGCATCATTAGATGATACAAAGGCTTTATTGCCTGCAACAATTTGTTTTTATTTTCTTAATGAAACTTTCTAAAAATGAATACCAACTAATTAGCATTTACCAGAAATTTGGCTGGGATAACTGGGTTTTAGTTCCTTCAAATGGAAAACAAATATTTCAAATGGAAAAAGCCCACTTGGGATCCAAGTGTTCCATTTACAATGAAAGTCCCAGCATAGTACTTCCTGTGGCTAGGGCTTCGTAATAGACCCTTTTTGAGATGGGCGAGCGCTTTCCAAAATATCGCAGGTGCAAACATGATCTTGAGGCATTTTAGGGCAATGTCGATAGCACAAGCAATCTTGCCTGAAAATGCCTCTTTTTCATGTCTGTGCCTGCAATATTTTTGACAGTGCTCACGCATCTCAGACAACATATTTAATGTACTTGCATTATTACTTCTATGCACGGGATTTTGTACTTTAAACAGACACATTTGATGCGAAGCTGTCTGGTTTTACCAAATAATGCGTGTAAAAACTTGCATGGCAGCAAAAAAACCTGTGCATAGAAATATGCAAATATATTAAAAGTGGTCATACTTTTGCAGGTCGTGCTGTAATACAATACATATATACTTACAAGTTACTTTGACCAGGAATGAGTGAGATATATTTCCATGTATATTCCTAGCGATGCACGTATAGTTGCCTTTATCTGTCTTCCTTATGTCATTGAATGTCGCAACTTGACCATTGCTTTGTAGAAGTCTCCTGTTAGTAGTCCTAAATGATAGCAGATCACCATTCCTATACCAAATGACTTCAGGATCTGGTTTAGCAGTAACACAACATCTTAATGAATCAGTACGTGTGGTGTACCATATCTTTCTTTCTGTTTGAATGGTATACATGTAGGTCTGATCGAAAACAGGAGGTCCTAGAACAAGATGTTTTAACATTAAAATATTTCATTTTTCATCAAAACATATCTCATATCATGTTTAGTATTAAAGCATTGTATGATATATAATAAACCCAACCACTACATGAGACACAAATATTTATCCCCACATACTGTCATATATCAGGCATTAAAATTCTCCTAAAGGCATTGCTTGCATGCATCCTTTTTATGCATCATAATTGTTGTATATATTTTTCACTCGCCCTGGACGGACACTTTGTCCGAAAGCTTGGCATTTTAATAAATCTTCACATGGTTGAAACTATAATTGGTAATATGGATATACCCACGTAGAATGGTATAAATTTACCGCACACCATTTCAATTAAATACAGCCAATCAAAATGCAGGAAAGCTGTTGTATATTTGATGATACATTAATCCCTCCCATCAGGCAATGTGGCTTAGGTGTATTTTTTCAGCGGTGTAGGTAATGTTTACAACATGAGCGGCCGTGTTGTATGGCCGTGTTGTATGGGCAGGCGAGAGATTGTAAAGCCCATACAACACGGACGCGAATGTTGTAAATGACTTGTGAAATTCAATAATAATAATTAATGAAGATAATGATTTCTGAGGAATAGATTTCAAAAGCAGTGTTATTTAAGAAAATATAGTTTGATATTTTATAGGAGCATGCGTACAATGTTTTTTGACGTCACACATTGTTTGGTACGGGCATCCCACATTGGTTATTGTGCTTAGGTTAGCAAAGCAAGATGCAGGGTTTTTGATCTAGTTGGTGGGACTAGCTTTTGAAAAGGCTCTGGGAAACCATCTTCCTTAAGCCGGACCCACAGGTTTATTAGTATTCTGTATCTGATACAGAATACTAATAGATCTATACAATCACAGTAGTCGTATCTTGATACACTCACTAGTTGTTGTATATTTTGATACAGATCACTAGTGATTGTATCAATTTACATGACAATTGTTACTTGTGTTGTATGCAGCTTTACAGGCCATCCACGTGACTGGATTGCAAACATTTCACAGGTCAGAAAGCTCATGAATTATTAATGAATTTTACAAAATAAAATACAATGCTTTCTTGCGGCATAACATGTCATTCATACTTCCTCGTATACAGCTATTTCAAAAAACGTTGAATACTGAATACTGAATACCGCACACTGGATAGTGCATTCCAAGACCAAAATGCATTTTGGGTAATGTTATATGTTTAAACTAAAATAAATAATAATTATTTATTTCATTTTTAGTGCATTCCATCCGAAACAATATACTAGCTACATATTGAGAGCAAATCGCTGTATATTTACTTTTTATTTCAAATTAATGAGACCCACGGTGCCCTTTGGTCTTGGAATGCACTATTCAGTATGCAGTATTCTCAGTATTCAGTATTCAAATAGCTGTACACTCGATCGTCTGATACATGATCATGGAGGCTTGATCTCCCTACCACCCCCCTGGTGGAATATACTATATACTTCTCACGACACATATTATATATATATATTACAAGCAGTTCATCACAATAATATCAAAAGTACAACAAAATACTTTGTTTATGAGATAATAAATATCTGATAGCTTACCGGGCTTGGCTGTAGAATTAAGATTAAGCTTATTGCAATAGATTGATCCTTTACACGAACACCATCTTGTAAGAGTAGCCAATGTTAGCAATGCAAACAAGAACTTATTGATCCAACGTCTAGCTTCACTCACCATCGTGCTGACATTTACTCTAAAAAAACAAGAAGAAATTGTGTATTTGAAAGCCATTTTTGTAAAATCCAATACAGATGCGCAACCATGCGGCTTCGCATTTTAAAACATGCAGTAAATGGATAGTGGGTTTGATGGAATTCAGTCCACAAGATACGGTTTTAAAAATAAGATATTTAACGACGACAGACAAGTAATACTTACCAAACACGACACCAAATTACTGTATTTATACTATAAAGGAAAAAGTTTTAGGTTCAGATCGAGCAAAATATTCGACAAATGTATTTTCTGAGACATGACTGTCTTAAACAAGGATATGACACACCATATGTAACGTGACCGGAAGTCGAGTCAACACGAGTTGCCGTTCCTCTTGGATCCAGTCTACCACCATATAAAGACGTACGCATGACGCCTGGTCGAAACGTGTTTTTAACGCACAGAAAACGTGCTCACGTACATTTGATTGTGAAAGCGTGGAAATAACGTTCTTTACCTCATAAAAATTATATTAATGGATAGTGAAAGTAAGTCTAAAGAAAACGGAACTTGTCGTAGTTGTGGTAAGAAGGGTGTGAAATATCGATGTCCTTCCTGTTTGAGACGAACTTGCAGGTAAAAATATGAATTGTCCCTTTATCTAGTGATAACACTGGCTCATTATCTGGGTATATTCTTATTCTGATTATAATTACATTAGTTTACAGTGTGTCAAAGATCACAAGGAAACGTTTAGCTGTACTGGGATTCGTTCTAAGACCAAATACGTCTCTAAGGGTGATTACAATGAAAATAACTTAACCAGTGGTATGTACGAATACAGTCATGTGCTCTAATGCTTACAGGATATCTTGAACTAGACGCTCTTGGAGCGTTCACTGGGTTGCCTGTGCGAGAGCTCCCCCACTCACCAATCCTCATACTCTATTATTTCTTACCAAAGTGTTCCTTTTGGGTTCAAAGTCCCCCTTTATTAAAAACATTTTAAATTCTAGTAAGACATTAGTGTTGCGTTACTGACTTGTCAACGCATATTATATTTCTACTTGACCTACTAGAGTACCTTTCAAGACTAGCTGATGAAATAAACATATCTATTTCAGAATCGAAACTGTTCGCTGCAAAACAAACGTTTTATCAATGTAAATACTCTTAGCCAAAATGTGTTTAACTGGGCATTTGTTTTTCCCTCAGTTTTTGTTTTCTGTATTTTCATAAATGGAAATATTCAACAAGTCTTGGCAGTTCGCTTTATTGTAGATCACTATCAGCTCGTCTGACTTCTACAAGTTCTTGGAGTCAGCTTTCATCAAAGCTTTGTTTGTCACTCGTTTTGTAGTTTGTCTCTCGTTCTGTAGTTTGTCTCAGTATATTTTTTTGTATTTGAGATCTGGTAAGATCTAGTTTGATCATAGCTAGGTAGTTTATAGATTATCTTAGTCTATTTTGACTAGTTTTTCTAGATCTACGATTCTCATACAGTAGTTTGCTCATAGATTCTCAAAGATAGCTCATAGATTCTCAGACTTCTCTCTTTCAGTATGTGGACCAACCCATTCCAAAATCGCTCAATAACATCTTTTAGTTTGTGTCTACCACGTACGGCGTGTGTGTTTGTAAGTAGTTTAAGCGTAGCGTTAAAAAACCTAAAGACAAAAGTACGCAACGTGCCTACAGACAAAATAGTACTTCATGAACCCTGAATGAATGAATTTATAGTGACACAACACTAAAAGCTATAAATACATTGTCCTCGATGTCGTGTGGCAACTTCATTGGACATTGGACATTGTTTACGAGTTCTCGACCAATCATGACGTGTGAAATTATGGTCTACCTGACGCAGGAAAAACAGATCTCATTTTAAGACTGGTTTGCTACCATAGCAACCCAGTAATAATACCTATATCAGGATGATCTTTAACAGTATCAGTAAGGTAGCATATGACAGAAAGTAAGTAGTGATAGGAGGAAAGAGCTAGAGTCCAGTATAATAAACTTACATGGGTATGATAATAATAATAATAATAATAATAATAATAATAATAATAATAATAATAATAATAATAGGGTCATTTCACAGTATTTGATATGTTACGGAGGGGAAGAATCATTTTTTCATCTTCATGTTGCTGGATAATTATGAGATCCTTGACTAAAGTTTAGTCATGGCATCATTGATACCTACCTGCACTACAACTACATGAAGATCAAACAAATATTCAAACCTCTGCTTAATGGTTATAATAAAAAATGTACAGTGTTACGGAGGGGAACAGAAAACACAGTCTTAATTTATGTTCATGGATTGTTAAAGAACTCTCTGAAATTGATACATTTCAAAGACTTTCTTTAGTCTTATAGCATTTTTTATTTATCCAGGTTTGCAAAAATAGAAGATTCAAGAGTTTATGTACCTTTCTTGTTTCACAACATGAACTTCCCCTCCGTAACACTACCACCTCTAATAGAAGTTCATGTTGTGAAACAAGAAAGGTACATAAACTCTTAGCCCAAGCTCTGTTTCTGTGGTGATTATACTAGAGTTCACTAATAGTTTTGTGGTCTGGATTTTCTTCAAAAATACTGAAATAAAATTAATGATACCTGCTTTTAAAACTGTCTTCATGCAGCTGTTTCTTGTCTTAGTCTGTACTTAATTTCAGCCGATTTGGAGCATTTTTGAGCCTTAAAGAGCCCTCACTCTAATTATTATTTTTCCCCTTGAACTATACATAGATGATCAGTGGTGTCACACAAATAAAATATAGGGAATGGAGTTTCCCCTCTGTAACATTTTTTCCTCTCTGTAACACTTTTTTACATCCTGTATCTTAGAAAATTGAAAATGAAACAGGCTTAAATGTGGCCTATATCTTATTAAACCTTATATGGTACATTGGAAAGAATGAAATTGGCCAGGTATTCCGACTTCACATGTGAAAGAAAAACTATTTTAATTACCTCAAAATGTTACGGAGGGGAAAATAGAATTTTGGTTCAAATCTCACATCTTGATAAAGACCCCTTTCCATTTCTTTTTATTCTGCAACTATAAAGGATGGCTGGTAGTCTATGTCCACCAGCACTGTATGCCATTTTTAAATCTGTGGATTTTCCAAATAGGAAAAAAGCATTTTCCCCTCCGTAACACACTTTATGCCTTATAATTATTTTCGAATCATCACTATGGTTTTTATTCTGAATGAAATGAGAATGAAGCCAAACACCATGGGATGATATCTTTATAGTCATTCACCTTCCAGACAAAGTACTTTTTATCTTCTCCTGTTCACTTTCATTTTTTATTTTTTTTTGTCCAAAATACTGTGAAATGACCCAGGAAACAAAATATAATGATTGAATTATAATGCTAGAATAATATTAATAATAATTGAAAGGTAATAATAATAATAATAATAATAATAATAATAATAATAATAATAATAATAATAATAGTTTATTAAACACCAATATTGCAGTTAAAACTGAATTACATTGGTATGACAATAAAATTGATAATATAATATAATATAATTTATTTATTACAAATTACGGATTGAGCTGGAATAAATGAATTTCTAAAACGATCAGTTTTGTATCTAGGTTCTCGGAAAGGACGTTATTTGTTTCTTTAAAAATATTTACAGTTAACATTGAACGCTGGGAGTAGGCAATAAAGTTTATGGTTCGGATCATTAGCAATGTTCTTAAAGAGTTTTTCACACAATGCCTGTCGGCGACTGTCTAGAGACTGTAAACAGGTGGTAGAAAGGTAGAGAGAGAAAAAGGAATTGAGCATAAAGATCTGAAATATTAAATACTGAAGAGAATATATATGATCACAGCTTATATAGTTGTGCCTACTCATTGTACCATTTATTCAGAATTTTTTAAGATCCATCCTCAAATGCAAATAGGGAAGTCAGCCATGAATTGGGTTCAATGCCATTTCATTTTTATTCTACCTTTGCATATTCTTTAGATTATAGGTTCCTTGAAGATACAGAAAGAATAGCATACACTGCACATTCAAGTCAAACAAATAAGGCAAGGCACTTCAATCGCAATGTGAGTAAGCATATCAAGCTATGCTGCAAGGTTATTGAAAAATATAAAAATCATAACACTGCAGTATAGTGTTTCCCCCCTGGTGTATTTTTTTTTTTTTACTTTTTTTACCAGTAACACTCACATGTTTTTTCACGTTAAACATTAAATGTTACCTGAAGGAAAAATGTGACATGTCAAGTGAAATATAGACCTTATGCAAAAAAACATAAATAAGGAATATCGCTTTACACTCGGCTGTTTACCACCGATTTCATTGCTACGTACGCACCCCAATTTGTTGTTATTGGTGTGCAAGTTTGCCCGCTTCTCTTCCGTCATGAATCAAACTGTTTGGAATTTATTTAAGTCAAGTGTTTGGATGGAAACTCAAAGAAATATGTCTTTATATAGAAAATTGAGGAAAGAATACTAATACTTTATGGTTTTTATTTAATTTTGATGATCTGATTACTAGTAAAGCATCTTAGAATCCAAAATCATCTGAAATTATAAATTTCTCTGAACTCATTTCCATGCTCACAGAACTACAAACTTTAGCTACATCGGACAAAAAATGATTTTGGATTCTAAGATATCCCAGTTTTGCAATTGATGATCAAACCTAAATGAAAAACCATAAAGTAACAGTATTCGTTCCTCAATTTTCTATATGAATTAAGACATATTTCTTTGAGTTTCCATCCAATTACACACAACTTAAATATATCCCAAGCATCAACATGACAGTCCGCATTTTTGTTATGTATACAGTCACAGTGTAAGCAAAATGTGTTTCAACACATTGATCATTTATTACATATTATACAAGTCATATGTTTTCAATCTTATTTCAAGGCTACAAATCTCCTGAAAAAGTCACATACAAGTGGAGTCAAGCTAAAACTAATGCCTGTTGGTATGAAGAAGAGAATGTTAAACACTTCATTCTATGACAACAGGTACTAGTAACACAACATTCATGTATATAGAGATTATTTAATGGAAAGTGTGACATACAGGATTTTATTCACAAATTGTTTGGTTCTCTCCACCTGTGCTTTGAGGGTTTTTCCGGGTTCTCCGGTTTTTCCTCCCTCCTCAAAAATCAACTTCTAAATTCCAATTGGAATGCAGTGGAAGAAGAGCCACTCATGGATTCCACTGTTAATTCTCATTTAATATTTATTTTATTTTTCATTTATCAAAGAACAAATGAGCAAGGTACGAGTGAGTGAGTTCTATGATTCAAACAACGAGTGAATAAAATCCCATACAAAGCACTTTCCACGAAATAATCTCTATTTATCATACTACAAGGATCTATCAGTGAGTCAACTAGTTAATGATTATGATTCTGAACTAGAGCAAAAAGGATCATGTGGAGAGTAAAATGGATCTTCGCACAGTCTGATGCAGAATATATCGACAAGAGGTTAGTACTATACGTTAACCAATTAAAAAGCTACAATATTTATAACTTAGTGTGATTTTGAGCCGCCAATATGGGTTTATATTGGCAGCTAGTTGGGAGAAAATACGGAATATATTTTCTTCCAATGCTGTCAATATAACCCATATTGGCAGCTCAAAATTACAATCATGTTTGTATTGTGATTCTCCTATCGTGCAGCAATACTGAGCAGACAATACAGGTTTATCAGGTTTATATAGGCGGCTGTCTCCCGATCAAATATAGGAGAATTGTGATACTGAAATGAACCTAACAAGAAAGATTTACTTGATAATGAACCAATCACTAGTGGCAGCTTCTTTTCCCACTGGAATAAACAACATGAATTAGTGGATGGATGGATGGGATGGATAGATGGGATGGATGAATGAGATGGATGAATGGGATGGATGGGTGTGATGGATGGATGAATGGGATGGATGGGTGTGATGGATGGATGAATAGATGGATGGATGGATGAATAGATGGATGGATGGATGAATGGGATGGATGGGTGTGATGGATGGATGAATGGGATGGATGGGTGTGATGGATGGATGAATAGATGGATGGATGGATGAATGGGATGGATGGGTGTGATGGATGGATGAATGGGATGGATGGATGAATCAATTAATGAATGGAATTGTCCAAGATATGGCCATTCATGTGCATTTTTGACTGATTCACAACATCGTCTTTTAGAGTGTCTGAAAAAGAAGTCATCACAGACCTACTGAAGAAATATCTAGACCCTGACAAAAGTGATCCAGTCATTCGGCAAAGGTATACACTCACTGTTAAATATTTTTATGTTAAATGTCTATTTGCATCAGATAATATTCTAACTTCACCTTGCAGGCTCAAAATCTACTTACAGATGGACATTAATAAGATATGTGTCTTATTTAAAAAGGAGTACCAACCAGCCAACCAGGAACAGTAAGTCTGATGCAAACCTGTTATTAATTTATAATTATGTACCATAGTGCATTGAGGTCCCAGAATGCACTTTATAAGTACTTTTTATTATTATTATTATTATTATTATTATTATTATTATTATTATTATTATTATTATTATTATTATTATTATTATTCTGTGGAACTGGCTTCTTGCAATCAACTGGTTAATTAATTGTAAAAAAATCATACAAACACTTGGTTTGCAAGATAGTTAAATATAGACCCCTTTCACATTACATCAGAGCAGCTCAATTTGGAGGATGAAACAAAAAAAACTTTCAATCTCCTGCCAGGTGATCTCGCTTCTCTCAGGCTGAAGAAATTAGCCAATCAGCGGACATTTTGTTTGTAGCTCAATGTTTCCTAGTTCCAGGTTTTTGGCTTGATTTACAACAGCTTTTGCTCAAAAATAAAGAAAATAAAACTAATTGTTGGAAAGATTCACCAAATACCTTTTAGAAAAAGCATATTTCGTCATTGTTGGTGGAAAATATTTCATTTTGACAAGAGATAAAAGAAAACACAATTTTCGCTATGACAAACAATGCATTGCACGCCTAGATTCCAAATCACCTGGTGAGACTTGGAACCCATTTTCTGTCCTCCAAATAGGTCTATACCTACCATGTTTGAGAATACTTTCTTTTTTTTTCCTAGGTACTACTTGTTGGACACAAGCCAAACTTTACAACAGAACTTAGCAGAAAAGACAGTTATTGAATTCCCATCATTACATGTTATACTACCCGAGTATATGGACAGCTACCCAATCCTGAATACATGTACCCAAACAAGTACACCGCATAGTACAGTACATGACTCATCAAGTGTTCCTGGATAATATTATAGATTTCCGATAAAAAAAACACCCATTATTAATGATTAAGATTCCACATTTATTGTCAGAGAGTTAATCATCGCCACCTGAACAATTTGCAATGTTACAGCTTTAACTTTGGAATAGTTTAATAAAAACTAAAACTGTAAAACAATCGATGTTACCAGATGGAGATGGTAACCTTCTATAAATTATATATGTGTTATAATGTGTTATTGTGTTATTTAGAATAGCATGCATTCATTGACAGGTCTTCTAACGGTTCAGGTGGTGCCAGATGGAATCCATGATCTAGAATACATACTCTATTCTACCACCTAGTACAAACAATGTTGGAGTAATTCATCTGGGTACAGTATTTATCTAACAAAAACATCTGTGTTTCTGAAGCTTGAGTTATCTCTGTTGATCAAATAAGACAAGGTTATATTAAATATAGTGCAAGAGACATCAAATAACTGTTATACGCCTGTTAGTCTATGTAGAACAAATGCCAATATGGCCGCCATTGACTTTCAGAAATAAAAACCTTATCTTAAAAAATAACCACCTCCGTCAGGAAGAGCAAGCAGAAATATGTATTTTTGGAAAGTTTCGTTGCTATAAATAGAATTCAAGTGAAGCTATTTGGAATCAAAATTACAGAGATTTGTATGTGTTCAGTGATCTGTTTCCTTGCTAGCCTCGTTGTGGTGTTTTTCACATTTTTAAAACTCTCAAAACTTCTCAAGAATTTAATATTTTTGTTTCAAACTTTCTAACTTTGTTGGTGTTGCAAAGAAACCATCAAGATTAGTGTCGCTTGTATTATCAACAATGAAAAACTCCCAAAAACTTACTTCATACTATCTTGATGAGCTTTGTACTCCATGATGGTGTTTGGTGGTAGGTTAAGAACTCTTTTGAGAGTGTCCCTAGAAGCAACCAGTCAGTTAATATCCAAGTTTTTACAATATCACCATAATACTCTTGAAATTTTTCCTCTCACCTTATTCTTGTTGTAGTTGCTTGATCTGAAGCATTTCTGTTCCAAATAGAGATGATGTCCTCCTTTAGAACACAAAAGGAATATCTATCAGAAGACGTATTAGTACACTGTCGGCAGACCAACAGCTTCTCTAACCCATGTACTATAGCTTTACCCTGAAAAACTCTTGAAATGGAGTACTATACAAGAGAGGGGGTGAATAGCACTAACTAAAGAAACTACCATAATAGACCTCATCGGCTTGGGTGTAATGTTGTCCCATTTCAGACTACGTGTCTTTCCCCAGAGTATCATTTCATTGTTTAACGGTTGCGCATGAGAAGATACATGAATATGGATACAACTCAAACAAAGAATCTTATTCTCAAGAGAATGACACATGGTCTAAAATGGGACAACATTACCCCAAGCCGATGAGGTCTATTAAGGTGGGCTGTTGCTTGTTTTTCATTCTGTGCCATATGGTAAGTAGTCAGTAAGTAGTTGGCCAACCACTTTCCAAACTATTTTGTTACCCAAATTGAAGGCTAACAATAATGGCTTATCAATGGCCGGACATGAGGATTGGCCACAATAGACTGATCAACACAGAGGACTGGCCTAAGAGGCATTTGGCCAGACATGGTCCATTGACCAGCCATCATTCTTAGTCCATCAAATGCTTCCCTGTAAAATATGACTGCAATAATGTATTACCTGAAATCTGATAGAAATAACAGCACCACAAACTTCAGATCCAACCATAAACTGCTCCCCTAACATAGCAAGTACCTGTACCAAACAACAAACAAAGGGGTAAGTAATGACCATGACCATGCCTCAGTGAGGACCAGCAACAAGCATGCAAACAATGTTATGTCAGTCTATTACTGTCACAAGTACAGTACAGTGTATGCCTATTTCAAAAAAGGTTGTCATAGGAAATACAGTAGGTAATTCCAAGATCCATGAATAGTGAGTGACTGCTTCTTATTCTCGTCATGAACATGGACGTAAGTGTTGAGATATTCCATGTTGTTTGTACTAGAGGCCTTGATTATTTGTGTTTAGGTGTATATTACCCAAAATTCCTTTTCATCTTGGAATGACCTTTTGCCTTTGGCGATGACAACCTTTTTTGAAATACAGTGTAGGAGTATGCATCACAAAGTTGACGCGGTAAAGACCAGGACAGTTACATACCAAGTTTTCCCAGCATCTTGAAGCTAATCCTTTCCTTAGTCTCACTATCCATTTTCCTCCACATTTGTTTGCTTCGTCCTGTAAGCAAAACATCTTACAAATCAAACGTCTTCTCATTATTTTACTACAGAACATGGATAGTAACATAGTACAGTACGGCATGACTTTAAGACAAAGAGCATTTATTTAGTACTACGGTATACATCTGTATAGTCATATGAAAAAACGTTGTCGTCAACCAGCTCTGCAACTACAGGACTAGCCCGAACAGGAGTATGGGTAAAGATCACTTAAGCGGTTGAAATGTGCTGGGCTTACAGTACGAAAATTCACTGGCGAAATAGTATTTTAATAACTTAACAGTTTCAAAATTGGGAACATCTTTCAATGAATATTACTCATATCGACTTTTGTCTTCCTTTTGCAAAACCCGAAGACATACATTTAAAGGGTTGCTGCTTCTATTATCTTATTAGTAAGCACAAACAACTACTTCAGAGCGAATAATTAAGCGCTTCAGCGATTTCTTCCCATATTTCGTTTTGGTCCAGTCGCGTAGTCGCAGAGCCGGTCAGCGACAACTTTTTTTCAAATGACTGTATATGATGCAGTTGAGAGTGAGTACAGTACCTCCCAAATGGGCTTGATACCATCTTTAAACAAATGGATATCACAATGTGCTGTTAATTCCCCTGGCATAACCATGTAGCTGTAAAATGACCAGAACTGTTCCACCTGCAGACATTAATCAAACATGCACAGTACATCATGATTAGTTTTGTTCTATTTTGGTCTCAAGTTCCTTGCATGTACAGTACTGTAGCTGTCACTTTTTCTTATTCACATGACATACAGTCCCTTGCATATAGGTGCGACCACTAGACATCAAAACATGTTCTAACTGTATCCTGAAACTTGTCAATTAAAAACGTCAATGTTTGTTGATTACAAACAAGACCGCCTTTTACGCTGACGTTTTAGCCAACAAACATATGAGTTTCACAAGACAGTTAGAACATGTTTTGATGTCTTGTGTTCACACCTAGATGACTGTATTTATTGGAAAGGTACCCAAATAAGAAAATATACTTACAGATGCAAATTTTCCCACAATCTTGATATTGTTTTCATAATTACTAGGAGACTGGATTTTACCAGGCGGTCGTCTTGAAAACCAGAACACATAAGGACATTGTAGAGGATTTTCTCCAGGGTTTGGTTTTACTTCTTTAGCTTCAAGCTATAACACACACATTAATAACATGTTAACACAATACATGCATTAAGGACGTTCTTGGGCAAAAGTATTTCCCATGTTTTTTCTTCTTCAAACTTCACATGGTGAAATAAGACTATCATGAGCAAATAAAAAATAGGCTTCATCATTTTAATAGCCCAGAGGTTGTTTCAGGGTTAGATCTGTAAGTTAGCCTTGTCCTGGCCTTAGATCAGCCCAGAGGTTGTTTCAGGGTTAGATCTGTAAGTTAGCCTTGTCCTGGCCTTAGATCAGCCCAGAGGTTGTTTCAGGGTTAGATCTGTAAGTTAGCCTTGTCCTGGCCTTAGATCAGCCCAGAGGTTGTTTCAGGGTTAGATCTGTAAGTTAGCCTTGTCCTGGCTTTAGATCAGCCCAGAGGTTGTTTCAGGGTTAGGTTTGTAAGTTAGCCTTGTCCTGGCTTTAGATCAGCCCAGGGGTTGTTTCAGGGTTAGATCAGTGAGTTAGCCTTGTCCTGGCCTTAGATCAGCCCAGGGGTTGTTTCAGGGTTAGATCAGTGAGTTAGCCTTGTCCTGGCCTTAGATCAGCCCAGAGGTTGTTTCAGGGTTAGATCTGTGAGTTAGTCATGTCCTGGCCTTAGATCAGCCCAGAGGTTGTTTCAGGGTTAGATCTGTGAGTTAGTCATGTCCTGGCCTTAGATCAGCCCAGAGGTTGTTTCAGGGTTAGATCTGTGAGTTAGTCATGTCCTGGCCTTAGATCAGCCCAGAGGTTGTTTCAGGGTTAGATCAGTGAGTTAGCCTTGTCCTGGCCTTAGATCAGCCCAGAGGTTGTTTCAGGGTTAGATCTGTGAGTTAGTCATGTCCTGGCCTTAGATCAGCCCAGAGGTTGTTTCAGGGTTAGATCTGTAAGTTAGCCTTGTCCTGGCCTTAGATCAGCCCAGAGGTTGTTTCAGGGTTAGATCTGTAAGTTAGCCTTGTCCTGGCCTTAGATCAGCCCAGAGGTTGTTTCAGGGTTAGATCTGTAAGTTAGCCTTGTCCTGGCCTTAGATCAGCCCAGAGGTTGTTTCAGGGTTAGATCTGTAAGTTAGCCTTGTCCTGGCCTTAGATCAGCCCAGAGGTTGTTTCAGGGTTAGATTTGTAAGTTAGCCTTGTCCTGGCTTTAGATCAGCCCAGAGTTTGTTTCAGGGTTAGATCTGTGAGTTACATGTAGCCATGCCCTGACTTAGATCAGCCCAGGGGTTGTTTCAGGGTTATATCTATGAGTTAGCCATGCCTTGACTTAGATCAGCCCAGGGGTTGTTTCAGGGTTAGATCAGTGAGTTAGCCTTGTCCTGGCCTTAGATCAGCCCAGAGGTTGTTTCAGGGTTAGATCAGTGAGTTAGCCTTGTCCTGGCCTTAGATCAGCCCAGAGGTTGTTTCAGGGTTAGATCAGTGAGTTAGCCTTGTCCTGGCCTTAGATCAGCCCAGAGGTTGTTTCAGGGTTAGATCAGTGAGTTAGCCTTGTCCTGGCCTTAGATCAGCCCAGAGGTTGTTTCAGGGTTAGATCAGTGAGTTAGCCTTGTCCTGGCCTTAGATCAGCCCAGAGGTTGTTTCAGGGTTAGATCAGTGAGTTAGCCTTGTCCTGGCCTTAGATCAGCCCAGAGGTTGTTTCAGGGTTAGATCTGTAAGTTAGCCTTGTCCTGGCCTTAGATCAGCCCAGAGGTTGTTTCAGGGTTAGGTTTGTAAGTTAGCCTTGTCCTGGCCTTAGATCAGCCCAGAGGTTGTTTCAGGGTTAGATCAGTGAGTTAGCCATGCCCTGACTTAGATCAGCCCAGAGGTTGTTTCAGGGTTAGATCAGTGAGTTAGCCATGCCCTGACTTAGATCAGCCCAGAGGTTGTTTCAGGGTATTGATAACATTTCAAGTATGAGAAGGATTCATTTCTTTACCTCTGCTTGGTATTTTTTCCATTCCTCTTCATCAGCTGTATCTGCATTAAGTGTTTTTGTTCCATTTTCCTAAAGATAACAAAATAATTATTGACACACATCAATTTACAATGTGACAATAATTGACAATAATTAATTATTAATCTACAAAAAGATTTTGACCTTCCAGGTTCTCGAATAAGAGGAAACTGTGGACAATAGGATTGATGAAAGTAAGGCAATGGTGCAAAATACAGTATATAGCGTAAATTAGGTCTGGATAGGGAAAAACTGTGTCTGAGGTCTTGAATATAGGGACCAAGACTGTAGGCCAAGGTTTATTTTCAAGGGTGAGGTCACAGTTTTACCTATCCAGACCAAGTTTAGTAAGGTAAAAGCATGAAAGAAGTGTGCTTTCAATGTTTTTTAGTGCTGAATTAACAAAGAAGATCATGAAAAAAGCTACATGTATATGAATAGAACTAGATTAATAAATATAATAATTATTACAATACATTAAAAGCTAAAGCACAGCTAGCACTGAGGTATGTCCCTAAAAACATTTAAATATACATCCAATAAAGATCCCAAATTACAATGATTGACCCGCCTGACAATTGAGCAGTCGCAGATCTGGTTTCCTGGATCACTTGTGATGAATGCTCATCTTGACATCATGTCAGTTGTGTATGATACATGGTGTAGATGTATTCCAATGCATTGGACATGTTTAGAGTGTGTGGAATGTTGGTAGTAAGGTAAAGGTAAAGACAAACTTATACCTACTACCAAAATTATTCAACTGTTAGCACCACCAAAGAAACAATCAATTGCATTTTTAATTTCAGTTAACTCATGTGACCATTTGGGCTCCAAATGGGCATGTGAGTGCATGTGACCAATTGGAGTGCTCCAAATAGGCATGTGAGTGCATGTGACCAATTGGAGTGCTCCAAATAGGCATGTGAGTGCATGTGACCAATTGGAGTGCTCCAAATAGGCATGTGAGTGCATGTGACCAATTGGAGTGCTCCAAATAGGCATGTGAGTGCATGTGACCAATTGGAGTGCTCCAAATAGGCATGTGAGTGCATGTGACCAATTGGAGTGCTCCAAATAGGCATGTGAGTGCATGTGACCAATTGGAGTGCTCCAAATAGGCATGTGAGTGCATGTGACCAATTGGAGTGCTCCAAATAGGCATGTGAGTTTACCAAAATTCAAAACATGATCGATCTTTTTTTTGGCAGTGCTAACAGTTGAGTAATTATTTCAGTATTAAATTTAACGCCGGTAGTTCCTTCAGTTGAAATTTAACTGCTATCGATGAAAGCCGGTGGTGCACACTTTACCTTTCCATCAATGCTCTGTTTTAAGAGTACTCAAAGCTGAAGCTACTACACAGATTAGAAAGAAGTCGAAACAGCCCCTCTGGCTAAACATTGATATGTGCATTACAGACTTTCATTTTTCACCTCAACATTCACTAGCCAGCTTTACTACAAAACCCTATTCCAGATTTTAAGTCTAAAAAAGCCTCATATATAAAGCTTAAGTTGTTTCAGGTTTAGTTTTCAGGTTTATTCAAGTAATTTAAGAAAAAATCCAGCTAAATTTGCAGTTGAATGCCATATTTTCGTGTTATTTTGTCGTCTGTTCTCCATGTTTACATCCAGTACTAAACGAAATACAGCAGCCAACTAGAATAAAAACAATCCACCCACCTTCGTTGAATTATCTCCATCTTCATCTTCCTTGTCGTCTGTACTGTCATCGTTATTTGAATCATCTAGCTTGAGGCTACGAACGATATATCATCAAAGTTGAACAACAACTCACACCAACATGGCCGACAACAACACACTAACAACCAATACTCACGCTTCAAATTTGTTCATTTTTGATATAAATATTTCCAAAAAATATCCTTATATAAAATATTTGCTTCTATTTATAAAATAATTCTATTATATACAATATTTTCACAATAAATGGCTGTGTTTTGAACATCAATTCTTCAAATGTGACTCGTCCTTCGTGTTTTTCTCAATCTGAACACTGCGCATAATCATAAACACTATCCCGCTGACTAAAACTGCGGGCGATAAAACAACATAGGTTTTCTCAGGGGAGGGGAGAGGAAGTATTGTTATTCATAAATAATTCGTTATTATTTGGACAAAAATTAACTTTTTACGGTAACTCATTAGTTATCAATAAGTTTAATAGGTATTTTCTTAGAGTATTGTAGTAAAAAGTTCAGGAAAATGAATAATATATATAGTGCAAATATTGTTCACCCTGCCCCCCTAAGGTCTGTGTTTTATTCTCATGGAACACGCGTGACTTTCATTTGACAGATGCTAGTATAGATGATGCACAATATCTTGGAATTATATTAAAGGATTCAAGCCATCAAATCCGATCCTTCCTGGATTACTAGAGCAAAAGCCTTTATGTGAAAGACTTGATTAATTTTTTGAGGTTCATGAAGTGAAAACGTTTTGCAGTTGTTTTGCTGTGAGTTGCTCTTCTCGTTCACTCCACTATGACACCGGTCTGTAAAAGATTTCTGGTTCTTCTTGCTGTAGCACAGCTGAGTGTGCTAGTCCGATCGTCTCGATTCATTCATGGTCGTCCTAAAGGAGGTTTGCTACCACCACCTCGATTACCAGATAGTCATAAACTACCAGAAGAACACTGGTTCACTCAAAGACTTGATCATTTTGACGACTCAAACAGGAAGACCTGGCAACAAAGGTTCTTCTATAACGACACTTTTCGTCAAAAAGAGGACAGTCCTGTGTTTTTGATGATTGGAGGCGAAGGCACTGCTAGTCCTGTGTGGGTTGTCACCGGGAATATGATGAACTATGCACAAGAGTTTGGAGCGATTGCTTTTTTATTGGAACACCGGTTTTATGGGAAAAGTCACCCCACAAGGTATTGATCGATGTCATTCACATTCTATGCAGTATGTTACATAATATATATATTAGAATGATAAATTACTTTATTACCTACTACTGAGACAACAAGCCATATAAGTTATATGCACCCAATTTGTTTATTTTGTTTTGGGGATGAGGGTTTGACAATGCAGAAGCCTCAAAAAAATTAAGATCAGCTCAGGCTCATGATCATGTGACATACATTGTACACTGTAATCATATGCATCCCACATGAAGAAAAGTAGGTTGAAATATGAGTGATCACCTAAACAATATAGTCAGACTAGTATACCTAAACTATGGGTTCGAGTCCTGCCAAGGGCATATGATATTTTTCTCTTAATTCTTTAAACAATATAACTTGATCACTTCTTAGTAGACCTTTTTCGAATTTGTAAATTACTGCTGTGTTCATTGACTATACATGTAGATTCATGTTTACGCAGGGTTAGCCTCATTTACACAAATATTAATGTTAAACAGGACAGCACTTTCTAATTACAAGTGCAAAAATTGTACAATTGCTGTTGCGGCTAAGTTGGTCTTGGTGGACCTCAATCAAGGCATTTCTACAACGTTCCAGGTAGCATACGCCTTGATAAATTCATGTTTTTCAACAATGTCATAGAAACACTTAATTGATTGATGTCCACCAAAACCGTATTATGTTGTTACAGCAAATTGCACTTGTTATTGGGAAGTGCTTTAAGTAAAGAATGCACAACTTCAACAATATGAGCAAAATTTCACAGACCAGGGCCCTCACTGGAACATAAATATTCTACACAAAATTGAGGCTATATTAAACCCTGCAAAAACGGCTTACAAAATGTATGATAAAAAAATTATTGAATTTGGTCTTTGCATGATATTGTAAATTACAGCCTACAGCTTTGGCAGATAACATGGCCTTGGTCTTGATAATTTATGATATCCTACTAAACCTCATCAAATAATAATTATTGTTTATTATCGTTACTAATAGATATTATTATTGTTTGATGCGTTTTACTCAGTGATCTTAGTGACAATAACTTGAAATACCTGAACAGTGAGCAAGCCTTGGCAGATTTGGCAGCATTCAGACAAGACATAGCTGAGAAATTTAACCTTACCAAGAGCAGATGGATTTCATTTGGGGGATCTTATCCTGGTTCGTTATCAGCATGGTTCAGGCTCAAATACCCACACTTGGTTGATGGTAGGTGTGCTATTTCTACTGTACTTGAAACCATAATGATTACTAAAGGTTCTATCACACTTTGCAATTTTCTCGGCAACTTGTCTCGCAATGTTTTGAAATGTACCGTTTCAGTACGTTGCTGAAAGGCCCTGTTACACTGTGCAATATTCTCAGTAACTTGTCTCTCAATGCTTGAAAATGTGGAGTTGCTGGTTGCTGAGGTCAGGTGTTTCACTATAACGCGATCTCAGCAACTTGCAGCAACTTGAAAAATATATGCCTTAAAATTACATGAAAAGTTGTTGGATGGGTGATACACGTCACTGTGCAATGGCATTGCCAGTTGCTGCAATCCATTGCGGAAAGTAGAACTGAGTTCTACTTCCTGAAACACTACCTACAACAACAAAAATTGTGAGACAACCCCTGTTACACTGTGAAATTCTCCAGCAAATGTCTTGCAACGCTGTTGTGAGACAAGTTGCTGGGAAAATTGCACAGTGTTACAGGGCCTAATTATAAGACTTCCCAACAGCACCGGTCAGTAAACAGAGGAGAACTGATATAAACATTATTGCATTGATATTAGGTGCAGTTGCATCAAGTGCTCCAGTGAAGGCACAGCTAGACTTCCCAGAATACCTAGAGGTTGTAACAGCATCTTTGAGTACTACAGGGCCAAACTGCAACAAAAACATTCAAAATGCTACACAACAGATTGATAGACTTTTGCAATCTTCTAAGGGTGCTAAAGAACTTACACTGACATTCAGGTACTATTAATATATGTTATATTAGTGAGCCCACATACTACTACTTTTATCCCCCCTCTCCCACCCCCTCCCACACACACACACATCAACCTTTCCAGCAACAAGACCAACAGATTGTATAACTGTCACAGTGGTAATCAGGGGCATAGCAAGGACCTAGGTTATGGGGGGCCACCTCTGCCAAAAATCGGCAAAACAAAAAACAAACACGAAAAGTGGGGGGAGGGGGGGCACCCAGTACGAAAAAAGAGGCTGAAATAATTTTAAAAAGGGAAAAAGACAAACAGTTACCTAATTACCAAAAACTACTCTACTGGTGGTAATTATTATCTATAATTCTTCACTATCTTTGCAGGCTGTGTAAGCCATTAAACAACAGCAAGGTTTATGATGTTAGCACATTTTCATCAACACTGGCAGGGAATTTCTTTGGCATAGTGCAGTACAACAAGGATAACAGAGCATTTGAGGTATACAGTTTTTTTAGGAAATGCTGGGTCAAATTTAAGACTTGTTTATATTAAAATAATGAACAATCATGATAATGGTATACTGTATTGTTACGTGTACAGGGTGTGCCAGGGACTAACATCACCATAGAAACCATTTGTTCCATAATGAATAATGATAAGTTGGGTGATCCATTGAATCGGTATGCTAAGGTCAATTCATTGATGATGGATACATATGAAGAGAAATGCCTTGATGTTAGTTATGCTAACAGTGTAGCTTCAATGAAAAATGTCTCTTGGGCTGGAAGTGCTGCAGAAGGAGGTAAGGATATCCCTACTGTAACTTGTCTTAAAACTAATTGGCTTGTTTTACAAGGGCAGCATTGGCTATTCAACTTGTAGTTCTTCTTCCATGACTAAATTCGAATTTAGAGGGAATCCCTACTAAGCAATAGAAGAGAACCAACAAGCTTAAGAAACTCAATTTCTATACTGTATAATATTATTCAAGGATCAAACTTCACTACTGGCTGAAAACCTGTGAAAATCCTGTGAAATTACATGTGACATGAAAATGACCTGTGAAAAAACCTGTGAATTTTACACTGCCAAATTTCAGGTTGATTTTTGGAAAAATCTTTATTTTCGAAACCTGTGAAAAACCTGTGAAAATTTTAAACCTGTGAAAAAAAACCTGTGAATTTTATTTTCAATGGAGAAACCTGTGAATTTCAGTATGATAAAAACTCCTGAAACCTGTGAAAAACCTGAGTGTGAATTGCATTAAGAAAACACTCTACCCATGCATGCATTCTATCCATTTCTTTGTTCAAGAGCAGCAAAGACTTTCAGCATTTTATTTACGTAGTGTACTAAGTATTATTTTCCTTTTCTTAAAGATTAATTAAAAGCATCTTGTTGTTTTGTATTTTGCTCTTTTTATTTTTAAATTTATTATATATTAGTATAGGTAATAATATGGTTTCGAGTTCAATTTGTATAGGAAATTACACCGTTCGAGAAGAATTAATGAAAAATACCGCGCGTATTTGATGAAAGTGAATTAATACCACGAGTGCGTAGCACGAGTGGTATTAATTCACTTTCATCAAATACAAGCGGTATTTTTCATTAATTCTTCGAGAACATAGGTGTAATTTCCTGTTAATACCAAATATATAAAAAAATACGAGTTTTGTTTTTGTTCTTGAATGGATGTCAAGCATTCCGAAAGCAAAGTTCCCGGATGTGTGTAATTAATTACGCGCGAAGTTCCCGGATGTGTGCAATTAATTAATTGCACAGTATTAATAAAAATTTCACAGTTCGTCAGCCAATCAGAATCGAGTATTTTTTATAGATGTGGTATTAGGGATTAATTTGCACGAGTGTGAATTATCCCAAATTGAATGAGAAACCATATTATTACCTATTAATAATATACATGAAAAATCTTACAAACTTTACCGTCCGACATTGAAAAACTCAAGAAAAACTCTGAGCGCGCGCTCAATGACATGAGATAGCGTCAGCAGCGCACGCTCTTCAACTGAAACCAACAAAAAATTTATTCAAAAACAAACAAAATCGCCAACTTTTTAGCAGTTTTTACCGCTTAAACTTTTCCTTCACGATCGAAAAATGCATAGTCTTGATGCTTAATAATGTTATCAACAGCAGAATCAAAAAAAGTTTGGTTTCAAGACCGTGTTCGGAAATTTTAATTTGCACTGTGTTACAGATTTTTGCACTGAATTACCTCTAAAATGCACTGTTCATCAGCCAATCAGAATCAAGTAATTTTTGTATGTATATTATTATATGGTTTACGACTTTTAAGACACATTATCTGTTTGGTTTTAGGTCGTCAGTGGTTTTATCAGACATGTACAGAATTTGGATTCTATCAAACAACAGATACCAAAGAACAACCATTTGGGAATCACTTTCCCCTGAGGTATGATTATAATAAACTCTCAAGTCCTGAGTTAAAGCTTGATGTAAAAGTATATCTAATTAATATACAACACACACTAAAGCTAGAGGATAAGTTGGATTTTTTAGTAGATTTTCATGTAAAGGCCCTGTTACACATTAACTTCTAGCTGAAACTTGTGTGCAATGCCACTGTGAGAATTATAAATATTTCATCCCAAAACGTTTTGGAAGGTATAACTAGCTGCTTTCTGCTCTTGCAACTGAAACTTTTGTTGAAAACAAGTTTCAGGATGAAATTGTGATGTGTAACACCCCAGTGAAACTTGTCTTGCAATGTCACTACAAACAAGTTTCAGCTAAAAGTTTCGACGTGTAACATGGCCTCAGTTAGTAATTTATTTAATGGGCAGTCATATAGGGACATCATCTCTGATTTTATCATGGTTCTCATTGCTTATAATGCACTGATCAAGACAAAACTTAATTATATATGACAGGTTAATGATATGGGTGGGCAATTAAATAAGACTAAAAACTGTCAATCAAATAAATCCTTCCCACTTACATGTACTCCCACAATATTTTGGTTAACTGTAGCTAGTCTATTATTACCCTGTTGTGGTTATACACCTCTCTCCCAACTTTCTGCAAAAGTAGGGAACTATGATCTTTTAATGGATGAGTTATTTAAGGTTTTGTTTCATTCTATAATTATTGACCTTTAGGAACTATATACAACTGTGTGAGGATGTTTTTGGTGAATCTTTCAACAAACCAAACATCCAGAGTGGTGTGAAACAAACTAATACCAATTATGGTGGACAAGACATTGCTTCTAGCAAGGTAGGTTACTGTCATCAAACACTCAGCTTCATAGAGGAGGTTTTGTATGACTTTGAAAAGCTCACGGCACCAATGGCACAAAAATTTAGCCTATCAAAAATCTAGAAAACGTCACGGTCGTGGCAAGGCACACAAATCTTCATCCAATCAAATGCATGAAACATGCAGTCACATGCAAGGTCATGGCACTGACTAAGTATGCTAAATCAATTACATTGTGTGTGAGAGAAAAATCAGCCAATCAAAATTAAAGAAAACATCAAGGTGGCAGCAAGGCACGCAAACAGCACTGAACTTTTTACACTCATACAAAATCTGCTCAAAAGTGTTATGCAAGAGTAAATATGTATATTCTTGTTTGTTGGCGATTCCTTTCTTTCTTTTTTAAATATATTTCTTTTTTGTGTATGTACTGTAGATTGTTTTCCCAAATGGCTCCATTGATCCATGGCATGCCCTGGGCATTATCACAGATGTCTCGGCAACAGAGCAGGCAATCTTCATTGAAGGTGCATTAACTGTTCTTGTGTGATAATACTGTCAGTGTAATATATTGAATGTTGACATTTGATCATAGTTAGCTTACGAAACTGCAAATAGTGGTCTGAACAGGCACACGCTTAGAAAACCTATATTGTTTGTCTACAAATAACCTTGTGACATACAGCACATATAAGTATTGCTGAAAAAACATGATTATTAGCACTATCAAATCAAATGTGTATATGATCGTACCATACTGGGAAATGGACTCAGAAAAAAAATTCTGAGCCCCAGATGGGAATCGAACCCACAACCCTCCGTATACTAGTCGGACGCTCTGCCACTGAGCTGCAGGAGACTCTAATGGCGAGTAAGGTCGTTAGTGTGGGTATATATATTGTGACAAACATACTGTATATGCTATAGTAAAATTATCAGATCCCCTGATCATAGGACTATCAAATTACTCATTAATCAATCCCTGGTTTTATCACTTGTTTAGGTACTGCACACTGTGCCAATATGTACCCAGACAGCCCTGACGACCTTCCACAGTTGAAAGAAGCAAGAGAAAAGATCAAGAAACATATTGTATTATGGCTGAGTTCTTGATAAACACTTCATAGATCTTTTCTTGTATAAACATATGTAACCATGGTAACCATGCACTTTACTTTTGATATACTTTAATAATTATTAGTTTGTAATCAACATATATAACAATAAGAGATGATAACTAGCGGTAAGCTAGTGTGGGCTGCGTCGATGTTTCTAATGAAACAAGTGTAATAAAAAGATAAATTTTACACCATAAAAAATAAAAATGTTTCAGACGCTAGTCCTTCGTCTGAGTAAAAGAGGACTAGGGTCCAAAACGTCAGTAAGTGATCTTTCTTATTTTTTACAGTGTAAAATTTATCTTTTTATCACATCATATATAACTATAACTAATACCAAAACTATATACCATAATCAATCTGAAAATTATGTTATCATTTTTTTCTGTAAACGACTGCCCACCTAGATTAGATTCACCCTGATACTTGTACTATATAATATGTACAGTGTATTACATCTTCTAGAAAAAGAAATGAATGTAGAAAAGTTTTGGTAAAGTATATACGCCCCAAGACAAAACAAAAAAAAGACAAAATAGAAATAAAGAAACATACAAATGTAAAAAGTGTTTTAAAATTCATTGACTGTAAATCTTGCTGTTCTCACTTCTTATCACAGCAGCAGTGGCAGATCCAGAATTTTACAAAGGGGGGTTCCATTTCATCCTCACTCTTTCAACAACTGATCCGTAAAACTTCATTGCAGGACGCATTCTCATTATTTTTATGTCAAAGGATCTGATGCTCAAAGGGGGTTCCGTGGAACCCATGGAACCCCCTCTGGATCCGCCACTGAGCAGTCACTTCAAACAGTATAAGATTATAGGACGTTTTCTTTATTTTTGGGCTGCCTGTGGCAAAAACAATAATTTGAGACACCAATCCTGCTCCCTTCCCCTCCCCTCCCCTCCCCTCCACTGAGATATATTATCATTACCTTTCATTCATGATATTGGACTAGAGTTTTTTAGTACCTTTGGGGCAATTGAAAAACCTCAGA
The DNA here is from genome assembly GCA_023349425.1 of Anthopleura sola. Lineage (NCBI taxonomy): Eukaryota > Metazoa > Cnidaria > Anthozoa > Actiniaria > Actiniidae > Anthopleura > Anthopleura sola. The sequence goes on from JALHLI010000002.1 coordinate 5,394,540, forward strand.
GCAGAAAATGTGTTCCGTTTTGTTTTGTAGACATAATTACGATGTGTCTAGAAAGATGTTTAGCATAATAACAATAGGTTCGATGCAAACAAAAGGCCTTTCTTCGTGTTCCACACCCAGCATATTCACAGTATTGGCGTGACTGTATTGTCATGCAAATGCGACCCCATCCTGTTCACTCGAAGAGTAAAGAAAGTTTACCGTACTGGCTCAACGTCTTGTGCTTTTCAATACACCAGTAATGATAAAAGTTTCTTGAAATCGCAGAGCAGAGGAGGGTCTGATGGGTTGGAATGAAGTAATCTTCATACTGTTCTTGTACAATGTTCTTCAATATTCAGGTATTATACACATGTTATTGTTGTAAAAACCATCTTACAATCTCATCTCTGTTAATTGGATTTGTCTCATGGAATGGCGTCAATTATTCATGAAACTTAGCTAGAAAATTAAGTAGAATCTAAAGTTCTTGGCTTTACATTGAGGGTTTGATTATCGGGAGCGCTTAGCATGGTACAAGTCGTTCCATCCGTGACTGACCGTATATAATGGCCTCCATGCACGGCACGAAGCATTCAAACGCTGTTTGTATTTGATCAATCAATTGTGTGTACAGTGAGCACTTGTATACTGTTTTTTCTCAATCACTTTAGTCAGAATGTTGAATATAATGAGTGATATTCGTGAACAGACGGCCGGGTCAGTAGATCCCCTAGATCGTATCTCCACTGGTCTATGATCAAGTACTACACAAGCCCATGGAGATTAATTAACATGCACTATCCCTTACTATCCATTCCTGAAGCTGATCTGACGCTTCACCCTCGTAAAAATAACGTTTCTTTTAAGATACAAGGCCTCTGCTTTTGCTACTAAAATATATCAGTGTGTTATTATCAGTATTAGAGTATTAGTATTTGACTCGTAAACACACCCTCTATCTCTGCCCTGAGTCTAATAGGATGTTTTGACTTTTACATAATCACTCAGGGCAAGTTGTAACCAATAAAATGCATGTTAAGAATGGCTTATATTATGTTATATCTAATGGTATTTAGTATAGAAATGAATGATGTTGTGTTGAACCAACAGATGGTGACGTGATAGTCAGAAAGACAGACGTTACGACCAGAGGCAAGACCTTTCAGGTCACTTGTAGAGTCGAAGACGAAGAACTGATAGGATGGTTTAACAAGGAAGGAAAGAAGATCACATCAACAAATATATTTGCCTCTAAATACTATGTGGAAAGTTCTAAACCCAACGAGCTCACACTATATGTAGTGAATGTGTTAGTAAAGGATGGAGGGAACTATACTTGTAGAGGGTCGAAAAACATTGGCCACTTTGAACTATACGTGGAATGTAAGTATTCTGTACTATATTAACTGCTTTGTACTAGAAGTTGTGCGCAGTGATTCTCGGTGTGAGTAAGTACCGACATGAAAAAACAAAATCTCTTAGGTACTGACAAAAAGGGGGTGGAATGGGTGTCTAGACACCCCCTTTGGAGTTGAAAGAACTTTTTGTGATATTAAATGCCTTTCAACGGTAACAGTTGCATCCCTGAAATCATTCACTGATTTTCTCATGGTTCTCTGCACGCATTGATTGAGACAAAACTTGTGGCAGGTTAATGGACAATATAGACCCTTTCAATAATAACTAACAATGCTGTATTTTCTGCATTTGACGTCAAATTAATTCTTTTGAAAATTGTCCCTTTGAACGAAATGGAACAGAATATATTTGACGTCAAACGTGGAAAATAAAGCATTGTAGGATTTATTAAAAGGGGCTAAAGTCGACTTCAGACAGTGTCATGCAATCAAGTAAATCGTTCCCATGTACCAAGCATGCATGGTTCCAATGTACCTTTATGTACCTTTATGTACCTTTTTTGGTTGATGGTAGTCTACTGCCTATTAACCTTTTGTGAGGATTTGTATCTACATGCACATACCAAAGTTTAAGAATCGTTTTCAGTGCGCATGCGATTTTATCCCGAATTTCTCACCTTTTGTTTAAACCTTCTTTTGTCAGTTTTTAATTAAACAAAAGAAGGTGAGAAATTCGGGATAAAATCGCATGCGCACTGAAAACGATTCTTAAACTTTGAACTGGCCTATTCTTCGGCCAGCAACGAAAGCTAGAGGTTCTTGGAACAATCCCCAGGAACTTCACACACTGACTTGTTTTGACTTCTCTTACCCATTTAGCTTTGGCTACGGTACATAAAACATAGTCAATTGTACTCGTAACGTCTTCTTAATCTACATCTGTTCATTTTTTTTTTCTGTACAAGTTTACGTTGTGGAGTTTCCACGTTCCTTTATAATGAATGTTGGTCAAAGTGCAGTCATTCCATGTTTGGGTATTGGCTATCCTAAGCCAGTCAACCGCTGGTACAAGAATTGGCAGTCTCAAGAGCTAGGGCGCACCGCAGATGATCGATATCAGAAGCTTGCCAATGGATCACTCTACATCAAGAACGTCACGGTGGAAGATGCATCTAACTATACATGTCGTATTATGCAGTTTGAAGGGAAGAAGGTCGCAGCTCGGGAAGAAAGAAAACATATCGAAGTTATTGTGTATGGTAGGTTCATGTCTGCCGCGTCTGTTTTGTGCTCGTTCAACATCTCAGTCATTCTCGTTCCCAGACCCTACTCATTAGCAATCGTAGGCTCTGGGAAACCCTTGCGACCAGGTCGTCAGAGCGCATACTCTATCTCAGGATCGCTGACTATAAAATGCTGGCTCAACCTTTTTAACGGCTTGTTTACGACTTCTGTTTGCAAAGTTTATATGTTTAACAAATGGAAATAGAATTTGATTCAAGATTCGAAGATATATAACCGTTCTAGTTGATTTGACTTGCTTGGTTTCCGTTGGTATGTTTGTTTATCCTATTAACCAATCAGAGCTCGTTGCTATGTTATTATCAACAGCCAATGAAATTTGATATATTTTTAGGGTTCCCAGAGCCTACGATCTTTCGTTAGAAAGTTGAGAAGGCTCTGGGTACGAGAATGCATCTCAGTGTAATTCATTTGTTCCCAGGTCCCCCAGTCCTTGACAAAAAGAAGTCCACCAACGTTGTCTATTCATACCAAGGCAATTCTAAGAAAGTCCGTATCTCATGCAGATGGTGGGGATTTCCCATACCTAAAATGAATTTTACTAAACCGAATCGAGGGCTACTCAAAGATGTGTTAGTCAGTGGCAGGACAATTAAAGGTTATATAATAACCACGAACAAGGACGACTTTGGTAAATACGTATGTTTTGCATCGAATACACTGGGGACAAGAAAACATACGGTCTTTGTCAAAGAAGCTGGTACGTATACACCTTATCTTTAAATTGAATTCAAAAATATAGGAATAAAAACAAGAGCTCTTGTGTTGTGACAGTCATAAAGCATGCACTGATAATTGACAGAACACGAGAGTGTTAGGAGAAGCACGACGACTAGCGGATTTTAGCCTGCGTAGTAGGCCCACGCGAGGGAAGGTGAGATGGACTGGGGAGAAGTACTCCTCCCCTTGCGAGGGTCTGCGACGCAGGCTAAGCGGATTTTAGATACGAATAACGAAACAGAAAGTGCTTGTGCACGTAGCATGTACCACTAACCAATCAGAAAGCGAGATTTAATATATATAACAGTTTACAATGCCGTGTCATACCATAAGTTTTGCCTTAGATCGACTAAACATTTCTATCTAATTCTATCACTGATATGAACTATACTTATGCCTAGATGGACCACTATCCCCTGTCAATGTTACATTTTCTACTCATTGTGGTTACGTCACGGTTCTTTGGAGCACACCGTCCTTCGATGGCGGTCTTCCCATTATCCTTTACGAGCTTGAGCTAAGACACAATGGAAGAAGAGTAGACGATGCGTCAGCTGGGAGCACCAAGAGACGGTTTACATTCAATGGTGGTATAATCAAGCCTAGTACTCGGTATACTGTACGAATACGAGGAAGCAACAAGGCGAAAAAAGGAACGTGGAAGACAGGACATGTCAAATCTGATATATGTGAGTCTTATTAAGAAGGAACTGCAACTATGGTAACGAGTATCTAATCAGTTTCTCTCCTTTAGAGGAGTCAGGATTGCGCGGTGGTAAAACGTTCGCCTCTCACCTCTGAGGTCCTGGGATCGATCCCCAGTCTCCCCATGTGAGCTGAGTTGGTTGGTTCTCTTTCTGACTCCGATAGTTTTTCCGGTTTTTCCTCCTTCCTTTCAAACGACCCTAACTAATTCAAACTGGTTAGAGCTGTGCTCCAGGGTCATACATGGACTGTATAGCGGCTCCCAGAGTCGCCTTCTCATGCTTTCAGACCGGGGGGGCTCCTTGTCCTCCCTTTTAGGGTTTGAAATCAGTGTTTTGGTCCCGTTTAGGGTGATAATGACGAGAATGCCCACCAGCTGAGTTTTGTGGTCCTGCTTAGGGTATAAGATCTGCAACAATGCTTCTTTTCAAAGATTGATTTTTATTTTAATCCCATTTTCGGATTGTGTCACTTATTGATTGGTCCCTCTTAGGGGTGAAATTTCATCACTGCCACGCCCATCATCTCAAAATACAGGTCCCTTTTAGGGATCATTTTCAAAATTTCCGACGGGGACCCCGCCCCCTTTTATAAAGGGAGTTCCCCCGGGGGGCTTTCAGTTCGACCCTGTTGAGCTGCGTCACTGCTGTGCTCGTGGTGGTGATTAGCGATAACATCATTTTTTTTAATTGAAGGTCCTCCACGTGGTAAAGTCAGTATAACCAATCAACAGACGAGACTTAACTCGACAAGTTTCACGTTAACCTGGACAGGTCCCCCTGACAACGGTGGTGATACAAATATCACATACGTCATAGAGTACAGCAAACAAGGTGATGATGGCAAGTACGTTCACTGGTTGACAGTAAAGAATGTCAAGGAGAAGCAGTATAATGTAACGGGACTTGAAAGAGGAAACAGATATCGATTCCGTGTTGTGGGAGTGAATAGGATGGGACGAAGTGATCCTGGTCAGAAAGACTTTCTGATAACTGAGAGTGCCGTCACAGACAAACCACCAAGTAAGACGTCCTCGTGACTTAATACTTTATCATAGACTTATCCCAACTCCTGAATTTACAGCAACAAATAAGAAGAAAAAAGCGAGCAATAAGAAGTCGCGCTAAGCGCGCGCAACTACAATCAGGCAAGGAGTGATGCGAGCGACGAATTCGAAAGAGGGCCAGCGCTTATGATCCTAATTATAACTGAGTTATCTGTGCTTCATTCAGCGCGCGCGTGAACTAATACCTCAAGTATGTTTTAGAGAGGAGATAAAATTTCTTAAAATCGCTTTAAAATGCAACCAAACCGTCAGGAAACCACAAAAAATGCAATAAAACATTGATATGCCGGTAAAGAAACAATAAAATATGAAATTTATTTTATTTTAAAGAAATTTTTTGATCTGCCATACATTCTCTCTATAGATATTCAAAACCATAGCTTGGGCTACCTGTGCCTTAACATACTTGAGACGGCCGTGACGAAGGTCTTTGCGGAAGTCTACCTCTATCACCACTAATGAACATCTGTACTTATCTTTATCTTAATTCATATTGTTATCAGCAACAAAACCAGATCCAGAGGAAGAGTTGGTTTACGACTTCAAAGTGAACTGCACTTCACTCATTATCCAAGTTGAGTTGACCATCAATAACTTCCCTAACATTGATGTAGAGTCATTTCGCTTGAGGGATCCTTCTTGTCGACCGTACAAAAAAACAGACAGTAACGTAATCCTGCGAACAAGGCTGGACAGTTGTGGGACAACCAATCAGCATCGTAATTTGTCTGTAACGTATTACAATAGCGTGACAGCTCGCGTTGCTAAGACACCATCGAAGATGCACATCGTAGAGTTTCCGTTTAGTTGTACTTTCATCAAGATGAGGACGATAGGAACACCAAGCTTTCAGCCGAGGAAAAAGGTGTCCGTAGTTGAAGGTGAGCTGATCAAATGATAGAGAAAAAGAAACGACCTTCATGATCAAACATTCAAAATTTTATCCATACCCTGAAACAACCTCTACTGCAGGGCTGATCTAAGTCAGGGCACAGCTTACTTACAAATCGGTTAACTCGTAGATCGAACCCTGAAACAACGCGCTCTGGGCTGATCTGAGTCAGGGTACGGCTAAATCACATGGTCAAATCCTCAAAACCTTTGAGCCAATCTGAGACATCCAAGTCAGGGTTTTGCGAATTGGAATTTAGTTTGTTAATTAGGTATAACCTGCAGATGGAGAAAACCCCTTCAAACAAGGGAGAGTTGACCTCACAAATTCTCCTTTTTTCAGGTTTGATTGGACTCAGCAGATCACATTTTTAAAACCTGATCGTTGAAACAGGGGCGGTAAGGGGGGGAGGGGTCGCGAAAGATAAAAAAAGGCGATCACGGCTCACGGAAAATACCAAACGTTCAAATTCAAGATAATTCACGATTCACGACGTTTAAAACATGCTCATCCCAGATCACGAAAATTAAACTGAAACCCCGTTCACGATTTCACGCGAGAACCCCTTACTCCTCCCCACCCGTCAGTAGTCATGGTAGTCCACTTGCCTCTCAGCAATTGGGTTCGATGGCACTAAACACCACTCTTGGTTCGCATGTTCGATACAGCTTGTTTAACTAATCTGATACATCTGGTCTCGTCTTTTCCTACAGAGGGTTTTGGTAATTTCTCGTTCGAGATGAATCTCTACAAATCTTCTCAGTTCAAAATCCCATATGATGTGTCCGAGTATCCAGTCAATGTTCCCGTCACCAAAAAATTGTTTGCAAAAACAAAATTACTGTCCTCTGATAAAAACCTCGAGGCACTGGCCTACACGTGCATTGCCACGCCCTCCATCAACCCTAAAGATCATTTACAGTACTCCTTTATAGAGAATGGGTGAGTAAGAATATCAAGCAGACTAACTGGACGAGTCTATCAAATGTCTAACCAGTAATTTATTGTATTTGACAACTAGATGTCCTATTGATAGCACGGTCAAGTTTAAACCAACCCCAGGGGTCGAACAGCGATTTCAAATGTTACCTTTCAAGTTCCGAAATACTTCAAAGTCAGTTATTTACCTTCACTGTCGAGTGATGGTTTGTCACAAAGATGATCAAGAGTCACGCTGTCGTAAGGGTTGTATACCAAACCCAAGAGGTGCAAGAGACATAGAGATGTCACAGCGATCAACCATTCATCGCGTGACGTTAGGACCGGTCAAAGTGTCAAATCAAGGACGTAATGGTAAGACTTTAATTTATCGCCCGGGGGGAGGGAGTACTTCGGATCGTTTCATACGGGGATGCTCCGCCCGGACTCTCAACCCCGTACCCTTTTCTATACCAAATTTCAGCAAGAAAGTACCCCTTTTATACACTTTTTTTGCCTGAAAAGGTACCCCTTTCATATATTTTTGAAGAAAAGCTACCCCTTTTTATACCAAAATTCACAAATTTCCACCCCTTTTCTATACCTGCGGCCTGAAAAACGTACTCCATTCGGGCGGAGCATCCCCGTATAGTCAATTATAAGGAGTACCCCTCCCCCCCCCGGGATTTATCGATACGCTGAAACAACCTCTGGACTGATCTTAACGACTAACTCACAGATAGAACCCTGAAACAACCTCTGGACTGATCTTAACGACTAACTCACAGATAGAACCCTGAAACAACCTCTGGACTGATCTTAACGACTAACTCACAGATAGAACCCTGAAACAACCTCTGGACTGATCTTAACGACTAACTCACAGATAGAACCCTGAAACAACCTCTGGACTGATCTTAACGACTAACTCACAGATAGAACCCTGAAACAACCTCTGGACTGATCTTAACGACTAACTCACAGATAGAACCCTGAAACAACCTCTGGACTGATCTTAACGACTAACCCACACATAGAACCCTGAAAGGGAGAGACCTAATAACTTTAAAAACACTACTCACATGAGATGCCGCCAAGTCAGTGGTGAACATGTATGGCATAATGAGAACTTGATTGATAAATGTGTAATGTACTGTATATTATCTTGATAGAGTGGAACCGTTCTTCTGCTGATCATTCAAGTATAAATATAGGAGTTCTACTAGCAGCCATTTTTGGTACTATTGTGGTCAGCCTTATACTCTTCGCATCACTCGTTTATGCTCTACGTCACGCAGTCGTCGGTCAACAACAGAATATTTTGCTGAAAGTACCTACCGAATCTGACAATCTCTAGTAATGCAAGACTCTTCATAACCTAATAAGGATTGTAGAGGATTTCTGATTGGATTTCTGCTTGGGTTTTTAACCAGATGATGAATGGGATCAGTGATCAACTGATTAACTCTTGCTATCCAATCGCCTTTAAAGTTAGCTTATACTCTAGAACTTTCCTGAGCGATACAAACTGAAGGTGCATTCACTGTCTGACTGGGTGGATCCAAGAATTTGTTGAAAGGCGGGTCCAAACGTTGAGGGGAGGGTCCAATACAAAGTTTACTTCAAACCTTAGGCAAAACTAAATTTTAGGATAAAACAAACAATGGAACCTTAGGTATGACAGGGGGAGGGACCCTCCTGACTCTCCTCCTGGACCCCTCTGACTCTCCCCCTGGACCCTCCTGACCCTCTCCCTGGATCCGCCCTTATGACTCTAAATACAATGTTAGTTTGTACGATAATCTTAATTACATCATTACTAGAATAATATTTTTATAGTATTTTAACGACTAAAATCTTTTTTTATTATTACCTTTTCAAAGTATAGAATTAAATCTTAAAAGTCAATCAGTTCGTTTGCAGCAGAAGCCAAACAGACGCGCGGCTAACGGTGACATTGTTGTGCGCAGCGTACCGCGTTCAGATGTTCAGATGTTCGGCGTCGCGCACGCTGCGAACAATGGCGCATGCCTTCAGACAAAAGAAATCAGAGACAGCAGATTTTGTATGACTGTTAATAGCTTATGGCATGGCATGAACGCGTTCGGGGAAAAAAGTCTCCCAATAAGAAATCGAGAAAATATCACGGTCATGGCAAAGCACGCTTACTTCATTCAATCAAATGAATGATTTTTATTTTTTTTATTTTTTACTCGTTTATAATAAATTGTTACACATATTTTGGTACATTTATCAGTATTCTATTTCATAAGAAAAGCAGTAAAGAATTTTGATTACAGTTCCAAAAATAGAAAAACTATCAATATTTGAGATTGAGTAACTTTGGTTTTCTAGTAAGCCCCCTTGCCTTTTTATGTTGCTAAGAAATTAACACGTGCTAGAAACACGGCGCGGACGCGGCAAGGTCACGGCACTGATCGACTAAGACTTGCCAGACCAATCACATAGCGTGAGAAACAAATAGCCAATCAAAATTATAGAAACATCAGTAGATATCACAAAAGTTGTGATAAAGTTGTAAGTTTGATTTACACGACGCAATAGAACCCTTGCAGCACGTCGGAATAAGCTCAATTTGGAGGGCAAAACAAAAGAATTTTAATCTCCTGAGAATTGGAACCCATTGTTTTGCCCTCCAAATTGAGCTGCATTCCGACGTGCTACAAGGGGCCTATTCGTGTTGTAAGCTTGCAAACGACAGTTTTAAGTAAAGGTTGTACCGTGTTAATCGTCCTTTAACGGGTTTTAAGAACATATGGCTGAAATAATGTATTCTCTGCTTTCACATTACCCGGCCATGTCCATAATACATTGGAAGGAGAGGTAACCAGGGTAATAACCGCACATATTATGCATCTTTCAAATGCATCTTATGACAGGGCCGTAGGAAGCCTTAAAGAGACACGTTGGCAGGAGAGGTAACCAGGGTAATAACCGCACGTATTATGCTGAAGAATGATCAGAAGGTGTTGAAAATGCATCTTATGACAGGGCCGTAGCAAGCCTTGAAGAGACACATGACCACGACAAAATATAATTCCATACTTGCTTTACTTTTCTGGGGAAAACTGGGAGGGCTTCGTGACACCTCAGTTTTGCCGCGACGTCATTTCTACGTCACCTTTTCAGATCATCTAGAAAGGTTTGCAAAAAAAAAAAAAAAATTGTGATACTCCCTTCGAGTTTTATTCAATGACCCTCTCCCGCATTTGCACTCCAATCTGCCAAGTTTAGTGAAAAGCCATTGATGGCAAATTACGCGCCAAAGAAAACCCTAAAACTGACCGGCACAAACAAATGTTTTCCTTCGGTTTTCTAATCTTTCAGACACAAATAAAGGGTAGAATTGAAAGGAAACATGCACACATATCACGTGAGCCACAGACCTGCGCTGAATATCGTTATTCTAAAGCCACAAAACCAATAATTGAAGCTCTCATACATAGCACAAAACGTAATTCATAATTTGATAGTTAATTTGATTTTATTACTTATCAGCCGTACTGCTAAACAGAGTCTTTTACATGAAAGTGATAATAGGTCTGGAATGTCTGATTATAATTGTGGAATACTGTACTCGCATGGCGGTTTAGTGGGGGCCGGCGCTACTGGCTTTCGATAGCAGCAAAGACCGAGGAATGCACCACACCGGCCATTATATCCCTGACCATTAGGACATCCCCCGTGGGCAAAATAGTAGACTCCTGAAACCTTTTTGGAGTTGTATGTACACGAACAACCAGCTCGTTTGTATACTTCCTCTGTAAAGAAGGATAATTGAACCATTAATAGAACACCAAATCAGATAGCCCAAAAGAGCACAAGAGATACAAAGTACAATCGAGTGAACACAGGAAGCCCAAACAATGACTTTGAGAAAACCATCGTTCCCAGGCTTTTCTTAAGATAGAGAAAAAGAGCCTGGATACGAGGAAGGGGGAAAACAGAAGAACGCTTAATAACGACTTTCTTGGCTAAGAATCAATTAATTACAGATTCATACAAAAATCGTTTATATTTAGAAACCAGGGGGAATTTCCAAAGTTTCAAAGTCATTGTTTGGGCTTCCTGTGGAATGAAAGAATATGCTTCATTCTTACAGGTCACTGCCGTCAGAATGAATACCAGAAATGGAAAGAGCATTCCGATGTTAGTTAGAAATCAAAGTTCAATACAATACAATACAATAAACTTTATTTAAAGAGGTTGACGTATTAACACATTTGGTTATCTAACTTACGGCCCTCACTACATAACAGAATACAAATTTTACAAACTTAATCGTTAAAAATTGATATATATGTGTAGATATTTACAATACAATTATACAAGCAATACATGCTAACATAAAATAAAATGCTTAAGATATGATAACAGCTATCTATCTAGTAATACAGTTACAGCGAAGAGAGAAGCGACAAGCATAACACATTAGTTCTTCTAGATATGATTAACAGTGTTAGAAAACTGAAGGAATAGGTTACGAAGTTTATGCTTAAAGTTAGTTAAACGTGATGAAAAAGAGATAGTAGAAAGTTCAACTCATAAGATGACACACGAGAAGGGACATTTTAAATATATGAAAACTAAGATTGTCTGGTTATATGGTTATAATAATAAAAAATAAATTATAAATCACTATTTTTTATAGTGGGATTCAAATTCAGTAACTTAATGCTGGTTTCCAATTTGGCCCACTGTTACTCACACACACTACCACTACATTATATATTCTATTCATACAACTCAACTCACATGTTGATTTTTACGGAGGGAGGAAACCGGAGTACCCGGAGAAAACCCTCGTGACACAGGAGAGAACAACACATCAAACATACTCAACTCACATATGATCTGACCCGAGCTGGGGCTCGAGCTCGGACGACAGCGGTGAGAGGCGAGCGGTAAACCACTACACCACCCATGCCAAGGGTTATGGAACCCTTATTTACTTAAAGAGGGTGGCCCATTCAGCTAAAAGCTGGTATCCAGAGGGGCCCTAGCCTTTACTGAAGATTTTTATAGAAAATGATGCGTTGGCTGGGTAGCTTCAATGCAAGGCTACAAATCTTTGTTCGATTCAACTTGGTTGACGTACTTGAAAACCGCGAAATAATTATTTTTTCCCCATCTTTTAAAAAAAAACTCTAACCTAGAAAGGTTAATGTTCATACCTTCATTCCCTTCGGCCAGAACAAGCAGACACACAATGGCGACAATGAGTACAACTGACTTCATTTTTCAGTGTTTAGACTTCAACTGGAAAAAGAAATTACAGAAGGAGTTCAAGTCATGCACTGTATATCCCCTATACTGCTTAATGCAATCTTGGGCGGTGGGCTGCTCTTCAGCAATTTATGCATGAATAGTGTTGAATAATGGCAAAACTTTCTATAACGTGAAGGAACTAAAACCTATACATGATTACGACAAACCTTTTGCATAGTAGGGGGACAAATCTTATACGAATACTGGTTTCCAGTTTGTTCCATTTTTACACACACTACCAATATTCTATCTGTTCTATGCGTACGACTCAACTCTTAACTTACATGCTGATTTTTACGGAGTGAGGAAAACTAGAAACCCGAAGAAAACCCTCGTGGCACAGGAGAGAACAACACAACAAACTCAATTCCTAGTGGCGTCCGCACGGATCGAACCAACCGAACCCGTAGGACACAGTGGTGGAATGTTAACCGTTCCCAAACCTTTCTACAAATGAAATTATCTAATAATTTACCTCTGTACTGGAGTATGGACCTTGACTCTTGCGTGGTTGGTACTGAATGCCTTCCTCTTTCCAAAAAGGGATTTTTTATCAGGTAACACAATTGCATGATGACATGAAGTGCGCATGCGTATCAAGTACGTGTTGTGTACGGTGCAAAGGTGTTGAGCCCTTTATGGTTGTGATGGGCAACGTATCTTGCTCAACCATAGCTACATCTACACGAGCAAATTTTCCATAAAAAGTATCCTTGACAATTTTCATTGCTCACTTAGACAATTTCATTGCTCCTTGACAATTTTTTATTGACCACGTTTCCTTGCTCGTGTAGATGATGAACAAGTTTTCGTTAACAAGTTCCATCAGTGAAGTAACTAGCTGGAAATTAATCTCATTAATATTCCTCATCACGTTTCTGCTGGTTCTTATGTAATACCTGTGGCCTTAGGGCACTAAATAGTTACAAAAGAGAGCTTAATGTTAACGAGCGTATTGTTTCATTAACAGGAACATTCCTCAAAGGCACTGAAAATGTTTGGAGACCATTGCATAATACTAACAGATTTTGGCTTCCGTCATTCTAAAAAGAATACCAACCCTAACCATTCGAAATTATAGTTATGGAAACCAAAAACCCAAACGACTTGGCCAGTGTCTTGGTCGTAATTTTGAAAATCGTATGATTTAAGAGTAATACTGGGTCTAATCACTTGCCATTGTAACAATAGGGTGGCTATAATTGAAATATTTGAATGGGAGAACGCCCTGCTAAGCAACATTTAGTTGTGATGAGTAGAAGCGAATTTTTAATTACTCCATGTGGCTAAACTATGCAAATTAATAAGGTACTTATATGAGTTTAGTTTTGACTTTTTGAAACACTGTTATCTTGACTTTGAACGAAAGAACAGTTTGGCCATCGTCAATTTTGAAAATGAAGCTCGTTTTTGTTGCCTGTTTTGTATCCGCGTGCCTCGGTACTTTCCTCGTGAGTGGAATGAAAATGCCTTTGGATCAAGGTAAGAGCTGGAAATTTGTATCAAACCACGAGGATGGTTTTAAAGTCTGTACCAGGGTTATTAAGAGAAGGAATTGAAATTCAGTACGTATGGCAAACATCGATACATCCGCCTGAGAAAAAAACCCTTAGTTCACTAAACTATATGGTATTCGGTCTTGATCCTTGGTCAGTGTTCCACACCTAGCTCTCTATAAACTGTCTAAATATTCTCACTTCTACGTGAGTAGAGTTTGTTAAATCTCTCCCTTGATTCAAGGGTTTTTCTCCGGGTTCTCCGGTTTTCGTCCTATGTACAGGCGTATACAAAACCTAACATTCTAATGATGGTATTTTTTTATCAGTTATTGTGAGTTTATCGAACACACATATACACAGTATGGCAAGCGAGTAGGACCTTAAATGAAATGTGATTGATTCCTGAACAGTGCAGTTAGGAACAACTTCACACACAAAAAGAAAGAGAGAGAAAAATGTTCTTAATTGATACATTTTACGTTTATTTATTTATTCCCACATAGGTCATTCGTTCAGTACTAAATATTTCAGACTGTGTTTGTTTGGACCAATATCCTATCTCCTTGTTTTCTGTACTATAACTTTCCATTATCCTTTTTTCCAGACCCTTATCCACAAGAGGAAATAGATGTACGTGTGATCAATGGACAAAACGCTATCCAACACGAAATTCCATGGCAGGTTGCTGTTCGTGTTCATGGCAGTCCCATGTGTGGAGGCTCAATCCTCTCTAAATACTGGGTGTTGTCCGCTGCACATTGTTTCCCTAGCCGTTACAGTGCGAGTTCCTACCAATTGCATTTTGGTGAGTAGCAAGTCTCTCGGCTATTCTTTCCAAAGTGTATGCTGTTGCTAGTGTATGTGTAGAAAGAGATTTTGCGCAATTTTTAGCCGGCCACAAGTTTGTGACTGAGTATTCGTAGAATGAAGGGAGATGATCTATGGCATTTACACATTTTTGGTCAATTTTCTTTTTTTCAATATTCTTTTTGTGCTAATTCTTTTTGGAAAGAAAGAAAGAAAGAAAGAAAGAAAGAAAGAAAGAAAGAAAGAAAGAAAGAAAGAAAGAAAGAAAGAAAGAAAGAAAGAAAGAAAGAAAGAAAGAAAGAATGAAAGGAAGGAAGGAAGGAAGAAAGAAAAAGGAGTCGGTTAAAACGGCGTGCAAATCCAAGCTAAGCCTGTCCTAATCCTGGAAATCATTCAGGCGTTCAGTAGTTATGCATGGCTCCATTTAGTTTCATGTTTGCATATACTACACAACTACTGACGGACATTTAATTCATAGACCATGCCGTTACTAAGATTGATTCTTTACCTTCCATATCAACTAAATATATATATATATATATATATACATATATATATATAAAAATTTCAATTGCTAGTTGCGAGGTATATGAAAAGTTGAGGAGGGACAGACAGACAGACATGCAGATAGACAGCTGTAGCTATACAGTACTTGGCTACGAACTTTCTATTATTTCTGGTCTGACATTCTACGACAATAACTGATCTTTAGGTGCACACGGTAGATCTGGGGAAACAGCCTTAGAAGAAACTCGAAAAATCAAGAAAGTGTTCCTGCATTCCCAATTCAGTAAAAGCCACCTTCAACAGGATTTCGCCCTTATTCTGCTGGACAAGCCACTGGAATTCAATAAAGCCATCCAACCAATCGCTCTTCCAAAGGCAGAAAGTAGAGTTCCTATCGACAAAAAGTGCCTTCTTTCAGGTGTGTAACGTAATCGGATCGGTAAAGTATATAAGCCAGTTCAAAGTTCAAGAATCGTTTTCAGTACGCATGCGATTTTTTCCTAAATTTCTCACCTTTTGTTTAATTAAAAACAAAAGAAGGTTTAAACAAAAGAAGGTGAGAAATTCGGGATAAAATCGCATGCGCACTGAAAACGATTCTTACTCTTTGAACTGGCTTATAGAGCATTCTTAAAAGTTGTGACGTATTTCCGGATCGACCAAATTCTCACAAAAACCGATAAAATGCTAAAATAAAGTGAAAAATTCTCAATGATTTAAATTCCCCCTGAAACAATACACCAGTTTCGCATTCGATGCAAACCGCTGTTTTTGAAGACCACAGACTCATTTTCCTCAGGCTTAGCCTCGTTTATAAGTCAGCTAATCAACGACATTAAAAGTTCATGGAATTGGCATTATTTCACTTGCGCAATGGCGTAGGGAGGGGGACACGTGCCCCCCAAAAGTTTTAGTAATTAGGTAATTGTTTATTTGTGTGTTTTTTTTATACCTCTTTTATTCTTAAAAATGACTTTCAAGACTTGCAAATCTAATTGCAGGGTGGGGTTACACCGACTATGGAAACAGGAAAACGGGTAAAGTTTTACAAAAGACCACTCTATCTATCGCCAAAGAAGATCACTGTTCGAAAACAAATGGTGGTGTACTAAAGGTCGATCACAAAAGCATGTTGTGCGCAGGAGAAATAGGTAAGACAGGTGGTTGCCATGGAGACAGTGGTGGACCGCTGGCCTGCAATGAAAATGGTAAATGGGTTCTGCGTGGGGTCGTCAGCTGGGGTAAACCTGGTTGTTCCTTATCTTATTACACTGTGTTTGCAAGAGTTAGCCATGCAATAAACTGGATCCAAGGGAAAGTTAAAGAGGTCTGCGAGACAGCCTAAGAATAATGACAGAGGTACGTAGCCAAGCCTACTTTCTGCGCACTCTATAGGGAGGGAATGTTTTTTTATGATACAAAAATCAAAAATCGTGGCAGTAGTTTTAGGGGTTCAAGATACAGAAACACAGTGTTATAACCAGCTGAGTTGACATCCAGAACAAACTCGAGCTCAACCGATCAGAATTGAGGATTCGACATCGTATTTTGATTAGCATTTCCCATTATTCTGCCAAGAGAATTTATGAAATACGAGTTCTTCCTTCTTTAAATTAATCGTAAACACTAGTCGAACTCATGGCGGAATTTTATTTCAATCAACAAGAAAAGTTTACATTGTATACTCGGAAAATGCTCGAAAAATGCTAACCAAGATTAGTGACCCAAAATTCCTTTCGGGGAAGGCGAGCAACTCAGCTGGAAGGGAATGAGGGATGTGGGATCGAGTTTTCTATGGTAATGGAGAAAAATATAGCGTCATAAGGGGAGGGGGTGTGACAGTGGATTAAGGGGGTCTGCAGGGTGCTTAAAGATCATCATAAGGGGAGGTGGTGATGGTAGTAGGGTCATTATAAAAATATAGGCTCTTTTAGTGCAGTGGTTTTAGATGTTCAGTATGAAAACATAGCCGTTGGTTCTAGGGGTCATAATAATCATAGGGG
This sequence comes from Anthopleura sola, assembly GCA_023349425.1. Lineage (NCBI taxonomy): Eukaryota > Metazoa > Cnidaria > Anthozoa > Actiniaria > Actiniidae > Anthopleura > Anthopleura sola. The sequence continues at coordinate 5,411,588 of JALHLI010000002.1, forward strand.
CATAATGGGAGGAGGGACAGGGGGAAAGGTTTTTGGGAGGTAATCATAATAAAAAGGTATTAAGGGAGAACAATTTGTTTAAAGCTACGAAGTGTGTGAGTAGGGGAAGGGAGGATCAGTGACCATTGATTTTGAAACCCCTCTCCCAATGAAAACTAAATGGTCCCTAGTGCAAACACAGGCTTCTGAGCCTCCCATTTTCCTTCCTTCCTATCTAAACACATATTCTTTTGATTTTCAGAAATGCTTTCAGCTACAGGCACATCTATGGATACACTGATGCAGCTTATTAAACTATAAGTAATGTGTAGGAACACAAGCTTGTAATTGAATTTAAAACTGATGAATGTGTAATAAACTCGTCTGTTAACCTTGGCAGTACATATATCAATGTCTCAGTGTATCATTATCTTGGGATGGTAGACCACAATAGTCTCTCTTGCCACAATCAATGGGGTCAGAACATGACCAGCCTCCTATCAAAATCAAAACTTATCAGCTTGTATATCCTATTTTTGACTGGCAGCGGTGAAAACCAAAGTCCAAAAGACAACTCACAACCACTGAGTTTGCAGAGTGTTGAGAGTGTTGGCTGCTTGGCTATTCTAAAAATAGCCCACTTAATAGATGCATCACTCAGACAAGTGTGATATTATACTGAATAGAAAACGGAGAAACATATTTTATTTATTTATCTTTCATTACAAAGCATTGTTTTAAAAAAAACAAAAAACAAAAAACAAAAAACAAAGAAGTAATTAAAAACCAAACTCGGACTCGAGGAGATGAGAAATTCGGTTTGTTTGTCTGAGTTTGACGTCATGCCACACAGCTCTATTGCTGTACAACCTCTTGATCTCTGAGTTAGTGATGCCCTGACCCTGATCAATCAAAGCTGAGGTGTTGCTTCAGGGTAATGATAAAAATTGAAGGTTCGAAAGACTATTGAAAGGTGTGCAGGATAGAGGGACTATCAACACATCTTTTCAAATTTTTAAATTTTACAATTTAAAAAATTATAAATTTTTTAAATTTTTTTAAAAATTTGCACCAAAAACCCACCTCTCTAGCTAACAAAGTCCTGTTTCAAAGGTATGCAAGTTGTGTATGATATTCAGGGATTTTTATTGACAGATTAAGTAGGCGGAAGGTTTACTTAATTTAGCAAAACTGGCAAAAGTTGTACCACGTAAATCTGTGTAAACTAACGGGTTTCACATTATATTGCCCATAATACATTGGGAGGAGAGGTAACCAGGTAAAAACCACACATATTATGCTGAAGAATGATGAGAAGGTGTTGAAAATACATCTTATGATATTAAAGATGTATAAGAAACAACCAGAAACAAAAAAAGAAAGAATTCTGAAGAAGTGTATAAAGTAAAGCATTTCTTAACGAGTCAATACATTTTCTGTAACACTAACCTAGCTTCTTGATGTTCTAAATGTGGGAAAATAACTCCGAATGAACTGATAATCAGTATTTTACAGATAAAAGCAGGTATAGTGTACATTCCATTGAAGAGTGTTTGATTTTATGACACTTTTTGACTGGTTACCTCCAAACCGCAATGCATTATGGGCAATGTGAAAGTAGAGAAGGGACATACACCTACTTGCAAGAACGTTGTCATACAGCATTTGAGCATTTGTAGTTTAGTGGATTAGGAATAAATTAAAAGTACAAAAGAAGATCATTGAAGCAGAACTCTTTCTTTTGTACTTTTAATTTATTCCTAATCTTGAAACTACAAATGTTCAAATGTTGTATGACAACGTTTTTGCAATTAGGTGTATCAGTATAAAGTATCTTATTGTAAATTCATTGTAATTTGTTATTAGTTTGGTTATAAAAGAACCCTCCTGACTCTCCCCCTGGACCCCTCTGACTCTACCCCTGGACCCTCCTGACTCTCCCCCCTGGACCCTCCTGACTCTCCCCCTGGACCCTCCTGACTCTCCCCCTGGACCCTCCTGACTCTCTCCCTGGATCCGCCCTTATGACTCTAAATACAATGTTAGTTTGTACGATAATCTTAATTACATCATTACTAGAATAATATTTTTATAGTATTTTAACGACTAAAATCTTTTTTTATTATTACCTTTTCAAAGTATAGAATTAAATCTTAAGTCAATTAGTTCGTTTGCAGCAGAAGCCAAACAGACGCGCGGCTAACGGTGACATTGTTGTGCGCAGCGTACCGCGTTCAGATGTTCAGATGTTCGGCGTCGCGCACGCTGCGAACAATGGCGCATGCCTTCAGACAAAAGAAATCAGAGACAGCAGATTTTGTATGACTGTGAATAGCTTATGGCATGGCATGAACGCGTTCGGGGAAAAAAGTCTCCCAATAAGAAATCGAGAAAATATCACGGTCATGGCAAAGCACGCTTACTTCATTCAATCAAATGAATGATTTTTATTTTTTTTATTTTTTACTCGTTTATAATAAATTGTTACACATATTTTGGTACATTTATCAGTATTCTATTTCATAAAAAAAGTAATAAAAATTTTTGATTACAATTACAAAAATAGAAAAACTATTGATATTTGAGATTGAGGGCTAAAGTAACTTTGGTTTTCTAGTAAGCTCCCCAGCCTTTTTATGTTGCTAAGAAATTAACACGTGCTAGAAACACGGCGCGGACGCGGCAAGGTCACGACACTGATCGACTAAGACTCGCCAGACCAATCACATAGCGTGAGAAAAAAATAGCCAATCAAAATTATAGAAACATCAGTAGATATCACAAAAGTTGTGATAAAGTTGTAAGTTTGATTTACACGACGCAATAGAGCCCTTGTAGCACGTCGGAATGCAGCTCAATTTGGAAGGCAAAACAAAAGAATATTAATCTCCTGAGAATTGAAACCCATTGTTTTGCCCTCCAAATTGAGCTGCATTCCGACGTGCTACAAGGGGCCTATTCGTGTTGTAAGCTTTCAAACGACAGTTTTAAGTAAAGGTTGTACCGTGTTAATCGTCCTTTAACGGGTTTTAAGAACATATGGCTGAAATAATGTATTCTCTGCTTTCACATTACCCGGCCATGCCCATAATACATTGGAAGGAGAGGTAACCAGGGTAATAACAATCAATCAATCTGCCAAGTTTGGTGAAAATCCATCGATGGCAAATTGCGCGGCAAAGAAAACCCTAAAACTGACCGGCACAAACAAATGTTTTCCTTCGGTTTTCTAATCTTTCAGACACAAATAAAGGGTAGAATTGAAAGGAAACATGCATTCATCACATATCACGTGAGCCACAGACCTGCGCTGAATATCGTTATTCTAAAGCCACAAAACCAATAATTAAAGCTCTCATACATAGCACAAAACGTATAATTAATAATTTGATAGTTAATTTGATTTTATTACTTATCAGCTGTACTGCTAAACAGAGTCTTTTACATGAAAGTGATAATAGGTCTGGAACGACTGATTATAATTGTGGAATACTGTACTCGCATGGTGGTTTAGTGGGGGCCGGCGCTACTGGCTTTCGATAGCAGCAAAGACCGAGGAATGCACCACACTTGCCATTATATCCCTGGCCATTAGGACATCCTCCGTGGGCAAAATAGTACACTCCTGAAACCTTTTTGGAGTTGTATGTACACGAACAACCAACTCGTTTGTATACTTCCTCTGTAAAGAAGGATAATTGAATCATTAATAGAACACCAAATCAGATAGCCCAAAAGAGCACAAGAGATACAAAGTACAATCGAGTGAACACAGGAAGCCCAAACAATGACTTTGAGAAAACCATCGTTCCCAGGCTTTTCTTAAGATAGAGAAAAAGAGCCTGGATACGAGGAAGGGGGAAAACAGAAGAACGCTTAATAACGACTTTCTTGGCTAAGAATCAATTAATTACAGATTCATACAAAAATCGTTTATATTTAAAAACCAGGGGGAATTTCCAAAGTTTCAAAGTCATTGTTTGGGCTTCCTGTGGAATGAAAGAATATGCTTCATTCTTACAGGTCACTGCCGTCAGAATGAATACCAGAAATGGAAAGAGCATTCCGATGTTAGTTAGAAATCAAAGTTCAATACAATACAATACAATAAACTTTATTTAAAGAGGTTGACGTATTAACACATTTGGTTATCTATCTTACGGCCCTCACTACATAACAGAATACAAATTTTACAAACTTATTCGTTAAAAATTGATATATATATATATATGTAGATATTTACAATACAATTATACAAGACAATGCATGATGCTAAATAACAAAGGGAAATACATGCTAACATAAATGCTTAAGATATGATAACAGCTATTTATCTAGTAATACAGTTACAGCGAAGAGAGAAGCGACAAGCATAACACATTAGTTCTTCTAGATGATTAACAGTGTTAGAAAACTGAAGGAATAGGTTACGAAGTTTATGCTTAAAGTCTGAGTTAAACGTGATGAAAAAGAGATAGTAGAAAGTTCAACTCATAAGATGACACACGAGAAGGGACATTTTAAATATATGAAAACTAAGATTGTCTGGTTAGTATGGTTATAATAATAAAAAATAAATTATAAATCACTTTTTTTTATAGTGGGATTCAAATTCAGTAACTTAATGCTGGTTTCCAATTTGGCCCACTGTCACTCTCACACACTACCACTACATTATATATTCTATTCCTACAACTCAACTCACATGTTGATTTTTACGGTGGGAGGAAACCGGAGTATCCGGAGAAAACCCTCGTAGCACAGGAGAGAACAACACATCAAACAAACTCAACTCACATATGATCTGACCCGAGCCGGGGCTCGAGCTCGGACCACAGCGGTGAGAGGCGAGCGGTAAACCACTACACCACCCATGCCAAGGGTTATGGAACCCTTATTTACTTAAAGAGGGTGGCCCATTCAGCTAAAAGCTGGTATCCAGAGGGGCCCTAGCCTGTACTGAGGATTTGTATGGAAAATGATGCGTTGGCTGGCTAGCTTCAATGCAAGGCTACAAATCTTTGTTTGATTCAACTAGGTTGACGTACTTGAAAACTGCGAAAATCATTTTTTTTAAATCTTTAAAAAAAAAAACTCTAACATAGAAAGGTCATTGTTCATACCTTCATTCCCTTCGGCCAGAACAAGCAGACACACAATGGCGACAATAAATACAACTGACTTCATTTTGCAGTGTTTAGACTTCAACTGGAAAAAAAAAAGAAATTACAGAAGGAGTTCAAGTCATGCACTGTATATCACCTATACTGCTTAATGCAATCTTGGGCGGTGGGTTGTTCTTCAGCAATTTATGCATGAATAGTGTTGAAAAGTGCAAAACTTTCTATAACGTGAAGGAACTAAAACCTATACATGATACGATAAACCTTTTGCATAGTAGGGGGACAAATCTTATACGAATACTGGTTTCCAATTTGTTCCATTTTTACACACACTACCAATATTCTATCTGTTCTATGCGTACAACTCAACTCTCAACTTACATGCTGATTTTTATGGAGTGAAGAAAACTAGAAACCCGAAGAAACCCCTCGTGGCACAGGAGAGAACAACACAACAAGCTCAATTCCTAGTGGCGTCCGCACGGATCGAACTAACCGGACCCGTAGGACACAGTGGTGGAATGTTAACCGTTCCCAAACCTTTCTACAAATGAAATTATCTAACAATTTACCTCTGTACTGGAGTATGGACCTTAACTCTTGCGTGGTTGGTACTGAATGCCTTCCTCTTTCCAAAAAGGGATTTTTTTTTATCAAGTAACGCAATTGGATGATGACATGAAGTGCGCATGCGTATCAAGTACGTGTTTGTGTACGGTGCGAAGGTGTTTAGCCCTTTATGGTTGTGATGGGCAACATATCTTGCTCAACCATAGCTACATATACACGAGCAAATTTTCCATAAAAAGTATCCTTGACAATTTTCATTGCTCACTTAGACGATTAGCAAGTTTTCCTTGACATTTTTTTATTGACGTTTCCTTGCTCGTGTAGATGATGAACAAGTTTTCTAAGAAAGAAACTGATCTCATTAATATTCCTCATCACGTTTCTGCTGGTTCTTATGTAACACCTGTGGCCTTAGGGTACTAAATAGCTACAAAAGAGAGCTTTATGTTAACAGGAACATTCCTCAAAGGCACTGAAAATGTTTGGAGACATTGCATAATACTAACAGATTTTGGCTTCCGTCATTCGAAAAAAATATGAACACTAACCATTCGGAATTATATTTATGGAAGCCAAAAACCCAAACGACTTGGCCAGTGTCTTGTTCGTAATTTTGAAAATCGTGTGATTTAAGAATGATACTGGGTCTTATCACTTGCCATTGTAACAATAGAGTGGCTATAATTGAAATATTTGAATGGGAGAACGCCCTGCTAAGCAACATTTAGTTGTGACGAGTAGAAGCGAATTTTTAATTACTCCATGTGGCTAAACTATGCAAATTAATAAGGTACTTATATGAGTTTAGTTTTGACTTTTTGAAACACTGTTATCTTGACTTTGAACGAAAGAACAGTTTGGCCATCGTCAATTTTGAAAATGAAGCTTCTTTTTGTTGCCTGTTTTGTATCCGCGTGCCTCGGTACTTTCCTCGTGAGTGGAATGAAAATGCCTTTGGATCAAGGTAAGAGCTGGAAATTTGTATCAAACCACGAGGATGGTTTAAAAGTCTGTACCAGGGTTAATAAGAGAAGGAATTGAAATTCAGTACATGAGGCAAACATCGATACATCCGCCTGAGAAAAAACCCTTAGTTCACTAAACTATATGGTATTCGGTCTTGATCCTTGGTCAGTGTTCCACACCTAGCTCTCTATAAACTGTCTAAATATTCTCAATTCTACGTGAGTAGAGTTTGTTAAATCTCTCCCTTGATTCAAGGGTTTTTCTCCGGGTTCTCCGGTTTTCGTCCTATGTACAGGCGTATACAAAACCTAACATTCTAATGATGGTAATTTTTCATCAGTTATTGTGAGTTTATCGAACACACATATACACAGTATGGCAAGCGAGTAGGACCTTAAATGGAATGTGATTGATTCCTGAACAGTGCAGTTAGGAACAACTTCACACACAAAAAGAAAGAGAGAGAAAAATGTTCTTAATTGATACATTTTACGGTTATTTATTATTTTTTATTTATTTATTTATTTATTTATTTATTTATTTATTTATTTATTTATTTATTTATTTATTTATTTATTTATTTATTTATTTATTTATTTATTTATTTATTTATTTATTTATTTATTTATTTATTTATTTATTTATTTATTTATTTATTTATTTATTTATTTATTTATTTATTTATTTATTTATTTATTTATTTATTTATTTATTTATTTATTTATTTATTTATTTATTTATTTATTTATTTATTTATTTATTTATTTATTTATTTATTTATTTATTTATTTATTTATTTATTTATTTATTTATTTATTTATTTATTTATTTATTTATTTATTTATTTATTTATTTATTTATTTATTTATTTATTTATTTATTTATTTATTTATTTATTTATTTATTTATTTATTTATTTATTTATTTATTTATTTATTTATTTATTTATTTATTTATTTATTTATTTATTTATTTATTTATTTATTTATTTATTTATTTATTTATTTATTTATTTATTTATTTATTTATTTATTTATTTATTTATTTATTTATTTATTTATTTATTTATTTATTTATTTATTTATTTATTTATTTATTTATTTATTTATTTATTTATTTATTTATTTATTTATTTATTTATTTATTTATTTATTTATTTATTTATTTATTTATTTATTTATTTATTTATTTATTTATTTATTTATTTATTTATTTATTTATTTATTTATTTATTTATTTATTTATTTATTTATTTATTTATTTATTTATTTATTTATTTATTTATTTATTTATTTATTTATTTATTTATTTATTTATTTATTTATTTATTTATTTATTTATTTATTTATTTATTTATTTATTTATTTATTTATTTATTTATTTATTTATTTATTTATTTATTTATTTATTTATTTATTTATTTATTTATTTATTTATTTATTTATTTATTTATTTATTTATTTATTTATTTATTTATTTATTTATTTATTTATTTATTTATTTATTTATTTATTTATTTATTTATTTATTTATTTATTTATTTATTTATTTATTTATTTATTTATTTATTTATTTATTTATTTATTTATTTATTTATTTATTTATTTATTTATTTATTTATTTATTTATTTATTTATTTATTCATTCATTCATTCATTTATTTATTTATTTATTCATTCATTCATTCATTCATTCATTTATTTATTCATTCATTCATTCATTCATTCATTCATTCATTCATTCATTCATTCATTCATTTATTCATTCATTCATTCATTCATTCATTCATTCATTCATTTGAATGCATTCATTCATTCATTCATTCATTCATTCATTCATTCATTCATTCATACCACATAGGTCATTCGTTCAGTACTAAGTATTTTAGACCACGTTAACTTTCCATTATCCTTTTTTCCAGACCCTTATCCACAAGAGGAAATAGATGTACGTGTGATCAATGGACAAAACGCTATCCAACACGAAATTCCATGGCAGGTTGCTGTTCGTGTTCATGGCAGTCCCATGTGTGGAGGCTCAATCCTCTCTAAATACTGGGTGTTGTCCGCTGCACATTGTTTCCCTAGCCGTTACAAATGGAGTTCCTACCAATTGCATTTTGGTGAGTAGCAAGTCTCTCGGCTATTCTTTCCAAAGTGTATGCTGTTGCTAGTGTATGTGTAGAAAGAGATTTTGCGCAATTTTTAGCCGGCCACAAGTTTGTGACTGAGTATTCGTAGAATGAAGGGAGATGATCTATCGCATTTACACATTTTTGGTCAATTTTCTTTTTTTCAATATTCTTTTTGTGCTAATTCTTTTTGGAAAGAAAGAAAGAAAGAAAGAAAGAAAGAAAGAAAGAAAGAAAGAAAGAAAGAAAGAAAGAAAGAAAGAAAGAAAGAAAGAAAGAAAGAAAGAAAGAAAGAAAGAAAGAAAGAAAGAAAGAAAGAAAGAAAGAAAGAAAGAAAGAAAGAAAGAAAGAAAGGAAGGAAGAAAGGAAGGAAGGAAGGAAGGAAGGAAGAAAGAAAAAGGAGTCAGTTAAAACGGCGTGCAAATCCAAGCTAAGCCTGTCCTAATCCTGGAAATGTTTTCACTTGAGGCGTCCAGTAGTTATGCATGCATGGCTCCATTTAGTTTCATGTTTGCATATACTACACAACTACTGACGGACATTTAATTCATAGACCATGCCGTTACTAAGATTCATTCTTTACCTTCCATATCAACTAAATATATATATAATATATATAAATTTCAATTGCTAGTTGCGAGGTATATGAAAAGTTGAGGAGGGACAGACAGACAGACATGCAGATAGACAGCTGTATACTTGGCTACGAACTTTCTATTATTTCTGGTCTGACATTCTACAACAATAACTGATCTTTAGGTGCACACGGTAGATCTGGGAAAACAGCCTTAGAAGAAACTCGAAAAATCAAGAAAGTGTTCCTGCATTCCCAATTCAGTTCCAGACACCTTCAAATGGATTTCGCCCTTATTCTGCTGGACAAGCCACTGGAATTCAATAAAGCCATCCAACCAATCGCTCTTCCAAAGGCAGAAAGTAGAGTTCCTATCGACAAAAAGTGCCTTCTTTCAGGTGTGTAACGTAATCGGATCGGTAAAGTACATAAGCCAGTTCAAAGTTCAAGAATCGTTTTCAGTGCACATGCAATTTTATTCCGAATTTCTCACCTTCTTTTGTTTAATTAAAAACAAAAGAAGGTTTAAACAAAAGAAGGTGAGAAATTCGGGATAAAATTGCATGCGCACTGAAAACGATTCTTAAACTTTGAACTGGCTTTTAGAGCATTCTTAAAAGTTGTGACGTATTTCCGGATCGACCAAATGCTCACAAAAACCGATAAAATGCTAAAATAAAGTTAAAAATGTTCTCAATGATTTAAGCTCCCCCTGAAACAATACACCAGTTTCGCATTCGATGAAAACCGCTGTTTTTGAAGACCACAGACTCATTTTCCTCAGGCTTAGCCTCGTTTATAAGTCAGCTAATCAACGACATCATTAAAAGTTCATGGAATTGGCATTATTCAACTTGCGCAATGGCGTAGGGAGGGGGACACGTGCCCCCAAAATTTTTGGTAATTAGGTAATTGTTTATTTGTGTGTTTTTTATTTTTTTTTTACCTTTTTTATTCTTAAAAATGACTTTCAAGACTTGCAAATCTAATTGCAGGGTGGGGTTATACCGACTATAAAAACAGGAAAATGGGTGAAATTTTACAAAAGACCACTCTATCTATCGCCAAAGAAGATCACTGTACGAAAACAAATGGTGGTATAATAATGGTCGATCACAGGAGCATGTTGTGCGCTGGAGCAATAGGTAAGACGGGTGGTTGCCATGGAGACAGTGGTGGACCGCTGGCCTGCAATGAAAATGGTAAATGGGTTCTGCGTGGGGTCGTCAGCTGGGGTAAACCTGGTTGTTCCTTATCTTATTACACTGTGTTTGCAAGAGTTAGCCATGCAATAAACTGGATCCAAGGGAAAGTTAAAGAGGTCTGCGAGACAGCCTAAGAATAATGACAGAGGTACGTAGCCAAGCCTACTATCTGCGCACTCTATAGGGAGGGAATGTTTTTTTATGATACAAAAATCAAAAATCGTGGCAGTAGTTTTAGGGGTTCAAGATACAGAAACACAGTGTTATAACCAGCTGAGTTGACATCCAGAACAAACTCGAGCTCAACCAATCAGAATTGAGGATTCGACATCGTATTTTGATTAGCATTTCCATTACTCTGCCAAGAGAATTTATGAAATACGAGTTCTTCCTTCTTTAAATTAATCATAAACACTAGTCGAACTCATGGCGGAATTTCATTTCAATCAACAAGAAAAGTTTACATTGTATACTCGGAAAATGCTCAAAAAATGCTAACCAAGATTAGTGACCCATAATTCCTTTCGGGGAAGGCGAGCAACTCAGCTGGAAGGGAATGAGGGATGTGGGATCTAGTTTTCTATGGTAATGGAGAAAAATATAGCGTCATAAGGGGAGGGGGTGAGACAGTGGATTAAGGGGGTCAGGGTGCTTAAAGATCATCATAAGGGGAGGTGGTGATGGTAGTAGGGTCATTATAAAAATATAGGCTCTTATAGTGCAGTGGTTTTAGATGTTCAGAATGAAAACATAACCGTTGGTTTTAGGGGTCATAATAATCATAGGGGCATAATGGGAGGAGGGACAGGGGGAAAGGTTTTTGGGAGGTAATGATGATAAAAACTTCAAGGTATTAAGGGAGAACAATTTGTTTAAAGCTATGAAGTGTGTGAGTAGGGGAAGGGAGGATCAGAGACCATTCATTTTGAAACCCCTCTTCCAATAAAAACCAAATGGTCCCTAGTGCATGCACCCACAGGCTTCTGAGCCTCCCATTTTCCGTCCTTCCTATCAAAACACATATTCTTTTGATTTTCAGAAATGCTTTCAGCTACAGGCACATCTATGAATACACTGATGCAGCTTATTAAACTATAAGTAATGTGTAGGAACACAAGCTTGTAATCGAATTTAAAACTAATGAATGTGTAATAAACTCGTCTGTTAACCTTGGCAGTACATATATCAATGTGTCAGTGTATCATTATCTTGGAATGGTAGACCACAATAGTCTCTCTCTTGCCACAATCAATAGGGTCAGAACAAGACCAGCCTCCTATCAAAATCAAAACTTATCAGCTTGTATATCCTATTTTTGACTGGCAGCGGTGAAAACCAAAGTCCAAAAGACAACTCACAACCACTGAGTTTGCAGAGTGTTGAGTGTTGGCTGCTTGGCTATTCTAAAAATAGCCCACTTAATAGATGCATGACTCAGACAAGTGTGATATCATACTGAATAGAAAACGGAGAAACATATTTTATTAATTTATCTTTTATTACAAAGCATTGATTTTCAAAAAAAAAAAAAAAAAAAAAAGTTGTAATTAAAAACCAAACTCGGACTCGAGGAGATGAGAAATTCGGTTTGTTTGTCTGAGTTTGACGTCATGCCACACAGCCCTATTGCTGTACAACCTCTTGATCTCTGAGTTAGTGATGCCCTGACCCTGATCAGTCAAAGCTGAGGTGTTGCTTCAGGGTAATGATAAATATTGAAGGTTCGAAAGACTATTGAAAGGTGTGCAGGATAGAGGGACTATCAACACATCTTTTCAAATTTTCAAATCTTACAATTTAAAAAATTATTAATTTTTTAATTTTTTTTTTAAATTTGCACCAAAAACCCACCTCTCTAGCTAACAAAGTCCTGTTTCAAAGGTATGCAAGTTGTGTATGATATTCAGGGATTTTTATTGACAGATTAAGTAGGCGGAAGGTTTACTTAATTTAGCAAAACTGGCAAAAGTTGTACCACGTAAATCTGTGTAAACTAACGGGTTTCACATTATATTGCCCATAATACATTGGGAGGAGAGGTAACCAGGGTAAAATCCACACATTATGCTGAAGAATGATGAGAAGGTGTTGAAAATACATCTTATGATATCAAAGATGTATAAGAAACAACTAGAAACAAAAAAAGAAAGAATTCTGAAGAAGTGTATAAAGTAAAGCATTTCTTAACGAGTCAATACATTTTCTGTAGCACTAAACTTCTTGATGTTATCAATGTAGGAAAATAACTCCGAATGAACTGATAATCAGTATTTTACAGATAAAAGCAGGTATAGTGTACATTCCATTGAAGAGTGTTTGATTTTATGACACTTTTTGACTGGTTACCTCCAACCGCAATGCATTATGGGCAATGTGAAAGTAGAGAAGGGACATACACCTACTTGCAAGAACGTTGTCATACAACATTTGAACATTTGTAGTTTCAAGATTAGGAATAAATTAAAAGTACAAAAGAAGATCATTGAAGCAGAACTCTTTCTTTTGTACTTTTAATTTATTCCTAATCTTGAAACTACAAATGTTCAAATGTTGTATGACAACGTTTTTGCAAGTAGGTATATATATAAAGTATCTTATTGTAAATTCATTGTAATTTGTTATTAGTTTGGTTATAAAAGAATTTTGTCAACTAGCATTGACTGACTAGCGTTTCATAAGAATCAAACTGGTTTTATTACAAACTGGAGACTCGCTTTGTTACAATTGCAATAATCAGTGTTGTTACGAAGAATAAATCAATGCATTTTACAAACTTTACAGTCAGATAACTGAATTAAAAAACAGCTCAATATGAAAACTTTTTGACTCGCGCGTATTAAGTAAGGTAGACTGTAAGGCCTTTACATGTTTTCATCTGGTAAGCATTACTTTACATGCATGACATTCACTGATGTCTTCAGTTATGGTGCATCCGCTTCTGGCTTATTATTGGATCAGTGAAAGACCCTAACAATATATATATAACGTTACCTAGGAAACGACTTGTTTAACCGGATGTTTCAGCTAAACTACACCTTGCTTTATCTTGTGATTATAGACTTGCAATGTGGGACCCAAAATTTAGTATCTGAGATAAGTGATTACCAGTCCCAGTAAAACACACCAAAAACTAGCAGAGAGGGCATGAGCCGAGTCGTACGCTGCAATGCAATTTAAAATATATTGTGAGAAAGGAACTACTTTATTGGTCGACATTGGAATGAAGTTTTTTTTTATTTAAACATATAGACCCTTTTAATAAATCCTACAATGCTATATTTTCCGCGTTTGACGTCACATTTATTCTTTTGAAATTCGTTCCTTTGAATGAAATTGAAAGGAATAAATTTGACGTCAAACGCGGAAAACAAAGCTTTGGAGGATTTATTAAAAGGGTCTATACATTCTCTGTGTTCTCTCCAAGAGTTAGATTTTTGGAGTAAAGGAATAAAAAAAAAAGAGTTGTACAATATTGACATTATAATATTGGAACGAAGTTACTTACCATCTGCCTCAACGTGGTAGATGACGTAGGTCGGTTCGCTTCTTAGGTCTTGCATGGTCATGGTGTACAGTTCAAACCGATAAGTCACATTCTTTCTCAGACCTCCAATCCGCTGGACGCGGTTCGTGGTCGAGTAAACCTTGATGTGGCCTAGGATGAGATACGAGTAAGTAATGATCATCACTAACAAAGGAAGCCCAGAGATAATAAGTGCGAGGAAATGCTGACGGCGGCAATCTTACTTTGTGGTTGAGGACGCGTGCATTATGAGAACACAAAGCACGTGCGCCAATGTGCGTTTCGTCATTCGTATAACAGCTTATAACAGAAATAGAAAGCTTTATTCTGCACAGTTAGTGTGCAGTTATAAAACACTTGGGGTTGGGAGAACTCTCGCGTCGTGCTTCTCCTAACACTTCTCTCGTGTTCTGCAACGTACCCCCATGTGTAGCTACACACAGCATACGCGCGCGTGTGTTCCTATTTCTACATTACACTATCAGTTAAGATCAAGTTAATTATTTACCTATCCCTTCAAGGTCATCTTTCTCTTTGACTATCGTCGAATACCAAAGACCTTCGTCGTTCACTACATTTTCAGGAAGTTTCCATCTCAGGTCAAGAAACGTTCGATCGAGGTTTGATTCAACAGGTGAAAAAACAATCGGTCTTTTGGGAACACCTGAAAAAAATAGCCCATAGATTGTTAAACTTGTCTCTCTCATAATCAGCCCTTGATCATCAAGCAATACTTACAAGTGCTGTTTGTCCTGAATACAACAGTGGCTTCTTCCCCGGCTCCTTGTCTGTTCATGGCTCGTATGTATATACTATACTCAGTGTTTGCTGTCAGATTAGTAAACTTCCATTCGGGGTACGAATCATTAGTGTTGAACTTCTCCAGAGGCTGGTTCTTGAATCCAATGACGTATCGTTCAATCTTGTAGATAAAACTCACATCAGAATACCAAATAAGCAAACAATATACTTTTAGCCGGGCCCTGACTTAGATCAGCCCAGAGGTTGTTTCAGGGTTCAATCTGTGAGTTAGCCATGCCCTGACTTAGAGCCCAGAGGTTGTTTCAGGGTTCAATCTGTGAGTTAGCCATGCCCTGACTTAGATCAGCCCAGGGGTTGTTTCAGGGTTCAATCTGTGAGTTAGCCATGCCCTGACTTAGATCAGCCCAGAGGTTGTTTCAGGGTTCTATCTGTGAGTTAGCCATGCCCTGACTTAGATCAGCCCAGAGGTTGTTCCAGGGTTCAATCTGTGAGTTAGCCATGCCCTGACTTAGATCAGCCCAGAGGTTGTTCCAGGGTTCAATCTGTGAGTTAGCCATCCCCTAACTTAGATCAGCCCAGAGGTTGTTCCAGTGTTCTATCTGTGAGTTAGCCATCCCCTGACTTAGATCAGCCCAGAGGAAGTTACATTATTGCATATTATATTATTGACTACTGACCTCCATGCCACCGGTGTTGTCTGGTGGATCCCACGTGATATTTGCTTGATTACAAGTCGCATCTACCTGGATCTTAGCTGGTTTTCCTGGGGGCGCTGGAAATAACACATTTTTACCTTTGTCAATTTCGTTCTGTCACATAAACCACCTGTTGCTTATGAAGTGATGCTTTAATGCTTTGCAACAATCGATGGTTTGTAATCATTTCCATATGGCACATTGAGGGTGTGTCCAAGGGGCCACGACCCCCCCTTTTATTTTGAGATTATTTTTTTTACGAAAGACATGGCGGCCTTGTTGGTGATTTATGGCAAAGGAGGATAATGAGGAATCGCTTGTCAAATAATAACAACATGGCAACAACATTATTTACAAAGAAAGTGTTACAAAGAATCTTATTGAAATGTATATGTGATCGTACCATACTGAATGGACTCAGAAAAAATTCTGAGCCCCAGATTGGAATCGAACCCACGACCCTCCGTATGCTAGTTGGACGCTACTCTACCACTGAGCTGCTGGAGACTCTAATGGTGAGTAGGTCGTTAATGTGGGTTTAATTGTGACAAACGTACTGTATAAGCTATAGTCACGGAATGGTCAGTATGGTACGATCACATATACATTTCATATTCCATCATAATGCGCAAACCAACATTATCATCAAAGAATCTTATTCTAAAGACAATGACCCCTGGTCTGAATTGGGAAAACATTACGCCCAAGGTGAAGGTCTGTATTGTAACTAAGAGACGAAGGTGTTACTTACTTGCATGTTTTATAAAGACGGTGTAGTTGACCTCGCCATAGATATTACTACCAATACAACTGTAAGGTCCAAAGTCTTCCCAACTGTATGTCCACACGTATAATGTTGCCTGATCTGTCCCATTGGTCAGCTCATAAAAACCACGCCAGATTGTCACGTTAGCCTTCGGCCAGCTGACAAAGTCACAGTTAATCATCAGTGCTTTTGGGTTCCCAACATATGAATAGATCACCTTAGGGCTTCCTTGATCGTTGACGAACGGTTTGTCTGGAAGTACAACCAAGTTTATTCATGTGAGTACGTACAAGATTATGTTTTGGTGATGTGATTCATACATTAATCATTTACCTTTAGTGAACATTGCAAAGGTTTGATTCACAACAATGACATCACCGTCACTATCCCTGGCATTACTCCAAGCTTCGCAGGAGTAGTTCCCCAAGTCATGTACTCGGACTAGAAAAAAACGAATGAAAGCCTCTCCTGGTCTGGCCTAAGAACGAAAGAAATGTTAGTCATACTACAGTGCTTTTCAGTAGCACGCGGCGCGGATTGTAAGTTTGCCGTCAGGACAAAATAGAACTTTAGTGGACGTCAATCAAAGTGTTTCCATGGCGTTTTCATGAGCACGTGCTCAGGGATGTCATGGTAACGTTTTGGTTTGCGTCCACCACAAGCTACTAGCGACCTTAAGATTTGCAAAATCTGCGACGGCGACGTCAACCGGAAGTGGTAATAACTTCACTTTTGGGTTTCACGCCTTCAAAGTCTGTCTTTCCTGTGGATGAGTTGACTTTACTGACAATGTTTTCAATGAAATCCCCAAGGAACAGAACCCCGAAGAGAAATTATTTACACTTCCGGTTGACGTCGCCGTCGCAGATTTTGCAAATCTTAAGTTCCGCGTGTGCAGATTCGAGAACAAGTGTAAACAAGGGATAGCTGTTCATGTAAGGGCTTCATGTAAGGGCTCGCTTACGTCGAGTCTGGGGTGAATCCTGCCATCTTTTCTGATAATGACTGTTGGTTTCGGGTTGCCATTTGCTTTACATGCAATGGTGTACTCCTTGAAGAGCTCAGGATAGTACACCCAAGGAGGAGGCGGTTCGAATATTGTTGGTTTCTCTGATGTACACAAAAGATGGTATTAGTTAGTAGTGCAGCTCGATGAAATTGAACAAAAAAAAAACACTGAACATCAACACAACTAGCTCACAGAACAACTTGCATTGGAATTTAGTTAGTTTGTTTGTTTGTCTGTTCGTTTGTTTGTCTGTTTGTCTGTTTGTCTGTTTGTCTGTTTGTCTGTTTGTCTGTTTGTCTGTTTGTCTGTTTGTCTGTTTGTCTGTTTGTCTGTTTGTCTGTTTGTCTGTTTGTCTGTTTGTCTGTTTGTCTGTTTGTCTGTTTGTCTGTTTGTCTGTTTGTCTGTTTGTCTGTTTGTCTGTTTGTCTGTTTGTCTGTTTGTCTGTTTGTCTGTTTGTCTGTTTGTCTGTTTGTCTGTTTGTCTGTTTGTCTGTTTGTCTGTTTGTCTGTTTGTCTGTTTGTCTGTTTGTCTGTTTGTCTGTTTGTCTGTTTGTCTGTTTGTCTGTTTGTCTGTTTGTCTGTTTGTCTGTTTGTCTGTTTGTCTGTTTGTCTGTTTGTCTGTTTGTCTGTTTGTCTGTTTGTCTGTTTGTCTGTCTGTTTGTTTGTTTGTTTGTTGGTTGGTTGGTTCGTTCATTTGGTTCAAAAAACTCTACTCCCACGTGTTACCGAGCCTAGAACATCAAGACTCCAGAGATGAGAGATGAGTATACTAGTGCTTGCTAGACTTGCGTGTTATTTAACAAGCTAGGGACCGTGACATGGAACTATCCACCTCTTATTGTCGTACTACATCAGTGTTTGGGTGCTGTAAGCTCAACTCACCATAAACGTCCAAGATTTCAGCAGAGGCAGACACAAAGGTATCTCCTTGAGTGACGTTGCACGTCCACACCCCTTTGTCAGATTTTTGCACCTTGTATATATAAAGTACATCGTTCTTTATATCATAACGTGGATCAAACACCGATACTGGTTGTTTTACTGGATTCAACCAATTAATTTTGGGCTTGGGTGAGCCATCCACGACACATTGAAATGATGTATTGTAACCAGCAGTAACGTAGCGCTTCTCAGGGTGTGGCGGGACTAGAATCACGGGTTGACCTAACAAACAAACAAACTTAATCAGCTAGATAAACAAGACAGACGAATGACATCCAAAGCAACTACCGTCAGATTGGTGATCACACATAGCATGCAGTGATACTGACCGTGACAACTACAGTTAAGCAGTGGACTGTATGGTTAACTATAGGTTACGTATTTGCACATTTGTATCCAAGAAAGATTGTATCTATTTCAGTGTCATGCAGGATATTCACAAATACCAACGGTAAAGCACAAAGAATGTACAACTTCATGAATATTTTACACAAACTTAAGGCTACCCTGAGCAACAGAGAATTCGAAACTAGAACATGTTGAACCGTTCGTACGTCCCTCCTTCCCAATTTTCCAATCCTCTACTTCATGCAGGGGCGGATCCAAGGGGGGTGGATTGGGTGGCTAGCCACCCCATTCTTTGCAGGGCTTAAAACAGGAAAAATAGGTGCACGTACAGTGGAGCCTCTATCTTACAGACATTCAAGGGCTGGGGGAAAGTCCGCAATAAACTAGAGGTGTCAGAGATATCGAGTTATTTTTACAAATAATAAATGTATGATATGAATTTTGGCATTGCCTGGACCTAAAGAGTTGTCCGCAACCCTAGACCTATCCTTTTAATATTTTTTTTAGAGTTAGCCACCCCCTTTTGTAAAATCCTGGATCCGCCCCTGTCATGGTCAAGTCAGTACTTACTGGTAGGAATGACATCGATCACTACATCTTTTTCAAGGCCTGACTGCTCAATATGACACTTGTATTTCCCTGCATCGCTTTTCTCCACTCTTTTTATCCTGAGTGATCCACTTGCTAGTTTTTCATATCGAGAATTACTTGTTATTTGTAAAATCGTGCATTCCTTTCCTTCTGAATTACACTTGGACCAGGTAATGGTAGGACGAGGTCTTTCACCGATCACAGTAACGTCAATCACAGCAGATTGGAATAGACGAGGATATTGCGTAGTTTTTACTGGTGCTTGAAATTCAACTGAAAAAAAAACCCGGTCATTCTAATAACAATATTCTACATCCAGCTTTTTGGAAGTGCGCAAACTCTTATTACGTACACTACTGCCTAAAGTTTCGAAGATTCACTGGTGAAAGAACCCTAAGCTCTCTTACTCCTACGCTGTCAAAGGCATAGTCGAACAATTAATTTGTTGTACAGGAACATGTAAATAAAATCCTAAGAAATCGGTGCAAAGAGCTTAGAATTTCATTTTCAAGTTCTCCAATAGTTCGTGAACAAGTTACACTTGGAGTGATTACCCAGAACGACCTGAAGTGGAATTATCATATAGATAGCTACTGTTAAAATATCTGCTAAAAGACTGTACTTACAAAGTTTCTAACACAACTAAGACGTGCTAACGTTCCAGCTAATGGCCGTAAATTGCACAGTGTAACAGGGGTTGTCTTGTCAATTTTGGTTGCTCGTTGCGTTGCACGAAGTAGAACACAGCTAGTTCTGCTTTTCGCAACGGATTGCAGCAACTGGCGACACCACTGCACAGTGTATCACCCATCCAAAAACGTTTCTCGCAATTTTAAAGCATATTTTTCAAGTCGCTGATTTCAGTCTACGCTTGTTAAGTTTTTCACTATTAATAGCTTACTTGAGTATCTCAGCACGTCTTAGAAAAGTGCAAACTGAGAGAGCTATATGCGCATTATTAATGTTCACGCCATTGTATCATACACTGATACTATTCAAATCTTCATAGTATTTCATGACGGAGATCAGATTTGTGGAAGGGGTTTTTTTCAACAAATCATTTTCAAACCCTGACGATAACTTATAGCGGTAACCTTGCGCAAGCAAAGGGTCTTTGCACTGCTGTTGCCGAAGGACCAAGGTATATATAGGCTTATTACCGACGTTCAAAGTATTTATCTGGTTTTTTGCATACCTATCGTATTGTCAATCTTAGCACTTTATTTGTCTAGCTCGGCTAGCTGTAGTTTTAAGGTGAATAAATAATCTATCTCATGTAACTATTTGTACACATGTACACCTAATTGCAACAACGCTGTTACATAAAAATAAAAAAATAACAAATAGGATTTGATTCTCAGTCAGGGTATATTTTCATTGTTAGATCAATATCACAATCTTTATTGAATAGATTTTTCAAGGTATAGACTGATATGTTTGAGATTATCTTGTTGCTATTTTACTAAACAGTTATTCTCATTAATCTAGGGGGCTTTAGAATCAAAATAAAGAAAAACATTTCTTATTAATTCCTATTCGTTATTTTGTTATTTTTTTAAATCTATATAACAACGTTCTTGCAGTTAGGTGTAAAAGGTACATTGTCATAATAATATCCATTTTGTGGACAAGATGTGGTTATTTAGTGCAATTTAATTGAAAATTATGAACGATCTATTAAACTTATTTTCTACTAATAAAACAAATACTATGATAGTGCATAAATATATCAAAATATATTTGGTTTTGTCAGTTTACTTACACAAAATCGAAAGAGTGAAGGCTTTTTTACTTCCAGATGTTGCTCGACATTCATAAACTCCGTGGTCTCCGTCCTCCGTTTTAGAAATTTTCAAGGTATGTCTGTCACCTTCGCTCTTGTAGTTGATCCTGTCATCAATCTTAGTTGTTATTTTGCGAGCATTATTTCCTATTCTATACCAGCCATCGAACGTCTCTCCAGTTATAGTACATACCACAGATATTGTGGTCCCAACTCCTACCATTTTGTTGTCCATACTCAACGATATCGCACATTCTGCAAACGGGTAGAAAATATCGAGATATGAATTATAAACTGCCTGCTAAAATCCGCTCAGCCATTGACCATGAAGGTAATCAGCATATCATGAACAAGGAACTTGGAATGGAATGCCAACAATCTTTATTCTTACGCTGGTTTTTCCCTTTTTTTTTCGTACTCTAGTTTGTATTTTTCTACATCAGACCGATCAATTCTTCAAACTGAAACTCTTCATATGCTATAAGCCAAAGCTGTGGTATTTGCAGCTAATTTTTTGAGCAAGAATATTGACTTATTTTGATGAAATCATTCATGCTTTACCTTTTCGATTCAAATTTGCATGTTACGTATGTCAAGACTTTAATAAGTCGACTCGGTTACATAGATATCGCTACAACACAACCAAACAGTTGCGGTCAATCTCACTAAGAATGCATTCATTTTTTTATGTTTAAATAGTATAGAATAGTTTAAAAGTTAGTCTAATTATTGCGTGATTCTTACCTCCAAGAGCCACAAAACTGGCTACTACAACCAACAGCAGTAGAACTGGAAACCTTCTCATCTCTCTGATTCGCTGTATAAGTAAACAAAACGAACCGTTATCATCCAACCTACTGGAATATATTTAACATCATGCGATAAATGTTCTATTTACTTGTGGCTCAATAACCTCATGATACATGTATTAATGCTTGATTTACCAGGATCGATCAATAACTATAATCTAGCTTTATGTTCATAAAGTGTACACAAAACTGCCTTTCGTATCAATCACTGGCTTCTAAAATCAACCTGTTTGGTTTTAGTGTAAGGATACATCGAAGGAGAGTTTTTCGAACTCGTGTACTGGCGGTCTTTGTTCGCTCTTCGAGGACGAATGTTAGACTCTAATATTAATCCTGTTGATTACTATTCTTTATCGAGGTTATTGCATACCTGAGATGATTTCCCTATCGATCGCTTGTGGTTATAAACCGTCTTTCGCCACAGCTCTCTTGTCTATCTTAACCAAGTCGATAGCAATCTTTAATTGTTCAACTTTACAAAGTCGATTTACTTTGGAGCCAAAATTCATGGATCACTCAAAGGCGTCGAATGATTCACTCCGCTGCACATGTGACTTCACAAAACACTGAAAACTTTTAAGTATCACGTGATCTCTCTTTAGGCATAAAGGATTCAAAGATACTGAACAAAGAAAGGCGCCAAATTGAACGTGGTCTTTTGTTTCTCACAAACGATTCTTGTTTTCCAATGACTGAAATTTCGACGGTTCAGTCAGTAAGAAAGTTGGAAAAACTTGGCTGCTGTCCAAAAGATTCTAACTTCTCTTCAAGCTCAACCATAATAATATCGAGTATAAATCATTGAAGAACGAATGAACTGACTGCTTTACTTGTCATTTTTAGAAGCAAATGAGTCCAAAATGTCTGATTTCAATTTTGTTCAATAAATTGTGAAAACAGAAAAATTCAACGCGAGTAAAGTGAGAAAGGGAATGTTATGACAAGTTCACGAATTTCTCCTTGAAAAATGCGTTTAACATTAATTCATAAAATATTCAATATTTATGAATGATTTTTCCACTCAAGTTGGCATGGGAACACATAGATTCATCATTAGTCATAGCAAAATTTAGAGGGAAATTCTTTTCGTATTAATAACAGCATTGATAAATTCGAAATGAGAATGCTGCTTTCCACGTTCTTTCTCCCTTAGTAACAGGTCATGATGTGAGTATAGAAGCCGTTTGCCTGCACTCGATCGGCAGAGTAAAAATATTCATTTTAGATACTGAAAGATATCGGTAAACATCGTATTACTCCTGGAAACTTGTATGTTGCTACAGTTACTCATCAGGTATTTCAGTCTTACTATCTATGCTTGAAGTCCTTAGCCTCAAGGTCATACAGCTTTTGCCACATATAATGTATTTACATACATACTCCCATGCACTAGGTTTTTGCTGCCAAATTGCTTTTACAAGCCTTTTCGGTAAAACAAGCCGGCTTCGCATCGGTTTAACTTGGTAAATAACGTTCGAAAGCCCGTTCACTGAAATATGCAAAGTGGTCAGAACTGCATGAATGTGATGCTAAGGATTTCATGAATACAGACCTATATCATCCCGGCCTATGGAATGCCAAGTGTTTCAAAAATACTTATGCTTTACCTATAAAACTTCTGTTGATATATCTAAGACTTCCTACAACATATATAAAAGACATAGGTCTTAAAACAAAAGTTTCGACTGAATATAATACTTGTTTATAAATATATAAGACATCTATCTTAAAATAAAAGTTCCGAGGTCTCAATATATCAGTTTCTATCAAAATAATACTTGTCCTGATAAATAAATAAAGACATCTGTCATAAAATAAAGGTTTCGATTCAAATAGATACTTCTTGTCAGTTCTTTACATGGATATGTAAAATAAATGACAAAAATATAATAGCAAAATAAACGGATATCTAACACTTACATAAATATATAACTTCTTTCCAGAAATACAACTTGTTACGTAATTCGTTTTAGGAACCAGGCTCTTGCGGCCAAGTCTTTGATGAGCCTGGGTTCTAATCCATAATGGCGGCCACGGAGGACAGTACAGTTATGCCAGTTATTATTCGCAGAGAGTTCCAATGATTTCTACTTGATCTTCCCTATGAAAACCTTCAAGTAAACG
Source organism: Anthopleura sola (assembly GCA_023349425.1). NCBI lineage: Eukaryota > Metazoa > Cnidaria > Anthozoa > Actiniaria > Actiniidae > Anthopleura > Anthopleura sola. Next base: position 5,435,487 of record JALHLI010000002.1, read on the forward strand.
CTCTTACGGACAAACTGGAAGTTGCCGATGAAATGTCTAGAACTGCACAAGGCATATGCTTTGGTTGTGTCGGTTGTTTTACCGCATTTTCGAGTCGTAGAATTATGGGACAGAAGGAGCAGAATTGATGAGTCATTTGCTGCATATATAGATATAGTCTTAGATATATCAACAGAAGTTTTATAGGTGGTGAATAAGTATTTTGGAAACACTTGGCATTCCATACCGGCCAGTCATATATACTGTATCATTAAGCCCGGTGGTCACGTGACGAACCTCATCACCCCTGTTCATGTGAATTCATGTCAAACTTTTGAATTTTTGACTCTATTTTCTTTCAAAGTTAAACGCAGAATAAATCTTCTGAGGCATGTCACGTCACTTCACAGGAAACCCAATCTGTGTAAAAGTGTAAGACGAAAATAAAATTCGGATCGAAAACGTTACTTCCATTAGATATTTTGTATCTGATGCCAAGATAGTGTTGAAGACAGACAGACAGACAGACAGACAGACAGACAGACAGACAGACAGACAGACAGACAGACAGACAGACAGACAGACAGACAGACAGACAGACAGACAGACAGACAGACGTATATAATCTTATTTTTATTATCGATTTTTCTGTACACTAAAACAGCGTTATGAGAATAATATGTTCGAACAATCTTTTTAAGAGATTTTGTTTATACAGTACAATTTATTAAGAAAGTTACAGCAGTTATAAAAAGCGTTTAGTTTCAAAAACAACTACAAAAATCAACACCAATGTACTGTAAATGTAAAGGACGGTGGGCACACGGTTTACTCTATCAAAAAATCGAGGTTAAATCGCGTATCTTTGAGTTTGGTTTTTATGCTTACTTCAGATGATATATGTTCGTATCTATAAAAAAGACTGGCTTGTCTACATCAATAGTTTACAATACATGAGCTTTTTAAAAAATTATCTTCCATGTAATAAACATTGGAAGAACTTCAAACACACGACTGAACACAGCGGTTCAGTGTTTGTAAAGATGCTCGCGCATCTATCCCATCCGTGAATTACCAATGGAATGTGATTAGCAGCAGTAGTGTTACCAAGGTAAAGCTGATTGACAGTCGATGGGAACTGCTTATCTGCATGGCAAGAACTGTAAGAGACAACAAGAAATCAAATGGTTTGTCAGGATGGTGCAATAGTAGATTAGATGACCTCTAGAAACATGCGTTCATCACGGTTAACACTATAACGTAATTGCTCGTTATGGGTTTCCTGTGGTTTGAGATCGGCTTCCTATGGTTTGGGATAGGTTTACGGTTCCATAAGCTGTAACCAGATCTGAACTGTAAATTGATAGCTTTAAATGAATAACCGTGGGTAACGCACTCTCTAGTAAGTTGTCACTAGAAAGTGCGTTACATTCCAACAACACAGGCAACCCATAAAGAGCAAGTTACCAACGGTTATTGATTTGAATTTAATCGGCTATCAATTTACAGTCCAGATCTGATTACAGCTTGGGTAACCGTAAACCGATCCCAAACTACTTGAGGCCGATCTTAAACCACAGGAAACCCATAAACAGCAATTACGTAAAGAATAGTGAATAATGAATGCGGCAAAGAAAAGCCGGGCTCCCTGTGGTCTGTGTTTGTAGTAAAGGTACAAACAGTCATACCTTCTTTACTTGGTATTTCGTAAAGACCAATGGCAGGCTTGCCCTGTCCTCCTTGATTGTACGCATACACATCGATTTGATAACGCATCCCAAACTTTAAGTTATCGACGTAGAACTCCGTCACTCCTACAAAAAAAAAAGTTAAAGATATGTCTAATACGCACTAATAATATCTGGATCAGTGTGTGTAGGGTTGACTGGCCTGTATCTGATGTGTCTAATATGCACTAATAATATCTGGATCAGTGTGTGTAGGGTTGACTGGCCTGTATCTGATGTGTCTAATATGCATTAATAATATCTGGATCAGTGTGTGTAGGGTTGACTGGCCTGTATCTGATGTGTCTAATATGCACTAATAATATCTGGATCAGTGTGTGTAGGGTTGACTGGCCTGTATCTGATGTGTCTAATATGCACTAATAATATCTGGATCAGTGTGTGTAGGGTTGACTGGCCTGTATCTGATGTGTCTAATATGCATTAATAATATCTGGATCAGTGTGTGTAGGGTTGACTGGCCTGTATCTGATGTGTCTAATATGCACTAATAATATCTGGATCAGTGTGTGGGGAGTTGACTGACCTGTATGTGATGTGTCTAATACGCACTAATAATATCTGGATCAGTGTGTGGGGAGTTGACTGACCTGTATGTGATGTGTCTAATATGCACTAATAATATCTGGATCAGACTGACCTGTTTCTTCTTTCTTGATGGGGAAGGGCCCATCTTCGAGATCCTCAGATACAACCACCTGGTAGCGTACATTAGGATCCCCTCCAGTTAACTGTGGTTCATACCACCTCAAAAAGAATGCCGTATCTTCTATCACTTTTTGTCTCGGATGAAACAGTATCGGATGGCCCGGGGCACCTGAAACATTACACAACAAAAACATTAGAAAGAGTGAATAGAACTTCTACATTTCGAAAGCCGATATGGCCGCCACTTCATTATAATAATTTTTAAATTCTTATCTTTGTTAAACACTACGTTTAAATTATAGATTAGAATGACATAGACAAATTTAAAAAGTTTGAGACAAAAACAATTAAATTCTTGAGAATTTTAATAATGTGAAAAACACCACAACGAGGCTAGCAAGGAAACAGATCACTGAACACATACAAATTTCTGTAATTTTGATTCCAAATAGCTTCACTTGAATTCAATTTATAGCAATGAAACTTTTCAAAAATACATATTTCTGCTTGCTCTTTCTGATGGAGGTGCTTATTTTTTAAGATTAGGTTTTCATTTCTGAAAGTCAATGGCGGCCATATTGGCATTTGGTCTATTGAAATGGCGCTGCCGCCTCAATTATAAACATGTCGTAAACATAATGGTTATTAGTATACTCACAGTATTCTTTGGTTGTCACGGTAATCGTCTCATAATCTCCCACGCCCATCTTGTTCCGCGCTTGTATTTGAATGGTGTACGTGGTACTAGGCTTCAGTTCTTCTATGAAGTATTGCGGGTAGGTATCCTCCGTGTTGTACCGCTCCTTACCGTAATTCAGTACGTAATGTACTATTGCCATACCCCCGGTATCTTTTGGTTCGTCCCATGTCAACATCACTGAATCACATGTGGCATTGGCAACAACCTTGGTTGGTCTCGTTGGAGGTTCTGGAATAAAAAACAACCCACTTCAATCAGAGATTCAAAACTATTTTGAGTACTACCAGTCTGATTGCGTCTAGCACAGCTACTCGGTCTGTAAATAATAAAAGGTTCTCATCATATCTGTGTTTCTTACTTGCATGTTTTAATGAAACCGTCACGTTCTTGGATCCATGAACATTCCACGACCAGCAGTAATAGTCCCCGAAATCTTCCAGCTCGTTAGTGATGATGTCAAAAATAGCTACTTCTGTTCCATTGGCTATTTGAATGTTATCAAACCATATGGTAACATTTGGGAAGGGGTAGCCTTCGAAGTTACACCTGATGAAGACTGGTTTGGGGTTGCCTAGATACGAGTACACGGTAAGCTGGGTTCCCTTTTTGTTCATCACTGGAGCCGCTGTAAAAAGAGACGTTTATAAATGATAAGCAAGAACCTCCCATTACAAGATAAAAGTTATAAATCTCGCGTGAATCTCTACATTACGGTCAAAGCCTCACCGAATGGAGCATGGTGGCTACGAATTCAAGCCAAACGGTACAAGTGGTTAGTTTGTATTCATAAATATTTCTAAATATTAAAACACATGATAGTATTTCATAGATTATTAGACAGTTGTTTCAAGAAACGTTTTGCATCCACTTTTTTTTGTTTATTTTTTAATTTTTTTTTTTACAAAAAATTGACTTTAATGCTCGACTTTATATGGATCGGGCGCAAGCGTCCAACGAAAAAAAGGTTGTAATTTGATATCATCTCACTCGCATTTTCCTACTAACTTTCTTAATGAGTACGTATTAAAAGACACATATATCTATTTACTTACACTCGATATACAATCCAATTTTCTCCTCTGCTACAATGACGTTACCATTCTGATCACGTGCACCGTTTCTTGCTTCGCACACGTATTTACCCATGTCTTGCATGGTTGCTTGATTGAACCTGATAACACTACGTCTACTGTACAACTACAAAAATAAATATTATTAATAAATCATTAGAAATAATAAACCCGATAATACCTAGCCTCCTACGCACACGCTCTTAGGGTCGTCACGCAATACTTCTCTCGTGGGGAGAGAAACGTTGCGTGACGACCATCAACAAAGGAGGCTAGATGATAGTCTGCCATGGCTGGAATACTCACTTGCTGTCTCATAACATAGCGTCCATCTCGCATCCATCTGACACTTGGCAAAGGTGTACCATCAGCAACACAGTCGAGGGTCGTTCGTTCGCCTTGCTCAACAACTACGTCATACAGATATTTTTCTTGAAGTGTAGGACGAACTGAAATGACAAAAAAGAGTCGTTATTTACCATGTCGAATAGAGGTATGATCGTTTAAAATCAAGGAAACATCTTCCAAGCATCTTCTTCCCAATCCCCTCCTCCGTCAAACCCTAACACAGGCAACCCATTTTCAATATTTACCATAAACGTCTTTGATTTCGGCAGAAGCATTAACAGTAAATTTCTGGACGTTAGTAGCAATACAAGTCCACTTCCCTTTATCACTGGTCTGTACGTCGGTGATGTAGAAGTACTCGCCATTTATAGTGAAGCGTCGATTGAAGGTGTCTACTGGCATTGATATGGGATTCAACCACTGATAGGTGGGCGGTGGGTACCCTGAGGCACGGCAATGAAATGTAGTGTTGAAGCCAACGGTTAAATATCTTGAAGCTGGCAAAGGCACTTGTACCATCACTGGAGGTTCTGAATAACAGAGACAGTTTTATAACATCGATAAGTTATTGACTCTGAGCAAATATATAGAACCATTACTAAACGATTATTATAACGATTAAATCTCCTCACCGAAGACTATGACTTCAATCTTTAGAGTCTTGGATCGTCGTTTATTGTCTTGAGAGATTTCCAAGCTGAAGTTTCCTTTATCATTGACTTCAACATTACGTATGGTTACAGTGCCGTCAGACTGCCTACTATAGCGACCTGTGTTAGGGTTGAAGGGTTGTTTGTCTTTCTTCCATTCGAATACAGGACTGGGATACCCATAAACTCCAATGACGATCTTGTCGGTAGTGCCAAGACGAAGGAATTGTTTTAATTCAACATGAGCTGCACTGACTGAAAAAAAAAGGTTTTATATGGGAAATTAGTTTGATTGGCTAAAGATATATTCACAATAATTAAGTATAATATATAATCAACATTTGAGTCCTTACATTCTATATTTAAAGTAAAGGTCTTCGATCCTCCCAGGTCACCTTTACATACATAGGCACCACCGTTATTGACTTGTGCATTGGATATGACAAGACTATATTGTGAATTACTGACGATTTCCTTGACATGGATGGCTGCAGCACTATCCATGGTGATTCTACTACCACCGAATTCCCAAGCAACGAACTTTTCACTGTTTGATATGGTGCAAATAACTGTAGTTGCCTTCCCTTGGAGCAGGAAGTCGTTGGATAACGGAATTGATACTTCAGCATCTGAAATCAGAAAAAAATACAGAAGTGTAATAATAACAGCACAGCACAGCACAGCACAGCACAGCACAGCACAGCACAGCACAGCACAGCACAGCACAGCACAGCACAGCACAGCACAGCACAGCACAGCACAGCACAGCACAGCACAGCACAGCACAGCACAGCACAGCACAGCACAGCACAGCACAGCACAGCACAGCACAGCACAGCACAGCACAGCACAGCACAGCACAGCACAGCACAGCACAGCACAGCACAGCACAGCACAGCACAGCACAGCACAGCACAGCACAGCACAGCACAGCACAGCACAGCACAGCACAGCACAAGCCGGATTCTGGTTATTATTTTCCTCGGTCCCCAGTGAAGAATTTCTGGTCACGTTTCAAAGGTTTTCTAAGCACCGTGGCATCTACCATATTTTAAGTGAACACGAATGATAACTAGGCGTAGTAACAATACTGACGTCCTTTGTTCAAACGTTCAAAACCCCGCTAAAGATGCCCTGCTCATGGAACAGCGAGTTCAATTCTCCGTCTCCCCAGTGCATTCATTCACGATCTTAAATGCATATCAAATCCGTCCCCGGTCTCGCCGTGTTTATTGCCTGCCCTATCCCGGCTCAAAAGACAAAAAGAAATACATCGAAAATCTTAATTCACTTACATGCTCATAGCGAATTAGAACTTCAGAAAGCAAAATATGTCAAGAATGACGGAAAACACTAAAAATAAAGATCAGGTTACACCACGATTGCCTAGCATTACCTCTGATTATAGAGACTACACTATCTAGCTAGGATATATTAACAGGGGAGAATCAAGTACTATGTACAATTTATAACACACAAACAGTCGGTGCAGTCTACGTATATCTGTTTGGTTTTCGTATTATCCAATTGCATGTTAAATTTGATATGTGACACTGTAATTTCCGTACATTATGTAAAACAATATATATTCAAAACTCACCTCGGTAGAGTTTCCTAGATGCATGTATAAAACCTGCTTTACTAGCCGTCAATGAGCTCGTTTCGTACAAACCAAAGTTTAGAGTCAAAACAAATCGATAAAGATCACAACACTGGATATATGATCGAACCTTATATCAAGACATTCTTGGCATATTTTTTTTGTCATATCATCTCTACAAAACAGTTTTGTATCACGATCCATTTGTCTTATATCCCATCACGACATGAAGGTGGAAAGAAATCTTCAGCTTTAATGTAAAAATATTAGTTGAACAATCTTACCAGCTTGTAATTTGCGTTCATGTTGAAAAGACTCCAACATGAATATTTGACTCGAGTAGTCGTGTTGCAACATATTTCACTAAAGGTCAAAACGTTAACAGTCGCCATAAGTTGGTTTCACTTCAAAAGTTAGCAGACATATACCAAGACTGTGATTCAGTAGTTTTTGTGGGTATAATTGGACACATTCTTTGGTAGTTAAAGACTAAAAATGCTACGAAAATGTTCAGCTAAAGCTAAAATAAATAGAGCCTTGAATCAACTTTATTTCCCGCCTAAAACTAAAAACAACGCTCACATCCAGAGTGAACTCGAATTGAGCCTAACCAAAGTCAGCAAATAACCAATTTAAAATAAAGTTCTTCCATAAAGACTCGAAAAGAAGACAAAATGTTTCCTTATCTTGCTTTCTTCTCAGGCCAGTGTAGTTCCTGACTTCAATACTGCTAGTATAGGCCGGGAATATTTGAAACAAGCAGCCGTTAATTGGGTTTTTTTACGAATAGATTTTCTCCTCAAATAAATCATTAAAGTATACAAGAAAAAATTGCTGACAAAGAGCGTTCTACTCTTTTCGAAAGTTGAAAGAAACTCATGGATGTCTGCTAGATATAAGTAACACTAGTGTGCCTTTCAAGATGGACGCCGACAACATCATCACAAATATAGGTACGATACTGAAGGTTTAACACGGCAAGCGATCATTTCTGTGGTTGTATAAAAACTGAATGATACATTCGATAAAGTGAATGTGGTTTGAAGGACAATCAAGGTTGCTAAACCAAAAATTTGCTTCGTTAAAACCCACGCGTTACCCACACAAACATTGACTGAACAACTATTTTACCTGATAAAGAAAGCATGCTCGATAGGAGCAGCGTTGCCCACAAACTCCGCCAACCAACCATACTAATGCTGCATCAACTCCTTCTCCGTGTAGTTATCACTGATAGAATCCCAAAATACCGCTAAACCAGCCTGGTTTAAACAATATTCAGGCTTTTTTAGCAAAACCTTCGAATCTTGAAAGAGAATGCCACACCAACAAGAATGGATCGTATTTCAAGTGACATTGAGTCAAGACGCTCTCTGCACTTTGTTATCTTCTTATAGAAAGACTGAGACCACGTGATCCACCAATCTCAGTAAAAGCAAGAAGAAAATTCAAAAACAAAACTGTGAGCACTAGCTTTACGGCAAACGAAGATAACAAGCAATTCTTGACTTGAAGACGTAAATTTTGCATAAAACGATATTATCCTGTCGGGTTTTGTTTGCTAAAGCTGGCGTCATTATTTGTTCATGAATATATTTTCATACAATAATATTTTTACGAAGCGTATGTTACTAGGGATCCCCTATCTTTCTTTATCTCCTCCTGATGAGGGAAAAAATCCTATTCGCAGAATTTATCATTCCTCTGGCCGGCTCAAACCATGCAAACACGCAGGATTGTGTTGTACTGAGTTCAGATCAAAGGAAGTGTTTTTAAGTTTATAAATAAATTATTGATTAAGTTGTTAAAAGTTGAAAACTTGCTGGAATTGAAATCAGACAAAAAAGAAACGGCCGTTACTGAAGCAGGCCGGTACGGGTAAGAATCCGCTTTTTCATCGTGTGCCATAAGATAAATTAAACAGCACACAGTAATCTTTTTTTCAATACCTTCAGTACTGATTCTACATGAAGTAAATAGTTAAACGGTAAAATATTTCTTGATCTGAGTGATGCGTCTTTAAGTTATAAGCTGTGACGTCAGGTAAGGCATCATTAAATACAAAATTGAACTGTCACACAAACAGAATTTAAAAAGCATCATTATTTTACTCATGGTTTACATAAAGGATATTTTAAATTTGTTTTCTCAAAACGGCCAGTTAGTATCACACTACAACAAATATACTCAAATACCTTACCTGACGTCACAGTCATTGTCATATTGGAAGTATATAGTAATAGCTTTATCGAACCAAACTTGAGAAAAAATACACGAATGGTTTACAAATAATAAATGTATGTATATAAAAATGTCCAAAAGTTAAACAGGCGTAAAAAAAAAAAAAAAAATACTACTCATTAAGTAATCTTGTGGCACGTGGTATAAAGCTGTCTTTATGTCTCTCTGTTCCTAAGATTGGATTAGTATATTTGGAACTTCTTCACAGATTGTACCGCTTATCCCGATGTACTGGCAGGTACTTGTGGCATGGATGTAGCTCGTCGGCAAAGATACGTTCAAGCTCACGTTTAGTAGCCACGTTTCTTCTCGTGCCTAGCTTCTCAACAGTGTTCTCTGGTACACCTAGAATTTTCGGGCTTCTTGTTTGCACACGATCGATATCTTTCTCTAGATAACAAGGGATCCCACCCCATATCGGTGAGGCGTATTCCATGAGAGGTCTTCAGTTCTAGAGCTGTACATGGTAACTCCAACCTCAGCCTGAAGTCCAGCCTTTCTACACTATCGTAGATGAAAAAGTCTCTTGTTGGCCTTCTTAGTAATTTTCATGTTCACAACACTGCAAAATGTTGTTTCTTTAAACTACAGAACAGGTATAAAATCAGGAAGTGCATAACTGAGGATGCAGCCAAGATTATGGTTCACTCTCTAATTACATCGAAACTCGACTACTGCAATGCCATTCTCAATGGTCTACCAGACAGTACGTTGGAAAGTTTAGTCCGAGTCCAAAAGGCTGCTGCAAGGCTAGTATCAAACAAGCACAAGTATGAACACATAAGCCCTGTACTTTATGATCTTCACTGGTTACCTATCAGGTGCAGAATTGAATACAAGATGATGCTCTTAACCTTCAAATGTGTCCATGGCATTGCACCAACATATCTGACTGACCTAATACAGAAGCGAGAAAATAAGAGAACCAGAGCGAAAAATAAAAACGTTCTCCATATTCCAAAAGTCAAAAAAGACGACATTTGGGGGCAGAAGCTTCACCTATACAGCACCACATTTATGGAACATATTACCAGATCATCTTAGAACCGAAACCAACATTAACATTTTAAAGAAACATTTAAAGACTTTTTTATTTAAGCAATCATTTTAGGCACTTTATATAACACAGATCCTGAAGACTTTATTTTAGTAATGTAGATATTATGTATAAATTAATTTTTTGATTTTTTTTATAGTTTTACTTAGAAATGTTATGTTTTTATATTATTTAATACTTTTTTTTGGACATTTTAGTTTTAGTTTTCTTACACATGTTTAAGCGCTTTAGAGTATTGCATATAAAGCGCTATATAAATAATAAACTTATTATTATTATTATTATTATCATTATCATCATCATCATCATTATTATTATTATTATTATTATTATTATTATTATTATCATTATCATCATCATCATCATTATTATTATTATTATTATTATTATTATTATTATCATTATCATCATCATCATCATCATCATTATTATTATTATTATTATTATTATTATTATCATTATCATCATCATCATCATCATTATTGTTATTATTATTATTATTATTATCATTATCATCATCATCATCATTATTATCATCATCATCATCATCATCATCATCATCATCATCATCATCATCATCATCATCATCATCATCATCATCATCATCATCATCATCATCATCATCATCATCATCATCATCATTATTATTATTATTATTATTATTATCATTATCATCATCATCATCATCATCATTATTATTATTATTATTATTATTATTATCATTATCATCATCATCATCATCATTATTATTATTATTATTATTATTATTATCATCATCATCATCATCATCATCATTATTATTATTATCATCATCATCATCATCATCATCATCATCATCATCATCATTATTATTATCATCATCATCATCATCATCATCATCATTATTATTATTATTATTATTATCATTATCATCATCATCATCATTATTATTATTATTATTATTATCATCATCATCATCATCATCATCATTATTATTATTATTATTATTATTATTATTATTATCATTATCATCATCATCATCATCATTATTATTATTATTATTATTATTATTATCATTATCATCATCATCATCATTATTATTATTATTATTATTATTATCATCATCATCATCATCATCATCATTATTATTATTATTATTATTATTATCATCATCATCATCATTATTATTATTATTATTATTATTATCATCATCATCATCATCATCATTATTATTATTATTATTATTATTATCATCATCATTATTATTATTATTATTATTATTATTATTATCATCATCATCATTATTATTATTATTATTATCATCATCATCATCATCATTATTATTATTATTATTATTATCATCATCATCATCATTATTATTATTATTATTATTATCATCATCATCATCATCATCATCATCATTATTATTATTATTATTATTATCATTTATTTCCAATTTGCTTAACGTTTTGCTTACAAAATTCTTAGCTTACCGAGTCCAATCCAAGAACCTTGGGAAAACTAGAATGTATTCACTGATTTATATATATAAACAGAAATTGAAAGCGGATTAAATAAAAAAAAGAAAAAAGAATCAATTAATCATAAGAGTTCTCCTGATGATGTGAGCAGTTCCTAGGAGGGCAATCTTCTGCTTTTCGGCGATAGGTATGTCTCCTTGTAATTTATTGACGTATTGCTCTAGTCCTTTGTGTATCAACCCAAGTGCCCCCGATAACAATAGGTATGGTTTTTGTTTCCATACCCCACATTTTTCTTATTTCTATTTCTAGATCTTTGTATTTGGAGAGTTTTTCTATTATTGTTATTATTATTATTATTATTATTATTATTATTATTATTATTATTATTATTATTATTATTATACATGTGAGTTCCATTTAAGGTTTTCTTGGCAAAAAAAAAAAAAAAAAAACACCAAGAAGCTTGAATTTGCTTACACATTCGATTTGTTCACTCTCTGTAGTAAGGTTGTCAGGAGATGGTACATATCCCTAAAGCTGATCCAAATTTCCTTGGTTTTAGCAGAGTTCATAAGTATAAACCTTTCGGGTAACTTAAAGACGCCCGCATCACTCAAATCAAGAAATATTTATGTAAAACCACAGGGAGCCCAATTTAGATAAACGTCGGGTTATATTGACGGCGTTGGAAGAAAATATATAACCTCCAATACAAACCCTTAATGGCGGCTCAAAATCGCAATAAGTTAGACATAATAGCGACAAATGTTTTCGCAACTAGTTACTTATTCAAGTTTAATAAAATGCGGGTGAAAAACAGCCCAGTTGCGAGCCAGGAAGAACCGACGGAGGTACGTCACGTGGCTGTTGGTTTCCATGGTCCCCACGCGCCTTTACGCCTGGCTGTCTCTATTGCCTCTGGATCTGGTAGTTGATTGCGTCGATGTACCACGCCCTTCTTGTAGAATTCTACTCGCTTCATTAACCGACCAACTACATCCGGGAGCTTGGTACTTAAGTCATGACGTTCTTCTGGGTCAGCGGTAATGTTAAACAAAGCAACCCCAAGTTTGGTTCTGTTGAACATGTTCTGAAAATAGGTAAGGCATTGGCTCAAAATAGTTGATGAAACTCGTTACAAGCTTTAATAGACCATTTTCGAGATGCGCGAGCGCTTTCAAAAATATCGCAGGCGCGTACATGATCTCGAGGCATTTTCGGGCAGAGTCAATAGCGCGCGCGATCTTGCCCGAAAATGCCTCTTTTTCATGTCTGCGCCTGCGATATTTTTGAAAGCGCTCGCGCATCTCGAAAATGGTCTATTGCGACGAGTGTGGTAGTCTAGAAGTATGTATGTAATTACCATATTTTTATTCCAGTTAGGAGTCAAGGTATCGTTAAATTCTGGAGGCATAAACCACGGGACGCAAGTGACATTAACCAGTAGCTTCATATGTTGTACCCGGACGGCTATCCCCTGCGCGGCACCCAGGTCCATGTTCAGTAATATCTCTGTTCGTGGTGATGGATCGCCTCTTGATATCGTGTTCCAGATGTTGACGCCATCGAGGGTGGAAGTACTCTTTAATCCTATAATGATAGATATTAATAGATATTAATATTCTATTAGAGTTACTGTATGTTTAGTTTCAGTGCTCCGTTCCTCTCACCTGCGAGTGACGTCAGTGTAGGGAACCAATCAGTAACGTGCATCAGTTCGTTGCTTCTTCTACCTTTCTTTTCTATCATGTTCCCATGAACAAAGGCTGCCGCCCTCACCCCTCCCTCCCATAGGGTGGCTTTGCATCCTCGTAGTGGCCAGTTGTAGCCTCCAAAAAGGGGAATACCACCATTATCCGAGCTGAAAACCATAAGAGTGTTGTTCCATAACCTGAAATGGGAAGAAAAAGAAATCCAATAACTCCACATTCCCGGTTGGGTTCCCTGTGTTGAGTACCTCACCCCTTTTTCTTCATAGCATTGGTAACATTGCCCACAGCTTCGTCCATTGCACTAACCATCCCAGCATAAGTACGTCGAATCTTGTCTCTGATGTTTTTGTATTCAACCACGAATCTCTCCGGTGCTTGGGTCGGACCGTGTACACTTTGAAAGGGAAGATAAAGGAAAAGAGGGACACTTGCATTGTGACTGGCGATCATCTCTTCTGCTCGCTGAAAATCATATCCAAACAGAATCCATCTTAACTTTTTTTTGTTGAACGGAAGGATGTCAGCAAGTTCTTCAGTTTTCCTAACTCTGCAAAAACCTAAAAAGCTACCTTCCAATTTGGTCTATGATTTTGTCATGCCCTGATTTTGATCAGCCCACTAGCTTAGCAGAGGTTCAGTTTCGGGGTTCATTCTGTGTGTTATCCGTCCCCTGGCTTAGATCAGCCAAGAGGTTCAGTTTCAGGGTTCGATCTATGAGATTCAAATTTGATGCCAGAATACTGACCTTTGCAAACACATGAGTAGAGTAAATACCATCCTGGTCTGTGACGGGAGTAGTCCCGTTACGGAAATCCAATATACCTTCCCTCTCGTGACTCCAGTGATCTTCAGCACCATTATACATCCCATAGAACGTATCGAATCCCCGGTATGTCGGGGTGTACTCCCACTCGAAATAACCAAGATGCCACTTGCCAACGATGTGGGTAGAATAACCTAAAAAAACATTGAAAATACTTACTAACATATTATCATATCTGGATAACGATCACCTGTTTTTGTGGAGAATGACATCTGCTGCATGGGTCAGTGAAAATTTCGGGCTTTTTCTCTTTTTCTCAGTGAAAGTACCTATGATCATGACACATCTGACAATATTCTCAGTAGAGAATCTACATGAGGTGAGCCGTTGATTGGCCAAAAATAAAATTCATAGTTTGATTGCTGCGTCTTGAAGTTCATGCCTTATGCTAATGATGTTATAACTTTCTTTCTCTTTCTTGGATGGTATCTGTATTTTTTGGTTCAGTGTTAAAACGTTTTTCGTGTGTATGTGTGTGTGCCCTTCCAACGTAGAAATCCTGGATCCACCCCGTGGTCTTTTGGGGCCTTGCAGTTCAAAAAATCGCAACAGATCTTGTGCTATTGGTGTGATTGATGTCGTGTGGTGTCTGTCATGGGTCATTTCTTACCAGCTTCTTTCATCTTCTGTGGCAGAAGTTGTAGATTCAAGGGTAGTCCATATGGAGTATCTGCTATGATGACTTCATGTTGCATTCCTAACACGTCCAGAAAAAAATGGACATATGTCAGATATCCTACACCTCCTCCCCTAGCACATCCTCCGCGCGACGTGGTATTCCCTTCACCTACTTCTTTATAGCCAAAATCTGGATAAATATCAGGGGCGTATACTTAGCCAGGGTGGGACCCCAGGGGGAGAGGCCCCCCTCCACCATCGTGTTGGTAGTTTTTTTGTTGGTTGGTTGTTCTCGTCGTTGGTCGTTGTTATTTTCTATATAGCATAAGACTCTCAGAATGCATATCTTACTTAACAACTGTTTCTATTTGACTGCATACACATATCCGCGCATTGACAAGTAAGTTTTGTTTCAAGGGTCTCACCGTACCGGTATGTATCGGATATATGCCAGTCATTAACGCGCTTCGAGTGGGAGTACAAACTGCTTGGACATAATAGTTATTGAGTATGACACCTTCGGTAGCAAGCTGATCAATATTGGGTGTTCGGATATTCGTAATGTTATTGTAACCAATGTCGCTCCATCCAAGATCGTCCACCAGAACTAGGAGAATATGAGGAGGTGACGGCGAACAGGAGTAACTTGGTAGGATAGCTACAAGGACACCAAAACTTATTATCGTATTCATCCTGACTTACGACCAGTGATCCAGACCACGAGCAGGTCAGTGTTGTAGGTATAGTAACGCTGAAAAAGAATGATTTTATAGTTACCGCTGACAGGTCCTGACAGACTATCTGTCTTTAATACCTGACAGGAAAGGTGCTACAGATACCTTTAATATTAGCGCCCTGTTACCTAGAGCCTCATGAAGGTTAGTCTCACATACGCTAGGGGGGGGGGGGGGGTACTCCCTATAATGGACTATACGGGGATGCTCCGCCCGAAAGGGGTACCTTTTTCAGGCCGCACGTATAGAAAATGGGTGGGAATTTGTGAGTTTTGGTATAAGAAGGGGGATAGCTTTTCTTCAAAGGTAAATATAGTCAGGTCTGTTTAATAGCGACAAAAATAGCAAAGATCGTGCACTTTTGAGTACAAGCACCAAACTTGGTACAAATGTTCCTTGGGGCATACTAAACACATTAAGGGGCGGGTGCCAAAAAATGGTGATCAGGGGGAGGCACGCCACATTCTCAATGAGGTGGTTAAATTTCATCAAAATTTTCCTCTCCCCAATCCTTCCCGTCCCAAAAAGTGTCTTGCAATTTTGGGCTGAAATCACACTCGTGATTAACAAATTGCACTCCCTCTACACGGTCATGCAATTTTGTAATCACTCTTGCGATTTCAGCCCAAATTGCCATCATTTATTTATTTATTTATTTGGCTTCGCCATTTAAAAACCACGCGCACACACACACTCACGCACACACAATATATATACAAATATATATATATATACACAATGGCTGGGAATTCACTACAGCGTGTGCCAATTACAGTGATCCCTCACATATATTAATATTTTGAATTAAAAGTTGAAGAATTTATAATTAATTTTTTTTTTTTTTTTTTTTTTGTCTTTTCTTTTTCGTGTTTGTTTTGTCCTTTTCCCCCCTTCTCTTTTATGAAGAGAAAAAACGGCCGGCGTTGCATTTCGGACAGATGGACTTCCATGTCCGAGGATCGTCCTGAAATAATGGCTATACGATAAAAATGCCAAACTGGATACAGCTCATTTGATCTTTCATGAATCTCATTACAAGGTTTTGATTCGCATAAAACGATAATCAAGGTGGGAAAGAGCAAATTTTCCAAATGTAAAGGCAATTTTTTCCCGATGTTCGCAACTTTTGCCGAAATCTCAAAAATATAAGAGCGTTGCGAGCATTTCATGTAAAGAGTAGTTTTTACTCACCTAACACCTGTCCTTTCTAAAGAGCTGTTTTCCTCTTGTCACGATGAGGAGCGTATCACCGTCTACCAGTTACCTAATTCTATCAAGAGACCTCTTCACCTTGGGTTTCATAAACAAGGGTAAAGGTTTTTCCACAAGCTCTGTAAGAAGTTTTTCGTCGTTATTTTACCCAGAAAAACTGACTTCCCTAACAAAAAGATGATACACCATTACTGATTAGAGTGTTTTCAGGTGTTTTAACGGTTCGATAAACAAGACAAAATACAACCTGCAAGTGTTAATATTTGCCTTATACAAAGACAGACAAACACCAAAGGCGAACCCTTTTTTAACCACGGGCGCCAAAGTCTCCTCCACGTTTGGAGTAAAACTAACGCTTTATTTTGTTTTCAACCCGCGGGGTTTTCAACGGTCGAACTGCTTTAGCAGCAAAGCTGACCTGTAGTAGTGAATAAACATCTAGCTCCGATTTAAATCTCGTGATGTTAGGCCGTTTAATATTAACAACTGATCGTGTGTTAATATGAACGTACATAATGGACCCCCTAAGGAGAGAAGAGGAACAGGGTACGGAGCAAGCCTTTCAGTCTTAGGTTAACAAATAAATACGAACGAAGTTATGAATTTTTAAAAGTGACCTTTTTTATAAGGAAATGTATGTGGTGGGCAACATCTTGCCCACCAAGACAATTTTCCATACATTTCTTTATAGAAAAGTTCATCTTTAAAGATTCATAACTTCGTTCGTATTTATTTGATTTCCCTCAAAATTTCAAAATTTACTAATTTTAGGATGCTCTTTCCAGATATGATATTTTCGGGACCAGGGAAGCAATATTTCAAATGTCACGCAAGGTGTGCAAAATCCCCATTGGTAGGCGAAATTCATTTCCATGTCTTATGTCATGTCTATGCTCGTTCAGTTTGTTGAACTTGAGATTGGAGGATAGCAAATTGTTCTTACATTTGAAAATTGTAATTTGTAATTGTTAACAGCTCTGAAGAAGGGAGTGGATATCCTACCAATCCAGCCCCCGCCCCTTGTATCCGTCCCTGTCATGGAGTTGTACAAAGAACACGAGGATCAAAGGTAGTTTGGTGTTGTTTATTGAACAGTATTCTATTATGGCTGTACATCATTGTTTTGGTAATGGAAACACAGTCGTATTGATGTCACCACCCCTTCCCTTATCTGTCTAACTTTATATATATTTATATGTTTATACCAATCATGCCTTGGCACTAAAAGCCATGTTAGCATGTACTAGTTCCATTGCTTTGGTGAACCTTTCACACAGGTCCCTGGAACTAGTAGGCCTGAGTACAGGGGGAGGTCGAATCTCCTGATGTCCCTCTGACGTCACATCCAATAATTTGGGTAAAAAATCTTGAAGCTTTTCTCTTCTTTTTTCTGTAGACATATGTAAGAGATCCAGTAAGGTTATCTTCTTTGTGCAATCCAAATATACATTGTAATAATACTTCATTCAAATTACAAATATATTTGAAATGGTGAATCTTGATGTTATCCCTTTATGCAGATCACCAAACAAAAGATCAAATAAATAATAGTAAAATCTAAAATGATTATACACACCGAATCGAAGTATAGCGAAATATTTGAATAACCCCTGCTCGACTCGGTATGTGAATATATATATACTAGTTATACAATGGTTTTGAGTGGCGTACCGTGGAATATCCCACGAGTCACTTGTAGTTTCTAGTATACACACGAGCCTTTAGACGAGTGTGTATACAAAGAAAATACAAGTGACGAGTGGGATATCCACGGTATGCCATGAGAAACCATTGTATAACCATTTTATCCCACACCATAGAAAATAGAAATGCGTAGATTCAACGCGCAGTGCATGATGTGAAGGATGAGTGAAATACCGACGAATATACAACGGCTTTCCTGCTTTCTGATTGGCTGTATTTTCTATGGTGTGGGATAAATGTATATTAAATATTTGTACAAAAAATAGCCTAAAAACGTATAACGTTCTCCGTTACTAAATCTTCTCTATTCTTGTCAACATTCTGGTATAGTACTCACCATCTAGCATACTCCCTCCTAAGTAAGTGAACCACCTATTTCTGATCTGTTCGACAGCCTCTCGGTCATCAGGATGTGAACTAGTGAAGAGTGTTGGTATACAAGGCACGACCAGCTCACACACCATATCCAGCCCATCACACAGAGTTGTTTGGTCCTGGGCTTCAAAGAGTGCTATCGCATGTTCATTCAGTTTCTAGTATACCAAGAATAAATGTTGTTTTATTATCTTGCCTTTTTTTTATGGATCAATTGATTCACAACTTACCAGAAAACATTGACGCCGGCAGAATGCCAGTAATTTTTCGTCCATTGACTGTGAAGGGTAGGCAGCATCCTGCAGTTTGTGATTCAACGTATACGCGTGGAAGAGGTATGGCAGTGCGTCCTGGTATCTAGACAAGATATGCACCATTATATGTACCATTATATGTACCATAATACATCACATATATGGTATACCTATTAGGACTGTTTTCGTATGAGTGGGAAACATAGGGTATTGTACAGCACGTACAAGGTACGACATGCCGTAACATTGAAATGGCTTCCCATTGTCTTCCAGCAATTCATCCAATCACAACGCGTAGTTACGGCTGGGGTACGATACGGTACGGCTACGAATCTGCCACACCGTTTCCCACTCATACGAAAACTGCTCTACTTAATGATGGTTTTTCCATAGCATACATACTTGTGGTTATGTAGGTGTTCCAATCCAGTTAGGAAACAAGAATTCACTCTTTCAAAGACCTGGTATTTTTCCTTCCACTTCTAGAACCAACATATCATGGTTAATGAGTCTTCCTACTCGACGCAACGAACAACAAACACAATTTCTCTATTTTGATTTACCTTTAGTTCTTCTGACTTTTCGGGATTGGGTTTGTTCAGGTGCTCGATAGCACGTCGCTTGATTCGCAAACACCTGCGAAGAAAATACACTACAATTATTATGAAGCAAAATCACACACAAAAATTAACATATAAAACAATCATCTGCAAGTGTCTTGATATCATATGCAATCTTGCAAGTTTTAAAATTTGATTGAAATACACCCCTTGCACTAATTTCCAATCTGGGGGACAATACAATGAAAAATATAAACATTACAAAAGGTTTCAATCCTCAAGAGAAGGCAGTTCTTTTGTTTTGACCCCCAGGTTGGGAATTAGTGCAAGGGGTCTATATCCTGAAACAACCTCTGGGCTGATCTAAGTCAGGGCATGGCTAACTCACAGATCAAACCCTGAAACAAACTCTGGGCTGATCTAAGTCAGGGCATGGCTAACTCACAGATCTAACCCTGAAACAACCTCTGGGCTGATCTAAGTCAGGGCATGGCTAACTCACAGATCTAACCCTGAAACAACCTCTGGGCTGATCTAAGTCAGGGCATGGCTAACTCACAGATCTAACCCTGAAACAACCTCTGGGCTGATCTAAGTCAGGGCACGGCTAACTCACAGATCGAACCCTGAAACAACCTCTGGGCTGATCTAAGTCAGGGCATCGCTAACTGACAGAACCCATTGAAATTCAACGTGTAAGGTTTTGCAGAGGGCAGGACCCACCCACCCACTCATCTACATACCTATCATCCCGTGAATTGGTTTCATCTACAATCTGTTTGAGTATAGTCCATTCTACGACATACTGAGGTGCACCACATTGTATCAAGTAGTGTCCAATGTATTCTAATCGTAAATCCCGGAGTCCGTCAGGGGGATGTTCATCAGCGATTCTTTCAAGTCGTATTTTCTCATTAGCGCACATTTTGTTAAGTAAATTGTCTATGTCTTGTAAAGAGGATAATTCTGTTATAGTAGTGTGGTCATGAGGACTGACCGTACATGACGCTTCAGCATCTAGAACCAGGTCTGGTCGAGATGACACGGTAGCTGCAACTTTAGACTTGTCATCTGTCAGGTTAATAACATTCCAGTTAGTACAGATATGGGTATACAAGACTGATATATAGACCACTTTCACGTGACGTCAAGGCAGCTCAATTTGGAGGACAAAACAAAAGAATTTCAATCTCCTGAGAATTGAAACCTATTGTTTTGCCCTCCAAATTGGGCTGGATTCCGACGTGCTGCAAGGGGTCTATATCTAATGTAACCTGTCCTTACCAGAAGATGCCTTCGCTGCAGCAGCCGCAGCCAGTTGCTTCTCATCCCATTCTACCAACTCTTTTTCAAAAGTCATGTTATCCTCATCAACCAGTTGTTGTAGATATTCTGGTAAATGATCGGGTGTTTCAGTAGTTAGTACCTGGTCTTCTCTGTTCCCATCAACATACATCAGACCATATGCACTAACATGACGATACCCTCCTAATGACTCTCTTTCTACCTCATCCCATGTCACCTGACTCACTGTGATGTCATTAAACTTTCTCCATTGTTTGTCTGTCGGGTTGTATATATAGGCCCAGTAATGGCCACCTGATGCTTGTCCTTCGTGTACTAGTACAGCATGCAGTCGATAAGGAACCTGCAGAGGATATCATTCATAGTGATTACAACGAATACAGCATTTGAATGTTACGGCATACCGTACCGTGTACGTGCTGTAAGTCAGTACCGTGCGTTTCCCACTCACACGAAAACCGTTCTTAAGGAAAGCCATTTCAGTGTTACAGCATACCGTACCGTGTACGTGCTGTAAGTCAGTACCGTGCGTTTCCCACTCATAAGAAAACCGTTCTTAAGGAAAGCCATTTCAGTGTTACAGCATACCGTACCGTGTACATACTGCAAGTACCATGGTCGTGCAATTTACGATTTGAGCGCCCGCACGAGCCAATCATTCCTTCATCATTGATTTAAATAACGCGTGCATGCAACTTGCAACATTTTTTCGCAAGACAAAATGCACGAGAAATGTTATCGTGTAACAGGGCCTTAACAGTTCTAGTTGGTCACTAACCTTTTTCATTTCTTCATCATCATACATTATAGAAAACGATTCTTCAACTTCTTTCAAACTCTTGGTAATAACTAGAAATTCATCACAGAAAAAAAGTTGATTGATCAGTCACTTATTTCATCATAACTAGTCATAGTACATAACAGTCATTACCTTGAACATCTTGCTCCACTTCTGTCTTCCAGCGCTTCATACATCCTTCTATAGTTTCCCGCTCTGTCGGTGATATGTACCGAGGTGCGGGCCGTAATAATGTTACACCATGAGATCGAGGTGACTCGGGAATAACTGGTTTCATTTCTACGTCACAGCAGTTGCTATCACTTGTGGGATCTGTACTTTGTACAAATTGTAGTGAACTATCGAGAATATCCTGGATGTGACTGTGCCGTGCACCTGTGCCATAGTTAGTGTAACTACGAGGGAATCAAACGCACTGATAAGTCATCATGACTTTGGTATTACCCAAGGGGTTCAGTCCTGGGACCCTTCTTATCCTAGGACCCTCGTTATCATGACTTTGGTATCACCCAAGGATTTTGTCCTGGGCCCCTTGTTATCATGACCTTGGTATTACCCAAGGTTCAGCCCTGGGACTCTCGTTATCGTGACATTGGTATTACCCCACAGTTCAGTCCTGGGTCCCTTTTACTCATGACCTTGCTACTACCCCAGGTTCAATAGTGGGTCCATTTTACTCATGACCCTGGTATTTCTTTTACTCATAAACAAGAAATTACCTCAGAATTCAGTCCTGGAATTTTAGTCGTCATGACCAAGGTATTACCCCAGAGTTCAGTCCTGGGACCCTTTTACTCACAAACATGGTATAACCTCAGGATTCAGTCCTGGAATTTTAGTTGTCATGACCAAGGTATTACCCCAGGGTTTAGTCCTGGGACCTTCCTACTATCTACAGAGTACATACCTATCGAGACTGTTTCTTAGCAACTGGTGTCGCTCTTTCAGTTTCTTAACCTCTTCTCTACGAATTCTAGTTATATCTTTGTTTTTCTCCAAATATCTACAAAAACCATCAAACCAGGGTTAGCTTATTATGATCACGTGTGACACTAGTATTGGTATAATGTGCTGTAACCTACCGGTCCATGTATATTGTCCTATCAAAGCAAAATCTCTCATGGATCTTTTCTGCCCTGCCAGTATTTTGATTGAACAGGAATCTTGATAACATGAACTTCAACACAGCAGGTAGACGAGTGAACCAGTGCTGGTAATGAAAACACAAACAACACATATACATAGTTATGGTCGTCAAACATATCTATCTGGATAAGTGTATTGCACTTTACCAAGACTTGGGAATCAAGGGTCAAGGGTGGTGTAGTGATACTACACTTGACTCTCACCTCTACCTCTGGGGTCTTGGGTTTCATTTCTGGATTCAGCATGACACATGAAAAGAGTTTGTTAGGGCACTCCTTCTTGATTCAAGGGTTTTTCCCTGAGTTCTCTGGTTTTCCTCCCTCTACAAAATCTTAGTAATGCTAAACCCCAATTCAATCGCCGTCCTGATGTTGATCAGCCCAGAGGTAATTTTAGAGCTTGATAAACTTAGAAGGATCGATTTGAAGGACACTGATCTGATAGCAGTTTTGAGGTATCAGGAAGAGATTTGGACCCCTATATATGCTACCTCAAATTTTGCATGGATTTTCTGAAAGCTACATAATTATAGTTTTCAAAAATATATTTAGAATTGTCTGTTTTGGGGCACAAAAAGTCTGATAAAATATAATTTAATATTGAAAAGGTAGTGTGAAATTTGGCTAACATATAAAGTAATCTCAAAGGAATCCTGATACTGTAATGTCAACTATACAATGCAGCAATTTTACCTCTTGGTCTGACTTGTGTGTTTGTTCATTGTTAGCAGGTTCTATTTCTCCTCTAGCCATGCCACCTTCAAGGCTGTCATGCAAGTTGTTGTAACCCTGAACTTGTACAGGGTATGCTCCGAACATCTCAAGGTTTGAAAAGTGCTTCCCTGTGTTTATGATACAATATACAGCTTGTTAGCATGACAAACAGGAACAGATCCAGGGGAGGGGTGCGCACCCCCTCAGAGCAACTTTGTCCCTCTATTTTTACTGACAAAACAGCACAGAATTAATAACATGTGAAGTATGAATTCCACCGGCGGACACCAATAATCCCCTGGGGTTCTGTAGATCATATATAAGAAACAGCAGAACAGCAATTCGACCCAGTTAAACAGCTTTTTCAGCTGGCGAGAGCAAAGGAGGGATTTTGGATTTACCCACCCACCTCCCCTTGCCACATTCCGGGCTTCACATATCCCTGACCACACCTCTACCTTGCACTCCCAAATATACTCCCTAATCTCATACAGTGCAAACAATAGAGGTGCAGTTTTGGTAGTGAGAATCGGTTACTATTTTGAAGATACTCAATACGAAATAATATTTTCTTTCTTTGATCATAAAGATTGCACCCCCTCGGCTGACTTTGTGCCCTAAACAAAATCCTGGATCTGCCCCTAACACAGGCATCCTAATAGAACATTTTCGAGATGTGCAAGTGCTTTCAAAAATATGTCTGCGCCTGCAATATTTTTGAAAGCACTCATGCATCTCGAAAATGGTCTATTGGAATGGTTATGAACTCAATGCAAGATACCTTCATAGACACCTTCCACTTTAGACTGACCAAAGAATAACTCCATTACTGGGTTGTCACTAGACCTATTAACAATAAAACCAGAATTATTATTATGTATGTGCAGTGTATATATACAAAAAATGTACTAAAAGACTTACTTTTCTTGCTTACTACTAGCAGCACATGTCTCCACTTTGAAGGTATCCTCTAACCATTCAAGCAGCTTGTGGGTGAACTCACTAACATCCTGTACAACACATGAAAAATTATCATCTGCCTTATGTACTGGCGATGATGACAACAGTAATGATGACAATGGTGATGATTATAATGGTGATTGATGATAATGTTGATATTGATGGTGATGATAATTGATGACTGAGCTGATGATGGTGTTGATTGTGCCAATGACTGATGATGGTGATGATCGATGATGATGGCAGGTAATTGTGTTAACGGTGATGACTGATGTTGATGGTGCCAATGACTGATGATGGTGATGATAATGACAGATGATGATGAATGAAGATGATGGTGATGAAATGTTAATATCAATTAATGTCAATCCATACTTGTTGGTTTCCAGGGTTACTCTCACTGCCGTTATACTGCAAAGCTTCTTTGAGTATCTTAAGAAAGCACAAAGATTAACTTGTTAGCCAGTGTATACTATCCACAAGTGAACCAAAGGATCTCTCAGTAGCGTAGGGAGGGGGGCATGTGCCCCCCCAAATTTCTTGGTAATTAGGTAATTGTTTGTTTGTTTTCCTATTTTTTTGGACTTTTTTGGCCTTTTTTTGCACTGGGTGCCCCCCTCCCCAAACACACACACATTTTGTAGAGAAAGTTTTATTCCCTATTTCGTCGCAAATATCATGTTTTTTTTGTTGCTTTGGCGATTTTTGGCCAAGGTGCCCCCCCAGAACCTAGGTCCTCACTACGCCCCTGGGATCTCTATAGACTTTACCTCTATTGCTTTAGTTGGGTCCACATATTTTCTTTTGCTGCCAATCAAAAGTGCAAACAGTTTTCTAAGTTCCTGCATAAATGATATCCTATGTACATCCTGACACACAAAACAAGAGTCACCACATTAGCATAACATCAAAATAATGATTACATATGTAAGTTACCAGGATTTGAAACTAGTTTCCAAAATCAGAACTAAAAGCATGTGGATTCAAAAGTTATAAGAAAAAATATATCGTTTCTGGCACTTGCTTGAAAACTATTAACAAAATATTTCAGAAGAAAGGGTCAACTCACACAAAAAAAAAAAACAAAAAAAAAACGAATGGGCATTTTGCTGTTTTACTTGTGCAAATTTTGAATATTTTTACATCATAGTCACCATGTTGGTGGTATGGAAAGACTTTTTGGTTTATAACACCAACATGGTCATCATATCTGGTTCATTTTGGGAATACTTGAAAACTTTATTTAGTATTTATTCTTACTTACTTTGGAATTGTTTTGATCAATTTCAGGAAGTGTAGAATGTAGTACAAGTTTTCTAAATACTGGTAGATGGAACAGGGACTACAAGGACAGGAAAAAGAAACACATAAAAATCATTGACTTCATATTTAGTGTTACTACCAGTAGACTGATGACTGTTGCATGGTCTATAGTGCTGTTTATCATACAAAAACAACATGAATTATATCAGCGCTTATTTGTCAAACATGCATAAATGTATTCATATTTAACTTGGTTTAGCATTGAGTTTGTTTTAGCAACCTTGTTTACAATTAGAGCAATTATGTTTACTGCTAAAATAGTGATTGAAGTTGCACAGTTTACCATGAGGATTATCGCATGATAGATTGAAGATATGAAGTTTATCTTTGAGTGGTGAAAATAATTCACAAGTGAGCACAGTGAACAAGTAAAATATGTTTCAACACAAGAAAAAAATTCTTCAAGCCAGCATGTAATTTTCTTTTTGATATAGAGACACATCTACAAAAAAAAAATTACACAACAGCTATCGTAAGCAAGAAAACATTGGAAATGAGGTCATTGACTTCCTCACCTGTGATGATATGGAAAATATGTCACAGAGGTCTTGGATGTACAGTTCATGTGAAACATACGAGTGGCGTACCATTTTCAAATAAAACACTAACTAGTGTCCATATGATAGTATGGAAAGCGTATACAATAGCACATATATGTATAGAGTGTTTTTACTCAACATGTGACAAGGCGGCCATATTGATGTACCAAACAATAGAACAGTTTTCGCACAAAAATAGAGTTCAATTCCCGGAGGATAGAAAACGTATTGTTTAGGTACACCAACATGGCCGCTCTGACGTCACATGAAAACGGTCTATAGATGTACACAGTGAGTCACCTGGATAACAGCACTAAACCAACAAGTGTTGCCAACATTTTTAAAGCCAACAGGAGTGCCATCAGTTCTTTTCCTCTCATGAGGATTGACAGGATCTACAAATGTCATCCATGGATCTCCTCTTTTCCTCTTCAATCCAGGTTTGTTTTCAATTAGACTTGCTTCAAGAACCCTGTATTAAGATGACAAGAACTGTAGACTTACTAATTGATAAATTATAGTTGTGAATGTGGGAAGGAATAGACTTTTTTCCAAAATGGCAGCCAAAACTTCAAATGAGTTAAAATTAAAAAATCAATACTGGCAGTAGAAAAAGCACCTTTACTTTAGTAACCTACAAAGATTCATTGTGTCAGGTGTAATATTGGCCAAGAAAATTTTTTTGAAAATTGACAAATTTACAGACCCTAACATAATGAATCTTCATACAGTAGGGTTACTAAAGTGAAGGTGTTCTTTCTAGTGCTGGCATTGGTTTTTCACTCAGTTTAATTTAAACTCATTAAACTCTATTTGGTTTTAAAAGATTCTAATCAGATTCTTCAAAACTCCAGAATTACAACCTTGTACTCTCAGACTCTCAAACAATCACTCTTACATGCCTTATGCAATAATGTCTTATATTTGGGCACAGGAAGCCATGCAAAAGCTAAACATTTCAAGATATACTGTAACTATACTTCCCAACCAACCTGCTAATGTCTTGTTCTTCTGCAGTAATGCCCTGGATGGATAGGTAATGCATCAGTATACTATATATATTACACTGAAAGATTCTGGAAATACTCTGAGTGTAAAAGATCATAGTTGTACCATAGCGTCCATGTCCATCACAGATAAGACCCATGTGGACTTGGTATAGCTATGGCTCATGGTTACTATAGCAACATTTCTTACTATATTTAGTATCTATTTTAACTAAAATAGCAATTGGAGTTGCATTCTGAACATGTGGGAAACTAGTACTTTAGCAAGGACTGAGGCATATCGAGTAAAGAAAAGATGCCATTTTGATTTGACAAGTTTCAAGTAGAGATGAAAATTAATTACAAAATTATCCATCTTTTTGTAGTGTTTTGCCTTATTTTAGATAGTAGTACTGTACAGTAGTTAATTCTGCATTATTTCCAAAACAATTCACACTATTCTGCAGTATTTTTACCGCCCCCTCCCCCCCGCACACTCAATCAGATGCATTGAATAGCATATACTGTACATACAGTACCTGTGGAGCAGAAGAATGAGATTCTTGTAAACTCAGAGCTATAGCCTTCTCCAGATCTTCATCCCTTTCATCCTTGTCTTTAGTTAAATCTATCACATCATCTGTTGATTAGAAAAATATTTCTCATCATAAGCATTGTAAACAAACTGCAAGAAAAGTGTTGCCGTCAAACAAGGCGCACTCTGTTTTTGCATTTTTGCACTCTCAAAAAAAAGAGCTAGTACTGATGTTTTTAAGCCATACTATGTACTGGAAAATCCATGGAGAACTATAGTGTTCATAATGTTATTAAAACCAGTCTAAAGACTCATAAAGTTACGAAATATGTCTAGAGATTTAATGATTTAATGATTTATGATTTATATAGCGCCCTTTCTATGTATATATATTCAAAGGCGCTTTTACAATCATGAGAGGTGGTTAGTATGAGGTGTAGGCACTGAGGGTGGTCACTGCCAGGGTTTCTTTACGTCCTCAGTGGTTCTTTTACGTCCCTCCGATATTGGTTAGTGATGAAGTGTGGAGAGACGGGACCGCCATTTAAAGTGGTCATCCGAGCCACTTGAAAGTCTAACCGTTTGCAGATGTAATTACAAAGGCAGCACTTTCTCCTCAGTTATTTTAAGACCCTGAGTGTTGGTCCGGCCGGGACTCGAACCACGACCTCCCGCACGAAAGTCCGGTGCTCAATCAACTGAGACCCACAGAATTCATAACGTTATGAAATCAGTCCATATATTTCTAAAATCTAACATTTTTGGACTTGCTTGATTTTAAATTTCTTTTGAAAAAAGGTCAAAATCATGGAAAGAATTTTTTTAATGTACTCTTTTTCAAAATACCACAAAGTGATGATTTTTTGGTTAAATTTATCAATTTGTATCATAAAACCCATGAAATCTTAGGTGGATGCAAAAATACAAAAAAAAAGCCTTGTTAGAACTTCAAAGGTTACATAAATTATTTATATAATTATGTGCAATTTTAGGAGATTCAAGATGTTTTTTTCTGTACCTTGACTGGTTTGACAGTTCTTTACCACACTTGTCAGCGTGCCTGGAACATTAGCGAAACATGTTACATTATTTTATAAAATGTTATTGTACATGGGGATAACCATATTGTTTATGTTTGTTTCTTGTACAAATTTTTTATTAAGCTACTGAGCTTTCGCACTTCTAGTGCATCTTCAGGGCGAAAAGTAGGTATTACAATGATTCAAAGACTATATTCTTCAAATCACGCACGCATATAGTCTTTGAATAATTTGAATCATTGTAATACCTACTTTTCGCCCTGAAGATGCATTAGAAGTGCAAAAGCTTGGTAACTTAATAAAACATTTGTGGAAGAAACAGATGTAAACAATATATATTACATTTCGTTTGGTATTTTGACAGCATTCACTTAGCATTGAGTATGATTAAATTTTTGAAAATTGCAGGCAAAAAAAATCAGCTCTTAGTGAACTTTTGTTGCATTAATATTTTAGAATATCAAAGTGATCATGTACAAATCAAGCATCTAAACATAAAATTGGAAAGTTGTAACCCAAAACAGATAAATAATTTATTAATTCATTAATTATTAACTGTTTTTCCACGCAGTTTAATACTAAAATGTTTTGTTTTTGCAAGATTTCCATGTTTCAAAAATTCAATGTGAAATTTCTCGAAACTGCTCTCACAAATTTTCTTCAAATTTTTCAAACCTTGAGCAAAGAACTCATCCTCTAGGTGCGATTTAAAAACTTAGGTCAAAAAAAGGAGAAAATGGGCAATAAAGCAAACGCAACAACAATTCACCGTAGTGTTATATCTGGGATTTACCTATATTATCACGATTTCAGTAAAAGTATGATAATTTGAAAATTTCATCTTTTCTTTGAAACCTTGAAAATTATTTTCCCCAATCAATTTTTTTTGTCTGTGTATTTGCAATATGAAGTTGAAAGGTATATGTAGTTCGCTGAGAAAACCCTATTGAGCCTCCTTAAATATTGTACATTAAGATATACAGTATTCCTAAGCATCTAGTCATGTGATAGGTAACTAAGCAGCTTGATCACAACAAATCTATCTATTGTTCTTACCTTTTTTGCTTGTTTCATCCTGTTAAAAAAATAATAACCAAATTAACCAAAACTTGGTGATTGAATTCCATAGATTTGAGCTCAATATTGTGGACAGCTCTTACCTTTGTATGCTGTGGGTTGGTGAGACATGCTAATGCATTTTCAACATTATTATTGGCTGCCTATTACAACAGAAAATATAACAATGAGGGTTTATCAGGTCATTTTACATTTTATTCCAACAAAAAAATTGAAAATATTATATTTGAAAAGAGCATACCAAAATTAGTAAAAATGGAAAGTTTGAAGTGGTTATCAAATAGCACCAAAGATATGGGTGACCAAAGTTGGCTGCCTTTACAAAGAAATGTATGCTGTTGCTTCAAACTTTCCATTTAAATTAATAATTTTGGTAATTGTCGTTTTTGCACAATTGTTTTTTCCGCACAGGTATTTTAGCAAAAATCTGGAAATACTCTGAGTGTAAAAGATCATACATGTAGTTGTACCATAGCGTCCATGTCCATCACAGATAAGATCCATGTGGACTTGGTATAGCTATGGCTCATGGTTACTATAGCAACATTTCTTACTATATTTAGTATCTATTTTAACTAAAATAGCAATTGGAGTTGCGTTCTGAACATGTTAGAGTAAGCATACTGTACAATATATTATATTATACACATACGAGTATAGACAGGGCTTCTGACAGGCTGAGCGATTGCAAATCCGCAAAATCGGGTCAATCTCGCACAATTCCTCAAAAGCCACAAAATCCTGCAAAATTTGATGAAAATTTTAAAATAATCAGGCTTTCCTCTTGATCATTGTAATTTTTGTCAGGAATTCAGCCTTTTTTCACGGCAGGAAACCTTCCAAAACATGTTGATAATCTCGCATAATTCCGCATATTTAGCCCAAATTGTAAAGAAAACCTAAAAATCCAGAAGAAAATGCATTATAAATCCCTTGATTATGGTGAAATAAGGAATTGGCTCTAGTTTAGTAGCTGAATTTGGAAGCGAAATAGCGTTTTGAAACTCGATATCCGCCATCTTGTTTTTTTAAAATGAAAACTACGAGGCATTCTTAGATGGAGGTCGCAAAAGGGCCTGGTAATTTGTCTAGATATATTTCTTTCCTGCTTTCCCCCCCAAAAAATTCTAGATGGTGTGCTCTTTTCAAATATCATATTTTCGTTTTTGTTGGATTAAAATTTAAAATGTCACACAAGACCCTATAAGCCCTCATTACAATAGTTATACACCCAAGGGATATGCTACACTGAGATTTGGCAGCCATGTGGATGATAAAAATACAATTTTACTGCTATTTGCATTAGAGCTTGCACCATGTACATTTTTGTAGCGTGACAGCTTACAGTGTTTCTACCATAACATAACACAGCTAAGTCATTATTAAAGGGTATTTAAGCTGAAACCTTTAAGCTTGATAACATCAAAGTATAAAATGATGGAAAGCAGCATACCAACCTTGTCATTCTTGGAACAAAGTTAAATTTGAAATAACAAGCAAATTGTGAACAAAAAATAGGTTACAGTTGATCGTAATAAACTTGGTATAGAGGGCTTTTCAAGGGCTACTGTATTCCATGAGTGTTCAACAACTTTTCCATTTTCAAGGGCTTTTCAAGTGCACTTGAAAATTGGTTTTGAATTCCGGGGCTTTTCAAGGATTTCAAGGAGAAGCATGAACCCTAGATGTTCAATTTATCATGTACTGTGAGACACAATGTTGTTGTGTCCATGCAGATATGGAATCTCAACCAAAATTTTTCTTGAACTCTTCGTAATCACATCCCAGCAATATTCCTCTTCATTAATAGATATAGCAGTTACCCTTTCTATTGAATAATATGAATATAACACTTTGATCTGAATGAGTGACATGACTTCAATGTGAAAACTATAACAACACTGCAGATTTTTAAAGTTTTAAATATTCCTTCTCCAGGGCTTGAAATTAATGCTTGCAAGCTCACTAAATACTAGTGCTTTTTCAGAATTTGCAAGTGAAAAAAAATTACAGTATGTACATGTACTACCAAAACTTGGTCTATGACTTACTGTACGTACAGTACGGACCTCGCACTCGGTTAATAAGAGCTATTTATATGTAGGATTGTCATGTTATCCCTGCCAAGATCAGACTCAAATAAATAGTTGCTCCTAGAAACTTTAAAGTTTTCCTGTGTTGTTCAGACATTAGACAAGCAATGTTGTGTCACTACTGTACAAATATAAACGAAAAAAGTGCATGGTTCACACACTTTGATGCAAATAGCAGTATCCCAGAGCAAAAGGAACCTGTCTAATCAAGAAAGACCTTCATACAGGAATAATTTATTGGCAGTGTTTACTTACAATAAATGCATTGTAGGCCTGATCATATGTCGCACCAGTTACTTCACACAACTGCTTAATAACCTGGTTGTTTTGCTGGGTCACCTGATCACTACAGTCCATTGGTTTATCTAAGAAACATGGTAAAAAGACTTATCATTCCTTCATAATTACTATACCTCCTTCCATCCAACACAATGCTTTGATCCTTGTGCTTATGCACTAGTGAGGAACAGCCTTTATAAGCCTGTTTTCAGTAGCGGCGCAAGCACAAAACACAAGCACAAAACACAAGCAGGAATATTGTTTTAACTACGATGCAAACACAAGCGCAAGCACAAGCTAGGATCAAATTTTTCTTGTCCTTACACTTGTGCTTGTGTCGTAGTGAAAACCAGGCTTTACAGCTGATTGACCATTCATTCATTCAATGAATATATTTTCGCTTAATATCTTATCTCTGCGACCAAAATTGAATCATACAAGAGGAAGAAAACAACTTTTACCGATATAACTAAAGGAGTTTAAAAAGTTAAGCAAATAAGCCTATTTTGCTATTATAAGCGTAGTAAAAAACATGTGACATAAGTCTAAATGTGAGCAATTTTGAATTCCAAAATATTATATTTTCATTCTATTTTCACTTTTAACTGTTAGAAAACCGTTGAATAAATCGAGTAAGTAAAGAAAATTTTAGATCAAACCAGAGAAGAACACAAGCAAGAGACCGGCGAAAAGTTGTAAAAATACTACAATGACCGCATAAATATCCAATGAAAATATTAAATTAAAAACTATTTTCCAAGCATTTCCTACCTTTATCTTGAAGGATAGCTGTTCTTCTATCATGGCTTTCGTTCTCTGGTTGGTAGTTTTTACTGTGAGCCATGATATTCGTGGTAGAAGAGCCGGTTTTTCTATGGCTCGTTCAAACCATTGAACAACATGGCAGCCATCTTTCCTTCCAACACCACTAGTACCCAGCATGCTATGCAACACTAGTGTACCCAGGATACCTTGGGCTATTGTTCCACAGGCAACCCAGATGAATAAAAAGTTCAATGGAGATCTGTTTAATAGAACAGATTCTTAGGTGATTCTTTTTTTACTGTAATCGTAACTATGCGTTTTGGTTGGACTCTTATGAGTTAATTTTCACAGGCTTTTTGCTGAGACGTAATTTCTACGTCACAATTTCAAAATCAGCTGGATAGGAACACAGGTGGCCCAAGCACTCTACTTACGGCAGCTATGCAATGGTTTCATTGGAAAAATAAAATTGCAATAATTTTGTGAATTCTGAATAGAATGACCTTAAACTAGTGAAGCGTTCTCTTGATTCTTAACATATATTACGAAATTTCAGCTCAATTAAAAGAAATTTACTATTCTTTTCCCCTCGCCTATAATATAGTTGCTTGGGCTACCTGTGGATAGGAAAAGTGGTGAAAGATGTAACAGATGTTAAAAGTAGAACTGCATTCTACTTCATGCAACGCCATGTGAAACAACAACAAAATGTGAGACAAACAAGTTGCTGGGAAAATTGCTCAGTGTAGCAGGGCCTTTACCGTCAAAACGGCATACCCCCCCTAGAATACTGAATTCATTATTCAATCTGACTCCAAACTTGAAAATAAGTTATCTGATTGGATTCTTCAACAATTGCCATGCCAAGGTAGAAAAACTCCCCAGAAAAGCATCTTTTAGAATTTTAGTGTGAAATGAATGTGAAGATTGGAGTCTTCTGATTTTTTAATGAAAACTCAGACTGAATAATCAACTCAATATTCGAATAATGAAATCATTAATGGAGCCTGGGGGCTTGAGCTGTTTTGACCGTAATAAAAGCCACACTGGCGGCATTATATCTGGTGATTTTATGATCAAGACATTTCATTCACTGGGCCTCCCAGGGTATGATCACTGTACATGTATCATAGAAATGTATAATTTATTATAATTATTTACAGTATGATGTACTTATTTACAGGTACTGTAATTAATTTATACTATTTACAATATTTTCAAGCCCTGAGACATACAAATGATTATCCAAAACAATGTTTCAATGTTATTAACAAATGTTGAAATAATTCTTTATCAGACGGTGAGTCATAAACTTTAAAAGGTAAAGAAACTACATTTAACGTTGGTAGTTCCTTCAGCTACGTGGCCGTATCAATGGAAGCTGATGCTTCACAGTTTAATCTCTCTCTCTCTCTCTCCATAAGTGCTCTGTTTTAAGGGTATTTCAAGCTGAAGTTACACAGATTAGAGAGAAGTTGAAACAGATGTGGAGATCCAGAGGATCGAAACCATGGACCTCTAGCTCTAAAGACTGTGCACTAACCAACTGAGCTATGCCCACTCATAAAAGGCCATTCCTCCCCCTCCCCCCCCCCACCCCCCCCCCCCCCCCCCCCGCCACCCTATCCCCCAACTTCATTCAGTACAAAATACATGAATGGTATTTATATAATTACAAATATTGCACTGTGAACAGCAAAGAATTTATGGTACTATACGAAGCATATATTATTTGCTTAGCATTATGAAAAAACCATCTGGAATCAAAAGATATAAAGAGAACCATCCGCTGGACCAACATAGCCAATAGCAACTAGTACCAAGTCCACTAATGTCCATACTCCAAGACCACCAAAACTGAAGAGCTTCCCAAGTCCTTCTTTCCAGTGACCGAGGTAAAACCGATCCACACCAAAACCTCCTAGGGTTAGACTAGAAAGAAAACCAGTATTAGAATGACATGTTTTCTACTGGCCATATATTTAAAAAAAACTGCCATAAAAAGAGGGGGTTACCATTCTCATTTTCACACTAGATGTTCTTGAAATATTATTATAATTTATAGGTCTTATGGTGCAATGTGGTGAGCGACTCTACAACACGGAATTGTGGAATGTTGGAATATTCTTAAAACGAAAATGGCGGAATATTCTAAAACGCAGAATTTTTTTAAAACAAATGAAATTTTATGGAAAAAAAAAAGTGAATGACAAAAAACTTTATTAACATTTTTAGTGTTTTTCTTGCAAGAAATTTTTTTTTATTACATTCACTTTCTTATTTTCATACTTACGCAGTATTATATTATAATCCTTATAAAATTCCACATTTTAGAATATTCTGCCATTTCACGTTTTACAATATTCGGCGATTCCATCATTAAGCTATACTACTAAATCGATCAAAGGAATTGAATGACTATAATTGTTGAAATATTAGCGAAAAATGCAAGTATGTGCTCCTCTACAAACGTCAGAAATCGCATACTTCAACTATTTATTCCCTTAAAAATATTTGAAAATTTATCCAGTAAATTTTCCTTCATTTTTGATACATATATATACATGTATATGCGCAGCACCAATTTTATCAAAAATCTCAAATAAGAACTGTGGGTCACCATTCTCGTGTTCAATTTATTTTGAAAAACAAATTCAAAATGGTCAAAAACTGACACTTTTTTTGGGATGTTTTACTAATTCGATATGCCGATGAGTTTTACAAAAATACTCATTTTTAGACTCAAAAAAGAGAAAAAAATTGAAATTTAGTTTTGAGTAGAATTTTTTCTTAGCATGTACATGCTGAAGGAAAAAGGCTAAGCTGTGTGAGTGGCATGCTTTTAGTCCTACTGTATGTACAGAAAAATGTGAAGCGCAAAACAAGGGAGTTACTGTACTGTACCTTAATAGAAATGTTGTTGACCAGCGGTATCCCGATGTCCAGTTGCAAGGAAGATATTTGCTAAATGTTCGATTACCTAGCAGAGAAAGAATACTGTATGTATACAAATATCTTTTAACACAAGGGCATTATGACATAAATCTGTAGCAAACATTCTTCTTCTTCTTCTTCAATGATATCATTGAGAAAAACAACAACTTAAAATTAATTTTGAGTGCTATAAACTTGAATCTTTGATATGTTTTAGTGGACAATGATGTGATTTAGTGCAGAAAATTTTAGATTGGTTCGCTGTTTTGTTTCCAAATTGTGCAAATTTCCTTTTCTTCAAGTAATCCTGATCTTGCGCTGATAAACCATTAGAAAAATCATAAAAATAATAAACTTTTTGTCCAATACAAACATTTTTATTGTATGTTAACTTTGTAAATTTGTTTAGACATGTCCAAAGTAACTTTGATAAATTTTTGTCATGATTTTTTTTTTAAATATTGGCTCCATTTTGGATGACATCAGATGTCAACCAGCAAGTTTTCCCCATTCTTACACTAAAAAAATCTCCCAGAAACTTCTTCACCCATAACTTGTTTTGGAAATGCCCTAATTTCTAATTTTTACCCAAGTTTTATTATTGTTGCAGCATCAGCAAACTATATGTGGTTGCAAACAAAGAGTATCCAAAACAAGTGCTCCCTCTAGGAGGTATATGGCAAAGTTACCGGTAATTAAAATCATCATCATCACAATCATCATCATCATCATTGTGCTATAAGAAACCTACCTAAACAGAGGACATCTTCATTAACAGTACAGTTGGTCAAATAATGAGGAGGTGAACTATACCCTGATATCACCTATCACAAAAGGACACAGGTTAACATAAAACTCCAATCTGCTTGAGTCAAGGAAGATAAATAGAGGACATTACATGGGTGTACGGAGATACGAAATTTTATCTTCAAGTGTTAAAAAGATCTCTCACGAGTGAGCGCAGTGAATTCTCAACATGAAAAGATAAAATTCATATCTCCAAGCGCCCATGTAATATTCTGTTTACTGTATTAAATAATTATCAATGAAAAAGAAAAGAAACCTTTATCAAGCTTTTTTCTAGTATGTAGCCATAGTGATGATATTTTCACATGTGAAAATATCAATTTTTTGAAATAGAGAAATATAGGTACATGTATTTCATTGATAATCATATAACACATATACAGTAACAATATGATATAATATATATTACATGTTAATATACCTTACAGTGGGTCTTCTGGGTGCACTTGTAGCTTTCTTTAGCCGTAAGAAAACAATATCTGCAGTTATATGTCTTGGTGAAAGTCCTATCACCCTGGTATTGTAGAAAAGACAATTAAAGTAGCTTGGCAATCATGATTGAAGGGTTTTATTTATTTGTATAGGGTTTAGAGTGCAGTGTCATAACACAATAAGATCATTGTTAGATGTTGAAATAAATACCAAAGACGATACCAACCAATTATCATTAACAATTTTAGATGATAAAGATAATCATATCACCATGAATGCGATGTATTTCAAAGTATTACCTGGCATTGACAGTGATCAAGAGCTTTGCACTCCACTTGCGTATCTTGACCATAATCACAAGAATCACTCATATTACACTCCAAACACGAAGCACCCAACTCACTACAAGGAGTAGAAGTACCTAACACATATAACTTTCCATAAGAAGTGATGAAAGTAAAGAATATATAAGTTTGAAGGAGAAAAATGAGTAGATTTGTTGGAGTTCTTCCTCCACCATCCGCCATCTTTGTTTGCGTTATGTGGCTGAAGAAAGAACGAGGAGTACTGGGAATTGTTCTCTTCCCTCCCCCCACGGGCAGAGACTTGTGACAATTATATCATATATCCTCCCCCATACGGGAGAGACTTTTGACATTTCTATCACATACCCTCCCCCATACGGGAGAGACTTTTGACATTTCTATCACATACCCTCCCCACACGGGAGAGACTCGTGACTATTGTATCACATACATCTTCCAAGATGGTGGGTCACACGGGATTTCTTCATTTTTATTCCTTTTCTCCCTTTCTTGATTCTCTTTACAACACCTCTGCAGTTTATTAAGTGTTTTATCTTTCTTTCCAGGCGGGTGCTATGGATCTAGCGAAGAAAACTATCAAGATACAGGACCAGGAAAATGAGAATGAGTTTGGATACGTCTTTGGCGTCTCTGGACCAGGTACTCAACTAAAATTACCTTACAATATAAAATTTGATTGTTGTGGCTGACCTTAGGTTGTTTTATTTCAGTGGTAATTGCTGAGAACATGAGCGGAGCTGCTATGTACGAGTTGGTAAGTGAAAGCGAAGGCTACCGTTACTATACCGGCTTATGCCAGTACAGCAATGATCGATGATGAAGTCACTAAGAACGAACGATCATCACATGACAATCAAGAAACCAAATCTTTCCTTGTCAAACCTATAACATGCTAATCAAACGTTCCAACAAATAAATACCCTCTTTTATACTTCAGTATATGCGTTCTATCTTTTGTTTTAGCTGTACAAAGGTTTTTTAAGAGAGATAAATGTATATTCTTGCTCACCCGAATAATTTATGAGCTAAGCATAAAATATAACAAGTGTGTGAATATATATCTCGTCAGCTGAGAGAAAAGTTGTACAATATTTTGTATTTATTTCTATAATCATTCATTTCTTGTGTTTGACAAAATGGAATATTATTACATTTTTAGCAAAAATACTTAATTGCTTAGAATCAACGTGAAATAAGTTATAAATTGAATTAAATTAAAGTAAGATGTAATTGTATTTGATTTCAGGTTCGTGTTGGGTATAGTGAGTTAGTTGGAGAGATTATTCGTTTGGAAGGAGACATGGCTACCATTCAGGTCTACGAGGAAACTTGTATCCTTCAAATTGCTGAAGAAACTGGGATTATATTGTAGAGGGGGAAGTGCTGGGGGAGCATCATGAGCTTCTAAAATAAAAATAAATAAATGTAAATTAAGAAGGGATTCCACAGAGTGTCTCTTCCTCCAATACATTCCAATTGGAATTTAGAACAAGGGCGGATCCAGGAATTTGTTAAAGGGGGGGTCCAAACGTTGAAAAGAGTCGCCGAAGCAAAAAAAAACAAAAAAAAAACAAAGATGTGTGCAACGACATATAATTTTTACTACGGGCCTGGAGAGGGGGGGGGGGGGGTCCAAATGTGTTATTCGTACTGAATTTACTTAAATACAGTGCAACCCTACGTATCACAGGGGGGATCATGACCCCCCGACCCTCCCCCTGGATCCGCCCTTGTAGAAGTTTATTTTTGCAGAGGGAAAAACCGGAAAAACCCCTGAAGCCCAGGAGAGAACCAACAAGCAACTCTTTTCACACACAAATATATATATATAGAATACCACTGTTAACCTAAGGCATCCATGCTGATAGACCACTAGCAGTGAAAATTGTCAATTCTGAAAATCAAAACAATGATAGCTAAACTCACATTTTCAATATAACTTATTTAAAAATTGATTATATCCATTTATTTGACCAATTTAATAGTAGGTGTAGACTAAAACAATATTTATTACACATCTTGCCCTCGTGGGCTTTTGACTCATAGACTATTTAGACTTAACTTCAGGTCTAATTGTTATCTAGTCTATAAATCTTTTCAAATCTAGTGCCCCAGTACTACTAGCTCTCTGGTATACTTAAATAAGGGCATATTTTGATTAGTGATAAGTGATATTTGTAGATATATCCCCTAGCTAGCTTACTGTTAAAAAGAGTGTGACTACTAGATTTAGACAAAACAACCATCTCCAAGTAGTTATTTACTGTCTGCAGGGAATTCAACATTATTGACATAATTTCACTGAATGAAAGTATGTGAATAAAGAATTTTCTATCTGGGAAGTTGTAGACACCATTATCTTCCACTTTGCAGCTTTGGATCACTCTGTAATTATTGCAATGGTCCTGTATTAAGCAGCAAAAGTTTCATGTCAGCAGAGTGTCTGACCTTAATGGAGGTGTCAATCCACTGAATAAAAGGCTTTGCATGATGTAATGGCAGCCATGACAGGAGGCAGGAACAATTGAATCCCGTCTAATGTAGTTTATATGAGAAAGAATTCCATTTCCCAGGGATAAAAGCCTAGCTCTCTCTCTCTCTCTCTATATATATATTGTTTCAACCATTATCGTTGAATGCGACCCCCAAAGTTTCATGTCTCATTTAATTTGCCAACTACTGTAGCATTTCAATGGCCGTCAATCAAAGAACTAAACTACAAAAATTACATTTTTGAAGGGGAAAATTTGGACTGAATCAAATATTTTAAATCTCCAAATGTCTACAATCTTTTATTCCTTCTAAAATTTCTCTCAAAAATGTGATTTTCTAGTTTAATTTAGTTCTTGATTGACAGCAGTCAAAATGCTAGTTGACAAACATTTAGACATTAAACGTTGGGGGTTGCACTTCAACCATAATCTATGTATAATATATTTATATATGAGAAGGAATTTTTGGGATAGGTGTCTAAAGGGTCTACTGAATAGAGGTATCACTGTATCTTAAAGAGGTTTTTGTTTGTATAACTTGTTATCCCTGCTTTACCAGACACCAAGTGTGTTGTTTCTTGACTATTGTTCTATCATAGCTGGAGTAACTGTTGGAGACCCAGTATTGAGGACTGGTAAACCATTATCTGTTGAACTTGGACCAGGTGAGCAATACCTTAAAAAAATATATAAAAAAATGAGAGAAGAAAGGAAGAGGGCTGGGGAGCAAGGAGGTACATTGTGATCAACCCACATCATATGGTAAGGTGTCAGTAATTGGTTGGTAACTTCTTGGTAAGTGGTTGGTAATGTGTTGGTGAGTGGTTGGTAATAATATAAGCAGTTGATACTATCAAAACAGGTAGAGTTTCAATTACATCATTGAAATTTCAAGCCTGTGAGGATGGTTTTTGATCACATGATGGTCTAAAAAATACTGTAAACACCAACGTTTTAGTCTACATTCCTTTCTCCATGCGTTGGCATCATTTGGATAATTTACTTCCCCACAATTATCCAAAGGATGCCGATGCGTGGAGAAAGGAATGTAGACTAAAATGTTGGTGTTTACGATATTTTTTTAGACTGTCGTGTAATCAAAAAACCATCCCTGCGGGCTTGAAATCTTAACAGTGTAATTATTGAAACTCCACCTGTTTTGATAGTGAGTGGTTGGTAAGTGCAGTAGCTGGTAACGTAACGGTATGGTGTCGGTGAAACACTTGCCAGTAATGGTAATTTGTTGGTAAAGTGTCAGTAATGTAGCAGTAATGTGTTGTTAAATAACTGATATGATATATTTATATACATAAAATTTGAATGGTTTGTGAAGCCATTTAAAAGTGGAACAAAAGTAAAGAAAAATAAGAAATCCATCATATGCATCATTCTAATCAGTTTTCAAAAAAACAAATATTCCATAACCAGAATCTTACTTTTTCTTTAGGAATTATGGGAAGTAT
The DNA here is from genome assembly GCA_023349425.1 of Anthopleura sola. Taxonomy (NCBI): domain Eukaryota; kingdom Metazoa; phylum Cnidaria; class Anthozoa; order Actiniaria; family Actiniidae; genus Anthopleura; species Anthopleura sola. The sequence goes on from JALHLI010000002.1 coordinate 5,476,997, forward strand.
TTTTGATGGGATTCAAAGACCCCTCAAGGTTTGTATGCTGTCCATATATTATTATACAACCAATACAAAAAAAGCAATGATGAAATAAGATAAATTCCACCCAGTAACATTAAATAGCGTCTTAGTCATTTTCTGAGTAATAACTCTTACTAGTTACTTCGATGATACAGTGGCCACTTTTTTACTAACAAATAGGAAATAATATTACTCCCAACTAAAAACCCTGAGAACCAAAAAAAGAAAACATTATTTCTTATTGATTATCTTCAAAACAGGGGACAAAATTGCTTTGAGGGGGTTGTACACCCCTGCACCCCTCCCCTGGATCTGCCCCTGACTTTGAAGGCTATACTATATATATAATGAATAATATATAATCAATTCAGTTCAGTCAAAGCTTCAGTATATTATTGCAAGCTTGATTTCTATCTTGGTATATGGTGTAATATTTTGTTCAAAAACTCCATTCACTCTTGAACAAATGAATATTTTGATGTAAGACTGCAAGTTTCAAAGCAAAATTGAATTCAAACTTTGAAACATCTATGGAATCTTTGAACCTTGATAGGAATGTATGATTGAGTTTGTCTGTATATTTCACTAAAATTCGAAAGCCCTCCCCCAGCCCCTCTGATTTATAATGAATGGTCCCTTACGATACAAATGATTAGACTTTTACTATTGCTGTAGAATTAAGTAGAAGTAGTTGATAATTGCTTTGTAGTAAGTAACTTTTATTATTATTACCGTAGTAATCTTTTTAACAAAAAGTGTTGTACTTTTCAGGATATCAGTGAGTTAACCCAGAGTATTTACATTCCACGTGGTGTGAACACTGATGCACTCAGCAAGACGGCACAATGGGGCTTCAATCCAGAGGGTTACAAGGTAGGAATTTTAATTTCAAACTGGTTATGCTGACATGTTTAGTGAGAAATCGGTGAAGATAGTAGTGAGTAATTTTATAGTTTGGAAATTTTTGATCATGAATATCATGCATCCAAAACTAGATAACATTATATATATTACAGAATTGTAAAATTTAAGCAGAATATAACCACAATTTGTACAATTTTATGTTGGAGAGTGTTCATTTGTTTAAAACAAAGATAAGGTGTCTTCCTACACAATAGTCCCTTTCACAGTTCCCTGCGCCATCTTCAAAAGAAGCTGTGCCTTTGCATCGAAGCAAGATGAATGGTGAGCTTGCAATGATAGAGATATGTGATTATTGTTCAAGGTTTTAAAAAAGGTCTCTATCATTGCAATCTCGTGGTTCATCATGGAAAGGCATGGCTGCCCTCACATAACAAAACTTACATTTTACAACCATCACTCTTGGTAAGGGGTTCTTCTGTGAGGTTGGCTCAATAAATAAACTGAAATGGAAAAAAAAACTACCCATGAAAACAAAGTGTTTTTAAGAATCCCAACTGACAAGGAGGCAAATTGTTCGGCTATACACAGCATGGGTGAGAAATTGAATTTGAACTAATCAGAAATCATGACAAATACAGCCTCAGCTAGAGGCCACAATAGGATTCGACCCCAGCACCACCAGATTGCGAGACTGATGCTATGACCACTCTACCATCCTGCCTCCTCAAATGATAGCAAGATGGCACAGGGAACTGTGAAATGGTCTATTCTTTCATAATTTATCCCTTGCTCCATTCTGTTTATAAGTTCAAATTCAATAAGTACATCATGTTTCCTTGTATAACTGTAAAAGTATGTACCGCATCTTTCATTCATCTCCTTTGAATTCATTTCTTTACTTCTCTTTACATTTGGTAATGGCTTCAGTGATGGCTTCGGTCAGGGCGTTCAGCTGTTTTGGAGGATTTCTTAGCCTTATATCAATATAAATATTTTCTTACCATATTATGTCACAATTATATTTTACTATAAATAGTTTTGAATTTTCCATAATTTATTTAGCTTTTCAATAGGCAAAGAGCCACCTAGTGGATTCTGTTGAATAAATCATTATCATCACCATCCTCCTCCTCCTCCTCCTCCTCATCATCATCATCATTATCATCATCATGTATCATCATCATCATCATGTATCATCATGTATCATCATCATCATGTATCAATATCATGTATCATCATGTATCATCATCATCATCATCATCATCATCATCATCATCATCATCATCATCATCATCATCATCATCATCATCATCATCATCATCATCATCATCATCATCATCATCATCATTTGGTAACAGGTTTTTCCCTGTTAGAAGTGATGATCATTTAGGGATTTCTTATTGTTCTGCTCTCATTTCAGATAGGTGATCATATTACTGGTGGAGACATCTATGGATCAGTTGTAGAAAACACCTTCATCAATCACAAGATTATACTTCACCCTAAATCAAGAGGAACCATTACATACATAGCACCACCTGGAAACTATACTATCACAGTAAGTTAGGCTGGTTTAATGATAATGTAATGATATCAGGAGATTTCTTACCATGTTCTTATTTTTCTGATATCCAGGACACTGTATTGGAAACTGAATTTGATGGAGAGAAAACCAAGCATAAGATGTTACAGGTGCAGTTACAAACTCAAACATTTAAAAATATTATTGTCACTTCACTACACATGTTCTGATTAGTTGAGAATTGTACGATAAACATGGTATGCTGTGTTAGTGATCAGAGCACAGTGTTAGTGACATATAATCCATGGAATGGACTAGATGTGACTGAAATAGAATACATGTTGGAATGGATTGGATGGGACTGGAAAGGATTGGATGGGACTGGAATAGATTGGATGGGACTGGAATGGATTGGATGGGACTGGGATGAATTGGATGGGACTGGAATGGATTGGATGGGACTGGGATGAATTGGATGGGACTAGAATGGATTGGATGGGACTAGAATGGATTGGATGGGACTGGAAAGGATTGGATGGGACTGGAATGGATTGGATGGGACTGGAATAGATTGGATGGGACTGGAATGGATTGGATGGGACTGGGATGAGTTGGATGGGACTGGAATGGATTGGATGGGACTGGGATAAATTGGATGGGACTGGAATGGATTGGATGGGACTGGGATGAATTGGATGGGACTGGAATGGATTGGATGGGACTGGGATAAATTGGATGGGACTGGAATGGATTGGATGGGACTGGGATGAGTTGGATGGGACTAGAATGGATTGGATGGGACTAGAATGGATTGGATGAGACTGGAATGGATTGGATGGGACTAGAATGGATTGGATGGGACTAGAATGGATTGGATGGGACTAGAATGGATTGGATGGGACTGGGATGAATTGGATGGGACTAGAATGGATTGGATGGGACTAGAATGGATTGGATGGGACTGGAATGGATTGGATGGGACTAGAATGGATTGGATGGGACTAGAATGGATTGGATGGGACTAGAATGGATTGGATGGGACTGGGATGATTGGATGGGACTAGAATGGATTGGATGGGACTAGAATGGATTGGATGGGACTGGAATGGATTGGATGGGACTGGAATGGATTGGATGGGACTAGAATGGATGGGATGGGACTGGAATGGATTGGATGGGACTCGGATGGGACTGCAAATACATGAGATGTTTGGTGTGTTACTGAATGGAGCTCAGAAAAAGCTGTTTTATATCATAACTTGAATCTGTTTTTAAAATGAAAGAATGACTAATAAAATACGTAATTCATTGATTGAAGGTATGGCCTGTTCGTCAAATGCGACCAGTGACGGAGAAGTTAGCTGCTAATAATCCACTACTCACAGGGCAAAGAGTTTTGGACGCACTTTTCCCGTAAGAATATTTAATTCCATTCTTTAAGGACCAATGAAATACATGATATCCCTTTTGTGTCTCTCTCTGCTCACACATGCTCCTCAGTGTAGTATTCTCTATAATCATAGTAACGGAGTGGAATGGTTTGGAAACCTATTGTTCTAGGTTTTTGTTCGATTTTTTCCATTGTCGTATGACGTTATAAACAAACAAACAAATAAATAAATAAATAGATAAATAAATGAGAATTAACAGTGGAATCCACCGAGTGGCTCTTCTTCCACTGCATTCCAATTGGAATTTAGAAGTTGATTTTTGAGGAGGGAGGAAAAACCGGAGAACCCGGAAAAACCCTCGAAGCACAGGAGAGAACCAACAAACAACTCTATGAAAGAACACGTTGATCGTGCACAGAGAAAGAAAAGTTGCAGCGGAGTATTTATCCTCTTCTTTGTAATCTTAGAATGAAAATTTTACACTTTCAAAATGTTCGTACATGAAAATAGTACAGAAACTAGTATTTTCAGCCATACTTGCTTTGGTTCATTGTGCACGGTCAATATCACGTGGTGGTACTTTGAACATCGCTCGCAAAACAAAAACCTAGAACAATAGTTTTCCAAACCATTCCACTCCATTAAATATAAAAGAAGAAGTTCCAAATATACTAATCCAAAATCAGGAATAGAGAGACATAAAGACAGCTTTATACCACGTGCCACAAGATTACTTAATGAGTAGTATTTTTTTTACGCCTGTTTAACTTTTGTACATTTTTATATACATACATTTATTATTTGTAAACCATTCGTATATTTTTCTCACGTTTGGTTTGATAAAGCTAATTTTATTATTATTATTATTATTATTATTATTATTATTATTATTATTATTATTATTATCAAATATGAATGGAAAAAAAATCTTATCATGTTTTAATTCAAAGTATTTGTACTTATTCTAGGTGTGTCCAGGGAGGTACCACAGCTATCCCTGGAGCTTTTGGTTGTGGTAAAACAGTCATTTCTCAGTCTTTGTCCAAGTATTCCAATTCTGATGTAATTATTTATGTGGGCTGTGGTGAAAGAGGAAACGAGATGTCAGAAGTACTTAGAGACTTCCCTGAGGTAATTCCACAAACTAAAGTTCAACAATCAGCCTTGGGATTGATTAACTGCGTATTTTGTCTCTACAGTTGACTGTGGAAATCAACGGACAAGTGGAATCAATTATGAAGAGAACAGCTTTGGTAGCGAATACTTCTAATATGCCAGTAGCTGCTAGAGAAGCATCTATCTACACTGGTAAGCTATCATGCGATGGTGTTATGGTGCTATTAATCATATGCTGTGGTGATAATAATATAGAAAAATTCATTGGATGACGAGGGAATTCCACGATGAATTTCACGAGTAAAAACGATTTTTTACTCGTGAAATTCAGCGTGGAATTCCCAAGTCAGACAATGAACTTTTCTTGAATCTCTAACAGCGACTCGGATGAGGATAAAAAGCAAGAGAAAGAAAAAACAAAACGCGGGCTTCCTGATTTTTCATTGAATTCATCTTTTCAAACTGCTGACTGCTGTTTTTATAGCAAAATTCGCTTTGTAACAAAGTTAACTATTTCCATTTATATTCTTTGCAAACTAATCATTTTTTTAATTGTTTTTTAATGCCATACGTTAAGAAAATCAAGTGATAATAAGACAAAACCATTTTTTTTTTGTGCGGGATCCCTAATCTTTCATTGAATTCAGCTTTGAAAGCGTTGGATTCCGCGCAGAATCCTTCGCTATCTACGTCACATATTCGTCATCTCGTATCAATCAGCGCGCGAGTTTATTTTGTGATATGGGATTCTAATAATTATATCATTATTCTAAAATTCCATATGGTATTATTATCAAATTTTTATCCTGTCCAAATTAAAGATTAATTTGGATCGTTTTCGTTCGCATTTTTCTTGAGAAAACTGAAGCTGTAGTAGTGATAATATCCTACCTTACACACAGTGCAAACTAATTGAGGACACCTATAAATGAATAAATAAATCACTTTTTTTATAGTGGTAACTTAGTATTAGTATTAGTGTGAATAATAGAATAAAGAATTAAGAGAAAAATATCATATGCCCTTGGCAGGACTCGAACCCACGGTTTCGGTATACTAGTCCGACGTGTTAACCACTACACGACAAGGACCAACCACGCTGGTTAGTGTAGTGTAGTGGTTAACACGTCGGACTAGTATACCGAAACCGTGGGTTCGAGTCCTGCCAAGGGCATATGATATTTTTTCTCTTAATTCTTTATTCTATTATTCACACCGAACGCATTTCATTTCACTAGGATTATCCTCTATTGTGCGTAAATATTTACGGTGTTAGCTTACCCATGAGATTAATATCGCCCTGGACCCCCACAGTTGCCACATATACAACATTGCCTGGCTGCGTAACCAGCGTGGTTGGTCCTTGTAGTGTAGTGGTTAACACGTCGGACTAGTATACCGAAACCGTGGGTTCGAGTCCTGCCAAGGGCATATGATATTTTTCTCTTAATTCTTTAGTATTAATTAATTTGGTTTCCAATTTTGCCCACCGTCACCCACACACACTACCACTACATTATATATTCTATGCATACAACTCAACTCACATGTTGACTTTTTACGGAGGGAGGAAGCCGGAGTACCTGGAAAAAAGCCCTCGTGGCAAGGGAGAGAACAACACATCAAACAAACTCAACTCACATATGATCACATAATATGATAATGATAAAACTTTACGATATGAAACTAAATTAATATATAAAAGATATATACATCCAAGAGACCATGAAGGACAGAACCCCTCATGGTCTCTTGATACATCATAAATTTTTGCGCTAAAACTCAATATTATTTCGAACTTATTGCACTTTTCAGGTATAACACTATCTGAGTATTTCCGTGATATGGGTAAGAACGTAAGCATGATGGCTGACTCTACATCCCGATGGGCTGAGGCACTGCGTGAGATATCTGGTCGATTAGCTGAAATGCCTGCAGGTAACAAACTAATGTAGTTATAAATGTGGTTTACCGCAGACGAATTAAACGTATCAAAAGTGACTTGCTATTTTTAACTTTCAACAGACAGTGGTTATCCAGCATATTTGGGTGCCCGTCTGGCTTCCTTCTATGAGAGGGCTGGTCGTGTACAATGTCTTGGGAATCCTCAGAGGGAGGGTAGTGTGACCATCGTTGGAGCCGTGTCCCCTCCTGGAGGTGACTTCTCAGATCCAGTAACCTCAGCTACCTTGGGAATCGTTCAGGTTAGTTCAATAGTTCAAGTCAATCCTGCCGTAAATCTGTGTTAGTAAGTTATGTAAGTCAAAGGTTTCAAAGGTTTTTATTTTTCCACACACAAAAAATCAAAGAATTACAAAAATAGAAATAAAAATGAAGTGGAAAGGTGCAGGAGGTACAACCAAAGAAGGGTTAATTAAGAAAGATCCTGCACTAATGTACACAATGTTAAAGAAATAGTAAATGGCGGATTGTTTTACTGACAATTAAATGGGAAAATTAAAGTCGTCAATTTATGGTATGGAAATGATGTTATTATTTCAGGTATTCTGGGGTTTAGATAAAAAACTTGCTCAACGAAAACACTTTCCTTCAATCAACTGGCTCATAAGCTACAGCAAGTACATGAGATCATTGGATGATTTCTATGAAAAGAACTACCCGGACTTCGTTTCTTTGAGGACCAAGGTACGATCCTTGTGGAACATCCTTAGCTAGGATGTATTTGATTGATATTTTAGTTACTGAGATCTGAAGCTTTTCTACGTTGGTTTTGCAGATCAAGCAGATTCTACAGGAGGAAGAAGACCTCTCAGAAATTGTACAACTGGTTGGTAAGGTAAGTGAGAAGTGCTGATGGATAAATAGTCCCTTTCATATTCCCATGCGCCATCTTGAAAGGTAGCCGTGCCTTTGCATCGGAGCGAGACGAATGGTGAGCTTGCAATGATAGACGCCTTCGACAATTATTCACAGGTCTCTATCATTACAAGCTCACCGTTCGTCTCGCTTCGATGTAAAGACACGGCTACCTTTCAAGATGGCGCAGGGAATGTGAAAGGGACTATTGCTGGTCACCGGGCTGAGAGCTTTAGTAACATAGTGTCCTACTGTCGTACAATCCAGGGCTCCCTTGCCGAGTCAGACAAGATTACACTGGAAGTTGCCAAGCTTCTTAAGGACGATTTCCTCCAACAAAATGGCTACACACCTTACGACCGCTTCTGTCCTTTCTACAAGACCGTGGGAATGCTGTCTAATATAGTCTTATTCTACGAACAAGCCAGACATGCTGTAGAAACCACTGCACAGTCAGATAATAAGATAACCTGGGCTGTCATCAAAGACAACATGGCAAACACGCTATATTCACTTTCTACGATGAAGTTTAAGGTACTGGGAAGTAAGAAGCTGTGCCGGGTAGAGTGATATGTGTTTGTAACTAACTGTTTTTTTATTTGACTTATTCCCAGGATCCTGTCAAAGATGGCGAAGCGAAAATCAGGGCGGATTTTGGCGAATTAGCGGAGCAAATCCAACAAGGATTCCGTTCGTTAGAAGATTAAATAGATACATTTGACATCTTGTCACGCAAGACATTTTGTCACGCTAGTATTTTTTATTCAATTAATGTTTCCAATTTCAATATATATCTCAATGTATGCTTTTTGGATCGAATTTCATTCACTAAATTAAAAAACCTATTCGTGTTGGGGGAGGGGAGAAAAGGAAAATGGCCTTAACCCCGGGCCTTAAGCGCCTTATGGTAAAGCTTTAAACGATAAAGAGAACTTACTATTGAAATTTAAAAAAACCTAATCTTAAGTGGCTTTTGCTTATCTGTTTAGTCCTGATTTTCTTCCCCATTTTCTCCGAAGTCCAAGGCAAACGACACTTATGTCATGAATGTTTAATAGCAGATGGTTGTTGATGGTTGGGGAATAAGTATACTTAGATGCTGGATACAAAAAAGAAACTACTCGAAGTCTTCATAGTGATTGAAATTTATTGTATTACAGTATTTAGCAGACCACAATTAGTGTCATTAAAGTGTCTTAAAGCTATTTGTCTTCTTGTTTTGCATGTAACGTATTAAGAGATCATATCAACTACGAAAATCTTCTTCCAAAGTGTTGGCGGTTACACTTTGCCTCAGGACGTACAAGGACTCTTATCAATCATTTTTTTCAAAAGCCTCTTGGAGAAATGAAACATTAGATCTTGAGGTTATCAAATCATGTTGTAAATTCAAATATGTGTGAACCAGTATACGAGAACTCACTGAAAGGTTATCATGCTGTTTGTGGCGTTAAGTCAATGGGGAACCTTCAATGGATTAATGCACTTTAATTCAATGTATGATCGCATCTTCGAATTAATTGAGCATTTGTTCTACACCTTGCAGTGCTGCCTACCTGTAATGTGCCCAGTATTATACTACCTTAATCAGCGCCAAAAGTCCATTCCATTTAAAATTAAACCCTCACTATAATACTAAAGTATTCTTCTTTCTCAGTTACTTACAGACAATATTCTGCACTGAGTCATTTCTTGAAAAGCATATTCACTATGATCTTGATGGACTAGGAAAAAAAGTTGTCCTGTACGGCTTGAGTCTATGAGTCAGTCAGATGTGTTACAATACTATATAATTATATTAAAGACAGAGGGGGCCGTGCGTTGGTTAAACGAGTCGTAGGGAGGTGTGATTGTTCACAGCAGCCTCAAATTCAGCTGGGAACAGTTTTTGTAAACATATGACATGCTTATGAATAATTATTCGAATTTAACCACAGTAACCTGGCGAATTTGCTATTAGACTGCAGATGGTAAGGTGCAGGTTTGGGTGAGCTGGCTGGTTGGTTTGGTCGTACTCAGCCTAGCCGATCTCTATCGACTAGGACTAGAAATGTCTCGAAAACTACGGAATCATTTGAACGACTTGGCTTATTTTACGGTGAGTTCGTTTCTATGTTTGAGTTTGTGACATCAGTTCGGTAAGTCAACATCTGTTCGTTTATGGGTCAGGTTTTTCTCGTATCAGCCAACATGATAGTGGAGGGAAGGAAGGAACAAGCATTTTCACAGATTTCTAAGTGTATTCCAAACGGTAAGTTAAACAAAATAAATAACTTGGAAAATGCATGGAGACGATGTCACATATGATGGATGTTTGTCTAGGAAAACTTTGCGAGATTTCAAACCGAAATACTAGAATATTTGGTTAGGTGAGCTATAAATAAATAACAGTTATTGGTCGTATTTCTACCATGAATCAGCTGGAAGCTATCAGCAATAACCGTGAGATAACACATTATGTATTAAACAAGGTTTGGGAATTTGATTGAAATTTGAACGATTAGAAAAGAAACGATGTGATCCTGATGATAAACACAAAAACGGAATTGAAATGAGAAGCTATTTGTCATTGTGAATTATTACCTTCACTTTTAGAGTGGATTTTTTTTAACTATGAAAAAAAAAAAACGAATAGATTGTATTTCTTGAATCGTTAGAATCAATGATTAATGCCTATTGATGAAAAGTGGTGAATATAATATACTGTACGTAATCATCCAACTACTCAGTATTATTATTCATCTATTCAGGAAATATAGTTTTGTCGCTGCTCTGTGGAATAACTGTATTATTTTCTACCCTTTCAAAACTTACTAAAAGCTAATTTAATTTCAGTTACAACCTATGAATTATTTGATATTTATACTAGTTGTAACTGCAGGTATGTTTTTCAAATCTGCCCAATACCTAATGAAATAATATTAACACTATTTTCAAAAAGCTCGATGTTATGACTGATATTTGTCGAAAAGCATCTCCCCTGTTGTTAAGATATACCGTTTGTTCCAATCAGATGTTGACAATTTTTATATTCCCTGATGTCTTCTGAGATTTGAAAGTAGTATAGATATCGTCATATTTTTTTATTAAAATATAATTATAAGCGGTCATACATGCTGGTATTTACAAAACATTCTTTATTTGAACTATGGCCAAACCGGTAGCACAGTTTTAACTAAACAAATCACTAAGATCAGATTTAATAAACGTAAACTCTCAACAAAGACAAATTATTAGCTCCAAGTTGTCACGGGTGTGGTTTGGACTAGTTCACCCACAACCAAGAACAAAATCGAATCCGCACCTGCTACTAATGGCAGGCTGAAGCCAATGCATTTCAAATTAGATTATGCCAGTTTGGCTAGACAGGCCAACACGAAGTTCCGATGATTGATAATGCTTGTTGAGAGTATCTTTCAGTTTCGTAAAGAATATATGCATGAACCCTAACAGGATATTCTCAAGATAGACATTTTATGCCTACATTCCCAGAATCCCTTTCAGTAGTTTTTAAATTTTATTTTTATGCTAATTGTTACTATTGTCTTGGTATTCTCAAAGGAGTTGTTTTACTGCGATTCTCAACATTCTGCGAACTCGGTAGTTGCGAGTTTCCCGTTGGAATTTGGTTTTTCACTGCCGCCAGTCAAAAATATAAAAGGTACCGACTGATTAGTTTTGATTGACGGCAGCGAAAAGCCAATTTCACAACAAGCTGTTGAAATGTCTGAGTTTGCAGAATATTGAGAATCGCAGTAATATTTGAATATGAAAAGAGATTTTGAAAAGGATTGCGGTAGTTGAGCTCAGTATGAAACGTCATTAAGGATCTGTTACTGCAATGGGTTTATAAGAATAATATCAACCAGCCATTTTCAAATAATTGATAATCTAGCTTCGGCCCAGTTGTAAGAAGGGTTGATAGTGCTTTCCGATGGATAGATCCTTATCCAGTGGATAAGTCGATGCGGTTATCCAATAAATTTATCCACTGGATAAGGCTTATCCATCGGATGGCGCTATCTACCCTCCGTACAACTGGACCCTGATGGTATCAGAATCCTTTACACCATGCTTATCATTTCTATTTCAAGATGCACACGGCACTCGACGTGAGGTCTGGACAGGACTGTCCAGAGGGATATTATCAGCCCTTAAAGCCGACCCTCGGTTTCCTGGCAACTCGACTAAGTCAGAGTTTGTACAGTCCTTCGAGGCTCCCAGAGGGCGGGGTAACATGTATGGACAGAAGCTAAGTGCTTACTTCATTCCACCAGAAACAGGAAACTACGAATTCTTTATAGCATGTGATGATCAGTGTGAACTAATGGTCAGCTCTGATGAAGATCCAGACCATGCACAGTCAGTGTTGGAAGTTAAGCAGTGGACTAATTACAGACATTGGAATTTGTAAGTTCATGTCCTTGAATCTATTTTTGAATTCAGTAAACCGTGATAAAATCGATTTTGAAACGCTGCTCGCGTTATTCCAAATGTGATCACGTGATGCACTTTTTCGTACCACTTGATCACTAGTCGACACATAGTCCGAGCACTGCGAGAGATAACGGCGCCGTTTATCGTTAAATTTGTCCGTTTCTAAGCAGATTGTATATTTTATCTGATCTTATTTTCACCTGTTACTTTCATCTAAATTCTGCTCTCTGTGGTCGATCTAGCATTATCATCAATATACAAGGCCAAATATTAAACTGCCCTCACTAAAACGTTCAGTCTAGCGGGCCAAACACCAAGCGTGCGGTCTGCAAATGCATTTACCGCCCTGCTTTGATCTGATTGGTTGAGAGAATGTCTTACGCCTGCTGTCAGCCAATCAGATCTTAAGGAAAGCATTTCAAAGCGCTTGCGTTTGATGTTTTCTTGTTTTGTATATTTAAAAACTTTGTTTTTGGATTGAAAATGTTTTATTAAAATTCTAACTTTTGACATTGAAGACTTAATAATTAATAATTAATAATTTGGTCTTGTATATTAATGATAATGATAATAACATGACTTTCATCGTGCATATTGTTTATTTGTGGCCCTTGTAGCATCCGTTTGCACCCTAGCTGCGCTCGGGCTCAAAATTGATGCTACTCGGGCCACAAATAAACAATATGCCCTCCAAAAGTCATGTTATTGTCCTATTCCCAATACTTGTGTAATTTCCATGGTAGCTCATTTTCTTTTTTCCAGTCTTCCAGATAATACACAGCGTTCACCTAAAATACATATGACCGCTGGCAACTTGTACTACGTGCATGCCCTTATGGCACAAGGCCGTGGTGCCAATCATTTGTCTGTAGGCGCGAAATTCCCAAGTGGCGAATATGATAGACCTTTGTCCAATGAATATCTACTTCGATATGCACCCGGTAAGTATGGGATTTCAAACAACCATCAGAGCATAGAGGAATTACACCGGTTACTACCAAAACAGGTAGAGTGACAATCAGACTTGAGAAAAACCAGTTGCGACTAGCGTTAAAGCTAGACACTTTTGATAACATTCCTGAGCCCAGAGCGGCTAGTTAGCTTTGAAGTTCACGGTGGAATTTGGTCATTACTTCTACTTGGATAGCATGTTCAAAGCTAATTCACATTACTATACTTACAGCTTATTCACGTCACGCGTGACCAGTAAATCCGAGAATTCAAATGTAGTTTTCAAGGCTTCATATTAACATTTCAAATCTCCAATCAAAACTATTAAAAAAGCAATTCAGTTAAAAATTAGATTTTGCACCCGCTATCATGAATGATTGTGAAATATTTTCCAAAAGAATCCACTTGCCAACCACATCGCTAAATATCAGCCTCAAAATATTTATTTTTAAAATATAAATATTTTTAGTTGCCAGAGTTTTGATCGTACGTAGGCGCCGAGATTTGGAATTTCAAACGAACCCGCCGAAATTCCAGTCAAAACATTCGAGTTACTGGTCACGCGTGAAGTAGGTCGTTCATATAGCAGTCGTCAGCATCAAGTCTTTGTTATTTTGTCTTCCAGGAGCATACGGTGTGACTACCCCTGGGGATTGGGGTCAGTGGTCCTCGTGTAGTTTATCTTGTGGTGGAGGAGTACAAATCAGGAATCGTACATGTCTGGATCCGCTTCCTATTTTCTCAGAAATCGACTTGATGGGCAAAGATACAACAGAGACTAGAGAATGTATACCTTTCTACTCTTGTCCAGGTTCGTATTCGTTGCTATATATACATTATATATATGTTATTTACCGACCATGAGGTCCGGATATAGAGACGAACTGTGCCCGAGGTCTTGAATAGTACGAACACAGAGAAAATACTGCCCCTGCGAACAACAGCCAATCAGAATGCACGACCTTTAGACCACCGCGGACCGGAAAAATAGAAGTGTGCTTTATACTATAACCTTCGTTGCGGTGGTAAAATAAGACCAGGTTTAGACGTTGAAGGGGGATATTGAAAGAGACATTTATGACTTGATTGTTTTTTATGTTATCAGCTCCACCCGCACAAGTCAAGGCCGAAACCATCGATTCGTCATCCATTCACATCTCGTGGTCTCCCTTTATACTCAATTCGTCTGCAATGGAACTGCTAGGCTACGAAATAACCTTTCAACGTTTGTATATTTTTCCTCGTGTTCCAAAGAGAACAAGAAGGGCTACCAACCAAGTCACAAACCGAACCGAATTCAATCACCTATTTCGTGATGCAACAGATACAGGTCACGTGACGGTACCTCCTAGTTACCAGTCTGCTGTCTTGAGTGGGCTGTTGTCTTATTCTGCGTATTGTATTCGAATGGCTACAGTTTCAAATATTTGGAAAAGTGAGCTAAGCGCATGCGTAAACAAAACTACCGCTGAAGATGGTAAGTCAGGATAGGTAGGTTGCCACTTGGATATCCGTGCTGAGTCAGCAATTTTTTTCCATTTGATTTGATCCCTTTAGTTCCCAGCTCAGCGCCGTTGAACGTAACAGCAAACAATCTGACAAGTGCTCACAAAGTTGAAGTCACGTGGACGACTGTTCCGTCAGGAAAACACAACGGTATAGTACTTGGGTACCACATAAGAGTTCGCCCGCTGACCACTGCCAATGCGGAACCCGAAGACTCAAGCGAAAAGATCTTCAGTGTGTTGATACCACGTGTTAGGACAGTACTGACAGGGCTTGAATCGTTTACAGTGTATAGTGTACAGATAGCAGCCTTTACAGCGATAGGAGATGGACCTTACAGTCAACCAGTCATTGCTGGTAAGTCAACAACATTTAAATACACCTTTATGTAAGACCAGTACATTTAAAGCGTCTTACTTTAATCGTATAATATGTCTCTGGAATACTATTTGTAAACAAGCATCTCCTAGCACTTTCTCTAGCCTTTCTAAGTTTAAATCATACCTAAGGCTTAAGTACTCTTCACTTTTTAATGACATATTTGATGTAGACTTAACATGCACATGGTCTCTAGTACTCCAGTGTCCTTGTCACAGATGATGTTAGTACTGTTCTTTCTTAAATTAGTATTCTTCCAGTTTAGTTTCAGTGTTATTTAGATTTGTACTATCAGTTTCAGATGTTATTCTATATTTCCTATACCTTTTCATTGTTATTTCAAAGGGAAGCGCCTAGCATGGGACTTAGAGTCCCGTTCGCACTTTCCTCATTGGGTAGCGTAGATAGCATTTGTAATCTTTTTATTCTGATATGCCCAATGAATATGTAAAAAAAAAAAAAAAATCGAAGATCATCTCATTATCTACCCGTTCCTATAGAAACTTGCCGCTGTCCAAAACGAATGTACGCCAATTGGTGGATTCTTCCTCCTCTGACAACCAGGTCAAGAGAGAGTGACGTATATCGGGGTATATTCCCAACATTGCTTTCCAATATGATCCAACACGCATGCCAACTGTGCAAAGGCCATCGACAAACAGAACTAGAGTTGGAAGAAACAAATTCTAAAGAAAAGAATCACTCAACGGCCCTGAAAGAAGACCAACTTCAGGTCAGAAAAGCCATCAAGAGCACAGTACATCTAAGCTATCCACTAAGTGTACAGAAGAGAGGACAGCTGTCTGGTGAGGGTTTTCAGTTCGTACCTGTCATCGAGGTGTCCTCGGCTGTTGTATATATCAAGAAGAAAATGTCTAATGAAGTTTATGCCAAGATGCTTGGCTCGTCTTTGTTTACCTGCTGGCCAATGATCGTCTTGGTTTTTGTACTCTCCTTACTGGCTGGTACAATACTCTGTGTTCTGGTATGAATATGTCATTGCCGGATTTCAAGTCGAGAGGGGCTGGGTACCAGTTCCTAAAATGTGACGATGACAATACAAAACTCACATAGCCAAAGACAGCACATCGAACTATACAAAATTCCGAAGTTTGGTGTTAATTGGATCAATATTGAACGACTTACAGCCATTCAAATATACTAGAATTTACAAAGAAATGTATGGTGTCCGGACACCATACATTTCTTTGTATTTTTGAATGGCTGTAAGTCGTTCAATATTGATCCTATTTGCACCAAACTTCGGAATTTTGTATAGGTCGATGTGCGCTTTTTGGCTATGAGAGTTTTGTGTTGTCATCGTCACATTTTAGAAACTCGTACCCAGCCCCTCTCGACTTGAAATCCGGCAATTACTCTACTGTTGCTACTCTAGCTAGCTATACGACATGTTTACTGCTATTTTCATAAACATGCGAACTCTGTGGCTGCGAGCTGTATGCTGAAATTTGGTGTTTCGCTTCCGTCAATCAAATATAATCAGTCAGTACCTTTGATATTTTTGACTGGCGGCAGTGAAAAACCAAATTCCAACGGGCAACTCGCAAATACAGAGTTCGCATGTTTATGAAAATAGGCGTAATCAAAACAAATTCTATTGTTCCTGATGTAGGAAATGATGTCTTACCCGCAGCAGATAATGCGCAATTCCTCGTTCTTGAGATCAGTATTCGAATATTCTTGGTGTGCATTCATATCAATGACCAGCGTCGGGTGAGTAATTCGAGCTTCTTTACAGACGAGCTGTAGGTCAGGGGGGACCAGGCAAGGTCCTGTCAGGGTGGGTAACGGCGAAGGTGACTCCGATAGACCCTTTTAATAAATACTACGATGTTTTCTTCTCAGCGTCTAACGTCAAATTAATTTTTTTCAGTTTCGTTCAATAAAGGAACAAATTTCAAAAGAATAACTTTGGCGTCAAATGGGGAAAATAAAACATTGTAGGATTTATCAAAAGGCTCTATACAGCTTCTTAAATCTCCCACTGGCAATATTCAGAGCGCTCAAAAACAAACTTTCTCTTTTTGCAGTCAAACGATATATGAAATAATGGGTGTGACATGGAAATCGCCATTAGTATGCTCATGTTATGGGGAAATTTCGATAAACAGTTTTTTTTTACTACACAATTTTTTAAAATGTTCTTAATTATTGTGATAAATTTCAAGCCATTTTCTTATATCGATGAGGAACCACACCTTTAACTAAGAGTACTTTTTATCATAACACTTTTCGTACTGAGTCATGAGGAAAAAGTAATAAAAATCTTTATGCAACAGCTTTTCGTTTTGGAAGTGGGAAGTCGTTTCTTCATATGATTGAAGTCCCAGCCACACTTAGAAGCTCTATACTTCTAGTACTCATGCCTCAATGATCATTTTCACTCACAGGTATGGAGATCGTTTCCCTCGGACCACACAGGGACGGATATTCACCATATTATGGTTCATCGTTGGCTACATAGTCATCAGTATATTTGTCGCTACACTTGCATCTTCGCTTAGCGTCAAAATTGTTGTTACAACAAATAATCCCTCACAAGGAGGAAAGGTTAGTAATATAACTTATAACCCAACATTTCACGCGCTGTCATTGGTTCAAATGGGTCTCACGTGCAGGACGGATATCAGGCGATATCCCAGTCCGACTTATACTTTTCGTCCAGTAAAAGAAAAATACGTAAAAAGGCTAGAAAAGAAAAACACAGAAAACAAAGAAACTCGCAAAGAAACTGTTTTATTCACAAACAAGTGAGAGTGAAATACAAAGACTGGTTGAGAAAACTACTTCAGCAGACACGGAAAATAGGCGCCTACTAGACTCAAGGGTCTGCTGCTTTATAGAATAGAAAGATACATACATAGGAGTGAATTGTTTGATTAACAGTAGTGTTTTGCCCATTAACCTGTTGTACATTTTGTATACAGTTATTTGAAAAAACGTTGTCACTGACCGGCTCCACGACTATACGCGACTAGCCCGAACGGGAGTAGGGCACTGCAGGGCAATGAATGAAAATTGGCTGTGTTGTCGTATATATGGACTAAATGAATAGCTAAAATATATTTATTGTGATGTAGTAATTTATTGATTACCTACATGTACTGGGATGTCAAATTATCGTTACCTTGACAACCAAACCTGCGCATGCGCAAAGACAAATAGGATACACCAAGCGGCAAACATTCGTCGTTTGTTTCAGTGAATGACAAACTAACGGCATAAAAAGCACATTTTACCGAGCAAAAAAAAAAAAAAAAAAACCGAAGTCTTATCTAAAAGATATGTTGATAAGGTTTGTGCCACACTACAAGAAAGTGGTTTTTGTGGTCCTGTAAGTCTAGAAGTGATATCTTATCTGTGGTTTTTGTGGTCCTGTAGATCTAGAAGTGATTTCGTATCTGTGGTTTTCGTGGGGTAGGTCCTTCATATATGGTAGGTTTTTTGTTTTAGGCATGGAAATCGGCACAACGATAGAAAACCACATGTTAATTAATTTTTGATATAGCACCAGGCCCAAAAATGATTGCTTTCAGTCTTACAGCAGTAGAACTAATGTATCTTAAAGTTCACCTAATTCATACAGGAGGGCTTTGTGATTCAAAAGCCCATATAAAATAAAAAAGAATGGCGTTTACTATTATTTAATTTTCTGTTGTCATTAAGATATTCAATATAGAAATTACAAAATGAGTCGACAAACATTACATGGATATCAAAGCGATGGAGTGGGTCGTTTGGAAACATCTAATAAGAGCTCGCGTGATGAAACGGCCTCAAGCATGCGCGTGTTACTATAATACGAGAATTATAATTAGAAAAAACCTACTAATGGTCTATCACCAATCGAGCCCTGTGATTGGCTGAGCTACTAGGGGTCTACTAGTGATAGACCTCTAGTAGCGAAAAGCGCCGGTTTTGAAAACCAAAAAATATATTTAAAGCAAAATCCAAAACTTTTTGCATCCTTTTATTGGACCGATTAGTAGGTTTTTACTAAAACAATTAGACCTCTCGCTCTCATGGCCTACGAGTCAATTGACACGTAGACCATTCGGACTCGAGGACTAATTGTTAATTATTTCTGTGTCAGTAAAATCTAGCTTACATAATAGTAAACCAATTGGGGACACTTATCTAAGAACCCATTAAAAGACCATATTAAACCCAATAAAATAAAAGAGTAAAATGAATAAAAGAGAAGGTAATAGGCCTTCCTTGAACCCGCAGAAACGTTTATAGTTCAAATGACGTCATTTATTCTTGGTTCATGTGGTTTATCTGATAGGTTGGTGTTCTGGAGAAGACAGTGGAGTATCGTGTTGCCACTAAAATCAACGGCACAAAAGGCACACAATGTAAGTAATTAGTCGAACTAACCCAACATCCCTGATCATTGTCATTGTATGCTTATAGTCACTCTTACGCCGTGTTTACACTTGGACGTTTACTAAGGTTTTAAAAAGTCAAGGTTAATTTTCATAACCATAGTTCAAAGGTTAATTGTTTACACATACTAGAATGACCGTAGTTGTCTAATCAGAAAAAAATGTGGCAAATTAAAAATACCGGCGGCTTGAAGAAGAGACAGCGCTGAATTTTCATGTTCAGAGAGTGCTACCATGCATCATTGTAATACAAATAAAACCACTCGCATTCCACGAAAAGAAGTGCAAGATACGCATAAATAATCATCGTACCGTCGGTTACTGTTCTTAACCATGCCAGATAGAAGAGTAAATCGTGGTAAACTTTCTATTGTCTTGAATGGTATTTTACTAATGGTTTTGCCGACGTTTACACACAATAAATGTTAACCAAGGTATGGTTACCCTTCTACCACAGTAATTTGTCCGAGTGTAAACACGGCGTTAGATACTTACTAACTGAGATAATAACTAGCGGTAAGCTATTGTGGGCTGCGTCGGTGTTTCTAATGAAACAGTTGTGATAAAAAGGTAAATTTTACACCGTAAAAAATAAGAAAGATCACTTACTGACGTTTCGGACGCTAGTCCTTCGTCGGAGTAAAAGAGAGAATAAGAGTGGAAGGTAGTGTATATATGATAAAGATGGAAAATAGATAACCAATGAGAGCAAGTTAGGCAAGGTTACAAGAAAAAAATAATAAAAAATAATTTTACGGTGTAAAATTTAACTTTTTATCACAACTACTTACTAACTGACTGGCTGTTCTATGCAAGGTATATCATACGAGACATTGGACGAAATGCTGATCGATCTCAAACAAGGCTACATAGATGGCATCTTATTGGACGTATTAAGCTCAAACAACCTGAACAGATCAGTTCTTCCCGATACCATGTATGGTGTTGCGAAAGCCTTTGATATCTCGTTCAGTTATGGGGTCGGGCTGTCAGGAGATGCAATCAAGCTGGAGGAGTTATTCAATGAATACATTAAGAACAATCCTGTCAATCTGGACGATAAGAGAAAGAAAAATAATTCGGCACGAATAGAAGAACAAGCCACCAATGAGGTATAAAGAGTAATCCACCGGGCTATAGGGGTTAGGGAGGTACAAGCCTGTTCGTTAGGATGACGTCCACGTGATTCCCCACCCACCAGGCTATAGTGGTTACTAGGGAGGTACAAGCCTGTTCGTTAGGAAGACGTCCACGTGATTCCCCACCCACCAGGCTATAGGGGTTACTAGGGAGGTACAAGCCTGTTCGTTAGGATGACGTCCACGTGATTCCCCACCCACCAGCCTATAGAGGTTACTAGGGGGGTACAAACCTGTTGGTTGTTAGGATGATCTCCACGTGATTCCCCACCCACCGGGGCTACAGGGCTTACTAGGGAGGTACAAGCCTGTTCGTTAGGAAGACGTCCACGTGATTCCCCACCCACCAGGCTATAGGGGTTACTAGGGAGGTACAAGCCTGTTCGTTAGGATGACGTCCACGCGATTCCCCACCCACCAGGCTATAGTGGTTACTAGGGACGATATCCAGGCTTGTTTTGTTTGTATGTTTTCAGCCCGCAAGCAAAGCTCCATCAACAAAAGTAGAAGAAAAGCAAATCAATTTTTTCGATCCAAGCAACACGATGTACGTCACGTCTGTGTACTTCACGTCTGGGTTTCTGTTTGGAGCCATTTTAAGTGGGTTTTTCTATCATTATATTTGCAATCGAGAAAAATTAGTAAAGCGAGGAGCGGAAGGTAAGAGGTCCTTTGAATATTAAACTTAGCAAAAAATAACACGAGGTCTTTAGATTAACTACGACAAACACTGGCCTACACTAAAGACATCTTAAGATCAACAGATGGCACTAGTGAAAAAAAATATCATGCAAACTGTGTCCTTAAAATTCTGACTGTTTGGTTCTGTTCAGTACCAAACTAGCACACAGGTACCAAGTTCAGTGGCAAATTCAAAATAGCCCACATTGGTATTCTGGTTGAGTGATTCACTAACAAAGCAATTCAAGAGGCTCCGGGGAGACGATGAAGAAAGCCCTATATATCTTTTTATTCCCCCAGGGCCTCGCATCGCTTCGTCTTGCTTTGTGCTTGATCCATCACTCAACAAGAATATATATCGAAAGCACGTCGGAATGCGGCGCAATTTGAAGGACAAAACAATAGGTTCTTATTCTCAGGAGATTGAGATTCTTTTGTGTTGTCCTCCAAATTGAGCTGCTTTGATGTTACGTGAATTGGGTCTTTTTCCTATTAAGCTATTGTCATTGTCATTGTCGTTGTCATTATCATGCATTGTCATTGTCATTGTCATGCATTGTCGTTGTCGTTGTCGTTGTCATTGTCATGCATTGTCGTTGTCGTTGTCATGCATTGTCATTGTCATGCATTGTCGTTGTCGTTGTCATGCATTGTCATTGTCATGCATTGTCGTTGTCGTTCTCATGCATTGTCGTTGTCGTTGTCATGCATTGTCATTGTCATGCATTGTCGTTGTCGTTGTCGTTGTCATTGTCATGCATTGTCGTTGTCGTTGTCATGCATTGTCATTGTCATGCATTGTCGTTGTCGTTCTCATGCATTGTCGTTGTCGTTGTCATGCATTGTCATTGTCATGCATTGTCGTTGTCGTTGTCGTTGTCATTGTCATGCATTGTCGTTGTCGTTGTCATGCATTGTCATTGTCATGCATTGTCGTTGTCGTTCTCATGCATTGTCGTTGTCGTTCTCATGCATTGTCGTTGTCGTTGTCATGCATTGTCATTGTCATGCATTGTCGTTGTCGTTCTCATGCATTGTCGTTGTCGTTGTCATGCATTGTCATTGTCATGCATTGTCGTTGTCGTTCTCATGCATTGTCGTTGTCGTTGTCATGCATTGTCATTGTCATGCATTGTCGTTGTCGTTCTCATGCATTGTCGTTGTCGTTGTCATGCATTGTCATTGTCATGCATTGTCGTTGTCGTTCTCATGCATTGTCGTTGTTGTTGTCATACATTGTCGTTGTCGTTGTCGTTGTCGTGCATTGTCATTGTCATTCACATTGTCATGCATCATCGTCATCGTCATCGTCATCGTCATCGTCATCGTCATCGTCATCGTCATCGTCATCGTCATCGTCATCGTCATCGTCATCGTCATCGTCATCGTCATCGTCATCGTCATCGTCATCGTCATCGCCATCGCCATCGCCATCGCCATCGTCATCGTCATCGTCATCGTCATCGTCATCGTCATCGTCATCGTCATCGTCATCGTCATCGTCATCGTCATCGTCATCGTCATTGTCACTGTTCCGCAAAACCCCTTGTTACAAATCATTGTATTGTATTATTATTTTACAGTTCCAATTCAGTTAACCCTGGATCTTCATACTAAATACGCTTTGATGCGATCAAACAATTACAAAGCAGAATTACGCGAAGTTTTGGAAACGTTTTATCAAAGATGTCTGTCAATATCTCACAAACTGAAATCCAAACACAAGGAAGAACGAAGACTGTTGCTACGAAAATCACGTAATTCCAAGAACTTGCGTGAATATCATCTAGTACCTACGATGATACAGCACCATAGAGAATTCCAAGAAAATGGCCACAAAGAAACAATTTTATAGATGTGGCTAGGCGTCCGGTGCACTCAAGAACCGACCAATCACAGCGCGCTTCGATGCTTAGCCGAGCGGGCTTAGCTCCAAGTCTCTTCGCAGTAAAAATTTAGAGAAAAAAGTTGAATTAAGTTCACGTGATATATAAAAAAGCAAAGCAAATCTTTGCCATCCATCTCTCTCTCTCTACGCGAGATGTATGACTTTTAAGACTTGGACGAGGGCCGCTCGAATTACAACAACAATCCTTTTCGCAATACGTTTTTCATAAGCTTGCATATACACTATTTAAGGATCCAGGCGGGAGTGTAGGGGGAAGGGGGGTTCGGAGAGCCCTAGTATTCAATAGAGCTGTGTGGCTATTCTAAAAATAGCCAGCTTAAATAGATACATGACTCAGACAAGTGTAATATTATACTAAAAAGAAAACGGAGAAACACACATTATTTATTTATCTTTTATTACAAAGCATAGTTTTTCAAAAAAAAAGTTGTCATTAAAAACCAAACGGCAGAAATCGGACTCAAAGAGATGAGAAATTCGGTTTGTTTGTCTGAGTTTGACGTCACTGCCACGCAGCCCTATCTTGTCGATCGTCATTTTATTGAAAGGATGACTATTATTTTTGTGATTAGCATACATTTGTATCCCTCCTGAAAATTCCTGGACCTGCCCTTGTTGTTAGTTACATGAACAGTTTAAAGCTATGACGTCACAGCTACGTCACCTATGCGAATTATGTTTCTCGACATGCTCACAATGGTTGAAAGCTTGCATAATTGTAAAGCGGGTTAGTCAAGGGTAGCATATTTTACGATGCCGGAGAGTATGCCTGCGTGTAGCCTGCTTGCATCCCAACTACAACCCTCAGTTCAGCCAGCTGATCTTAAATACTGACGTAGAAATAACGTCACAGCAAAACTGAGGTTTCCTACTTAATAGACGGTTTTCGGCGGCCATTTTGAATTGGTGCAAACCCGGCAAAATATATAGAAATCTGGATCACTTTGACTTCAAGTAACTCTGCTCAATTTTGTCAGATTTATTTATTAGCAACAACATCTATTTTTTCATTTATGGTCCTGGAAATCCATATTTTTAAGAAGAATTATGAGAGGCCAGGCTTACAAGGATGACACCTCAGTGTTGCAAATTTTCTCGATTCTGATTGGCTAACATTTTTTCTCAGATCAGCTGGAGTAGTAGGTCTGTGTTATGACAGTATGCTGACAAATAGTGACGATGAGTCTTCACACAGTCTGTGCACCAATAACTATAAAAAGGCGAGACTATATATCTCTTTATTATATCCATTTTGAAATCACTAGCAAATCCTGTAATCTGATTGGCTCTCAGTAGATTGATTCAAGCACGAATCGCACTATTTTGAGTCCGAATCGCATATTTTTGTCAGCCAATCACAATGCAACACTAGAAAAGGTAACCATTCAGATTACAGGATTGTTTGTAATCAGCCAATCAGATTACAGCAAATAAGGAACATAAAAAGTTTGACTGCAATTTTTTGTTACAAAAAGAAACAAAATACCGGCTATTTGTTAATAAACACTTTTGTATTTATCACAAATTTAGTGTCTATCTAGTATGATAAATGGATATAATAAAGTGATAATTGAAACTTGCGATTACAAATCACACTCCCGCTACGTGGTCGTGTGATTTTGTTATCGCTCGTTTGATATCAGACCAAATTGCACTCCACTTAGTTCAATTACCATTATGAAACAGAGGGGTAAAGCCACTCAGTCTATCTCTGAGTTTCAAGTAATACGCTGAAAGCATTGTGGGTAATATCAAAGCATTTCTCGAAAAGAGTCAGCCACATTACACAGGGAGCCCACAGCCACTATCTATCTTGTCACTATATTCTACACTAGAAACGTAAGCAGCTGATAATATATTCAGACTTGAACTTCAACCAATCCAGAAGCGCTGCAGAGCTCGTGCCGGGGCACGTGCATTTACGCATGATAGATTTAAAAAAAATAATCACTGATTCTACCAGTGGCTGTGGGCTCCCTGTGCACATTGATAGAATATTTTCATTTGAAAACCATTGCGAGCGAGGACCATCGTGTATATGACAAACTGACAACTGATCTTGCTTCTTTGGCCTTCCTGTTTATTATACATGTTTTATTTAATTTTTCTAATGAGGATTTTTTTATAAATTTTATTTTCAACACGTCTTATTTTGGATGAAATGCAAGACTAGTTTTTGGAATATTCTAGTGTTGATTAAATATTCTACGATCATCGAGCTCGCCTCGCTTAACTAGCTGGATAATGTGAATTCTTCTATAGAGTTAGATCGCTTATCCCACCGATAAAATAGAAGTCAATGACTAAAGTATTGCTATTAAAGAATAACGCAGGATATCAGTGACTTGTATCTTAATCGAGTGATTTATGTGACCTTGATTGAAAACTGTCAAATAATTGTACACCAACTATCTCTAAGTTTATCACAAACACGAGCGGAAACCAGTCGCTTACTACGTGTCCTACGTACACGTCAGTCATGTCGTGGACCATAACATGACTTACTTTACGGAACGGACAGCGATAAAATTATTCCAAGAGCGCGCGGTCAGCAGAATTGAAAGATGAGTGAAAGACTAGTTTACACAAATACAGATTACCACAGCAACCAACGCAGTACAAACTTCATCAAAAAAGATTTGTTTGGGTTGGATGCCGCTTCCTAGGTCGGCAGTGGAACCTCATAAACAAAGTTATTGAAAAAGAATTATTAATTAAGAGTAAGAGTAAACATCGATTAGACCGCTTATTTCGGGCCAATATTAAATTTCCGTTGTCCTGTTGGAAATGTTCGTCGGTCTTTTACATGTCCTAAATACCCTTCCTTAGATAGTCGATTGGTTCGAGTAATTACTAGAACAAGACTAAGAAACCAAATTATGACCTAATGAAAAGTGTTGTGTCTCGGATTAAAGTAGCACTTGAGATGATAACAAGGGGGATGGCTTCAAATGCCGACATATCACCAGGATTCTAATTATCAGTTTGTACTTGTGCGCTTATAGTTATGGGGGAAGCGTGGCGCGCGGTGTCCCTCATGACATAATTTGTAACTCATACTCCCTCTATAATAATCTCCATACCCCACGCTACATAAATAAACTACAAAAATATTTATTCACAATGCGCGAAGATATTTAAGAGAAAGAAACGCCGTTTGTATAAAACAGGCTGTGACGAGATATAGATTTAAAAAATGACAGAAAACTACGATTTAGAAAAAAAAAAATCTCCGTTAGCAACGAGACGAGTTGGTATCAAAGGGATTGGGTTCTAGGATCCAGTCCTATTACGTATGTGAGGGTCAGTAATAATCATTATAAGTTATCAATTATTACACAGTTTTTTCCAAAGTATTCAAGTGTGATCATTGTCCCGTGCAGAGGTATCAGTATACAAACACGAATAACGATATCATTTTGGCGTGTACATCATGATAATCGCTTTATTCTGGTACATATACCAATGATAATATTCTTTCCATTACCCCTCGTCAGTTCTGTTATATCAGTCCATTTTTCAATGCATATCCCGTCTTTCTGAAGATTGAATCAAATGCGCCGCTTTTTGCCTCAGGCAAATATTTTGCATTCAAACACAAAAATTACAAAGTGAAGAGGTTGTTGTGAAAACAAACACGAGTGATACCGCTATCCACTTGATTTTCGAAATCGCCTCGGTGATAGCTTCATAAAATACGCATAAAATATACACAAAATCTTTAGGAGTTTCATTTCGTGCCCTCAGTTCCGTTTCCATGCATCCGACAACATTGATTTGATTAGATTCTCATTTCATTGCTTAAACTAGGGATAAGGCTACTTGTCTCTTGTATGACTGCTTCAATATGAAAAAGAATGAACGAGAATGAATTCGAAACATGGAAGAATTTTCTAA
Source organism: Anthopleura sola (assembly GCA_023349425.1). Lineage (NCBI taxonomy): Eukaryota > Metazoa > Cnidaria > Anthozoa > Actiniaria > Actiniidae > Anthopleura > Anthopleura sola. Next base: position 5,504,029 of record JALHLI010000002.1, read on the forward strand.
CGCTTGAGACAGTGTTAGTCCTTCGGTCGGCGTTAGACGAAAGCCCGAGGTATCTATCTATGTGTTAGCGGACTTTACAACTAACAATAATGATGATAGTAATAAGGACTTTATTTGAAGAGCATTTAAGACAAGAGAAAATTTATGACACAGTGTCTAGTGTGATAAATACATAATGATAAATTAATTAGCGACTCGTTTCATGTCTATTGATCGTGATATTTATCGTGATGTTGAAATCTTCAACATAGATGTTTATCGCGGTTCAATACTTAGTGCTGCAGTTAAACACAGATGAAATCTTAGATGGCATGTGAGATAATAATATTACGGGGTAGTTATCGAGCCAAAGTGCTATGGTGCATGGGTTTGGCTACATGCTAATCACTGCTTATTTCATCCAGTTAAGACTCGGGCGTTATTTGATTGCCAAGATCAATTTAGTCCAATTAACCATGGTTTACTGCCGTACACCATTAAAATCCAATTCTTTTTAGCCGAGCCGAGTCTGCCTTTCACATTCAAACAATGGCCAATAGCTTTTCTCTTGCTGTAGACTAGAGACGGAAGCACGAACGGATACACTTAATGAAAAAAATAAAAATTCATTTAGAGCACTTTAGAGTGATTTTCAGACCAAATTGACTCATAGTTGCGAAAAACATTGCAAATCTTTCCAAAATATGAAGTTTCCTTTAATACAGCTTGCTGTTTGTCTTCAAAACAGTAAAATTGAGAGGGTTTTTATGAAATGCAACTAAACTCTTGATATTATTGACAAGAGGATCCCGAGGTTTGTCCTTTGAAGAATGTGTAAGGACAGAATAGAGAGCATTACAGCTCACCCATGACAAGGATTCACTCTAATAAAGCCGCAGAGAGCTGATTTTTGTTTATTTATAATTTCCTGTGTTGGACGAGGCTCTTCTCATTAAGTTGTGCGGTCCTTCAAAGCTGCTAATTAAGGGATGATATTAATTAAAGGGTTAATTACATATCAATAGAACTTGACAGGTCGGTGAAAGGACTGAGATAACTCCTTAACGGCTCAAACAAACCGAATCAAGCTTAAGCTATCAAATACACCGAGCGAAAAAGCTAAACACCTTACTTAAACATTCCCCAGTCTTGAGCCACCTCGCAGGGTAATACTATAAGCCCACCAGCTTTGGGTTGTCTACGTGCGAAAAGAACTGCCGGCAGCTTGGCTGATCGAGGCTGGCTGGCTAGCAAGCTCGGCTATTATGGTTCGTTTGGAGTAGAGTGATTAATTTGTAGCGCACAGTTGAAGTACTGTGTTTATGGATGATTTGAGCTCGTTAGCAATCTATTTAAAATTGTCATAACACAGTATAATGTGTAGACACCGCGAATAACACGCGAAAATCTAGTTGATATTGGGATAATTATAGCAATAATAATCGCTTAACTGGAGCTAACTCGGGTTATGAGCTAGTTAATGTTATGACCAGTAGAAAATAAGATTTCATCGAGAGAGGATATTTAGCACAGCCTTTATCACTATGAAATGAGGAAGTTGACAGATTTCTGATCACTTCGTAATTAGGTATATATTGATTTAAAGGAGTTGGAAAATCTGTTTTTAGTATCGCTGATTTCCCTGAGGCAAATATTCTCTGTACCCGGTGAGATATCTTAGTCATTCTTAAATGTCGTAATTCCGTTGAGAGATTTAATAACCACATCAAGAGAGGATTTCGAGAGGTTAGTCACATCACACCCCAGTACGTAGAAAATGTTATCCCGACTCGATCGGCATTGCTAGCCAGACTTAGAAAGTCTCTCAACTTGATCACTCGGGAAACAAAGTTGTGATCCGGTTGTCACGGTAAGCTAGACATTCTTAATTAAAGGGATTTCAGCCAAATGACACGCACAACTCGGCGGCAATTAATATCAATTAATACCCATCACATATGTGTAAATTTCATTATTTCAAATTTTCATTTCTCGACTCATTGTTTGCTCAAGTCCCTCGCCAGTGTCACTGTAGGCGTAGAAATTCGGTGGTAAAAGGTTTTTTTTCGCATCACTTACTGGCATTATTCTGTGCTACAACAAGGAAATGGCAAGTCCACATTTCGAAGACCATCAGACTCAGCTATCAAATCAAATCGATTTTGCTGGGTCGTTTCATGCCAAGTATTTAATGTTCATATAATTAGGTGCTTATTGAAGCCCATAAGATTGTTATGTTAATCTAGATAGAGATTAATGTTAATAGACCCTGATTATATTTTCGTTCGGTCAATGTTTTCTAAATAAAGTGTGCTTCAAGCAAAGCCTTCTGATTGGTCACATATTCACATCGAGGTAGGACCGGCTGTTGCCTCTGTGAGTGGCTGGTTGACAAAACTTGACTTCATATAATCTTCAACTAAGTTCACTGTGGCCAACATTTACTGCCTCTCCTATTTGTATAGTGAGTTCTAGTGGTTCTAGCTAAAGCAAATGGTCAGTAAGATACGAGTGATGGAGGCCGAGGACGAAGTACAGAGCACAACCAGCTCGAACAACAAACCAACCTCACTTTCGCATAGCATTCGAGACATATTAGGCCTCGCTAATGCCCATCAAGAGAGCGTGAATGACGAAGAGGACGAACAAAAAAGCACAGATGAGTCACAACAACAGAATATACAAGACAACAATAACAAGAATTGGAATCCCGGTAAGTGAGACTATTTTCTGTTTTGGACTACGAGTTGTTTTGTGGTAGCGCAGAATGCCGCACAAGCTAACTACTATGCCATCCATGCTGTCACTTATCTTCTTACTATTTTACCTCTCTTATCATATGCTTAGTACTCTAACCTAGATAGGCTGATTTCCTAGCTATCCGTCTCTTGAAAGATAAAGATTACAGTGTTAAAAATAACTCGATTTACAAGTTGATGTTTACGAGTCGGAGCTGTCTGCAATAATTAACAAACGAACATGAATGTATAGTACTGAAGTCTCTAGTACCAACACTAGCAATACTAAGATATCGGCAATGGTGTCAGACTATGGTTAAGATAAGCTAGATAGCACGCAAGATCAAAGGTGCTGAGTTGAGCGGGTTTTACTTGGTGTCTGTTTTAGCCCGGCTAATCAAAAGAAATGATCAATCAGTTGTTAGTAAAAGATCAACTGCGTTTCTTTGGCCTGTTTTCTATTGAGAAAAAAAGCAGCATCAATGCATGAATGGGTGTTTGTTTATGACATGACAGGGACTTTGTTACGATTCTTTATCATGTTCTATTCATTGGCCGGCGCTTAGATTAACAATATTAAAAACTTTCAAAAGAAACCATCTTGCACTTATAAATTGAATCCGTACGACACTTCTCCAAAACTTATATCAATAGATCTGCTGAGTCCGTTCATGTAGTGAAAGGTCCCACGGTCTAAATTGTGAAATATTTTTGATGTTCAATGTTAGAAACCTTAAAATGAGAAGAGTACAATCTGGTCTGAGCCGACTAGAAGTTAAGAACTGAAGTCAAACTTACTATCCCTGCCAACGCCTTGTCAAATATCGGTCTACCTAGCCGAGCGTTCGACAAGCCCTTCGGTAATGCAACATTACTGACTAGTACGAAGCTATGTACATCAGCTCATAATGTTCTGATGAGGGAACGAAAGACAAGCCTCACAGCTTTAGGTAGTTAAAGATAACCACCAGAACTTGATGAAATCTAGAAATACTCATAAAAAGTTATAATGTAAGACTGATATGTTTGTGTTTTGAAAAAATCTTACTCGTAGGAAAGAAAAATAAATATCGAAAGATGATCTTTCATTCGTTTTTCACTGATTTTCATTATTTTCCATAATGACCTTTGTTTTTTAATGTAGAATATTAAAGAGTTTAGATGATGATATGAAAATCTCTTGATATGGTTGTCTACATAACAGATCCTCTCTTTATGAAGTTATGACAATGAAATGAATTAACTAATGCAGACAAAACTGATCGTCCATCAGGCACGGTGCATCAGGGCAAAAACAGCCAAAAAACACAAGTCGAACTTTAAAAGTGGTAGTTTGATTTCAAAGACATTCAACTTTAAAACCATGTATTTAGTCCTTGGTCTATAACACTCAGACGAAATTCAATTGTTTGTCGCAAATTCTAAGCTACGTTTCTTCTTAACTTTCCTATCTTTCTATCACTTTCCACTTCTTAAACAACAAGTACAAGTTGTACAAAAAGAAGAAAAGAAAAGAAAAAGACTGCAAGAATGTAACATGTTAAAACTTCAAAAACAGTTTTTTTTCCTCGTTTTTGAAATTGAATTTCAACTGTTGTGAAATAGTGAAATGCTAATCATTTGTTTCAGTGAGGTTGTGTTAGTCAAGAGATCAGTCGTCCGTCAGTTAGCCGTTTCAGTGTTTCAGTCCAGATGTTCACATCTTGGTCAGTCCAGATAGAATCCAATTCAATAACTAATTTGCATCTTTTCTTTTTCATATCAGTTGCTGTGTAGAACTCCCACTGTGTCAGTAAATTCCCCTCAAACATTTCCCAAAAACTTCTCGATTAATTTTTTAAAGAAATAACAGAAAGCTTGAAAATCCAAATAACAGTGTCTTGATGAAAAGCTGTAATGCGGCCCTTAAGTTGTCTCAAAACACCACATAATTTTCTATAAAGATCTAATTGATTTGAGCAAAAGTTCAAAATGGGTTGATAATTAATAGTTATGACAAGGTGTTAGTAGAGAAGAGCTGATAAATGAGGAGTTATAAGCGATAAGAATGAGCCGTTTTTTGCACAGCAGAGCATCATTCAGAACCCTTAGACTACTGTGACAACAATGTGCTGAAGGTAGACAGTGAACAATACTGAAAAACACCAACAAAATATACTGTTACTGCTGACAACATGACCAAAGAACAAGGTTTGTCTTTAGAGCCAACTTAATCTAAACATTATTTCATATTTCACATTTTATAACGCTATACTATCGATATTTCTCTGGCTCAAAAAAAAAACCCTGTGCGTTTCATTTTTAGGGTAAAAATGACCACCAAAAAGGCTATCAGTGGAAGTTTAACTTCGTTAGATTAAATTCACTTGATATCTGTTGGATTATGGGGTTCGTGAAGATTTTGTGGTTTTACAATTTTTCATATGATACAAAGAAAAAGAAGCCAATTACAGTGTGAAGTTAATACGGCTCTATTCAATTAGACCGCTCTGAGACCCACAAACCGCCAACTGTAGGACTTTGTAGCCATAAGGACGACTGACCTCCAGGATAGGGAAAACTTCTTTATGAATTCAAATTCAAAATTTGCGAATTTATTGTCGACTGTTTAACTGAATTATTTTTGGTTGAACTAAACTTGAATAGTCAAAGAATGGTCATTGTTTTGTTTAAGCTTCTACCCAGCACCAACTCACCGCCATATTTTTATTTTTATATTTTTGAAGTGATTGAGAATACTTTGGACTTTTAACTGGTTATAGATGTTATCACTAATCGTCTCACAAGTCCAAAGCGGATATCTGTACAAGTTACAGTTTAGCTTGTTATTTCAAAATATCACAGACTTCAGATGTTTGAAGTTATTCACACATTTCATTCATCTCTTCATCCGTTCAGTTACTGACAAGACCCCTACAACAATAAGGTTGTTAACCTAATTTGTGTGTGCGTCTGTTTCTAGACACAGAATCCAAAGAAACCGAAGTAGCGGGTTCCCCGATGTCAGAACAACCAAGACCTAGCTCGGCTTGTTCTCAAGAAGAAAATTCAGAAAATGCAGAACTCGATTCAACAGAAGAACCAAGTAATTCATCGAAGAAAAAGAAAACACGATACCGAACGACTTTCAGTCAGTTCCAAATCGAAGAGCTGGAAAGAGCCTTTGATAAAGCACCGTATCCCGATGTGTTTGCCAGGGAAGAATTGGCATCAAAACTGGGGTTAACAGAAGCTAGAATACAGGTACAAACCTCGCATAGTATCTCAGTCTATGACATGTTGCCTACTTTAATAAAAACGATGAAAAAAAAAACTCAAACTTAAACCTATCAGTATTTTGAGCTTTTTCAAATCCCTAGAAACTGAGTAAGCAATTCTAACACCAAGGGTCGGGTATTTGATAATAGTTTTTCATTTACTCTTTCAGGTCTGGTTTCAAAATCGTCGAGCAAAGTGGCGCAAGAGAGAGAAGCTTTGTGGTTTTGGTCCAGCAATGGTTGGTCCAGGTTTACCATACCCATGGATCCATGATCTAGGTCCGTCCAATCCATTCTATCATCCATCCAACCCTGTATCTACCCCACCTAGAGAACTTTGCACCTCGTATTTCGCAGCCTCTCACTACGCACAAACACCATATTCCTACTATAAACCCAATACGCCTTCATTAGCTCGTGCTATACCATCCTGTAGCGGTCACTTACGCGAGTGTGGATGTTCTATCGGAGGTAGCCTATACCCCGGTGGATCCCCGGCGGGGTCTTGTATGGTACTACCGGGTTATTGTCCAGAGCCGGATATCGAATCTAGGGTCGATACGATGGAGTTAAAGAGGGGTGATATTCACAAGGAAACTTCAAGGGTGTCGAGTATTGCTTCGCTACGATTACGAGCCAAAGAACACGAAATGAACATTGTACATTATCTGAATACCAACTAATTCTCGAATATGATCATAAATACTTTGATATATACATGTCTCCCTCATCTAGATTCTATATTGTTACCTGATGTTGTATATGTATGTGTATAGACCAAATCTCAGTCTAAAACTTTGAAAGTTTAGCGATATATTTATAATGTTTCAGTGCTACTTTTTTCTTTTTTTTTTTTTTGACAAATAAACAGTTAACCAACTCAGCTCCAAAGATGCCGCGGCTAAAAAGCCTCATGTATTCTAGAACAACTTGGAAATATATTTGCTGAAAAATGAATCAAATTGCTATCCTTGCTTTATACCTATTTCAAAAAAGCTTGTCGGGTCGAAAAGCCATAGGCGATAAGCAATAGAATATATAGGTCATCATGCTAGATCCAAGAATAGCTGGAATGACTTACGTTTCTTATTTTTCTTCTCGTCAAAGACAGAGGTTAGTGTTGAGATATTCAACGTTTGTAGTCGACGAAACTATTTTAAAGGCCGCGATTATTTGTATGCCCATGATTGCTTTCCGTCTTGGAAGTGACCAGTTTGCCTATATCGCCTATGGCTCCAACAATTTTTTTTTGAAATCGATGTATGTATGTATGTATATATATATATCCCAAAGGTGTCAAAGTTTTAGGGATTTCAAAACAGAAAATAAACTGCAAATAATTATAGAAGAAAACTTTGGTGATTATTGGAGTCAGTCACTCGTTCAACCCTTAACTACACTGCACCAGTTAGAATTGATATCAAAAGACGAACGAAAATGAAATCATTTTATCCATCAGGAAAATTTCAATCTTCTCATTTCATCCATATTTTCATTCAGAACTTTTTGACCGCAAGTGATAATAATAATGCCTGTTTGTTCACACGCTAACATTCCCTTCGATTTACTAGTTCTAAAACACTGATAAAAGAGCTAGATTTTCTTTTCTGCTTCCTTCTATACTGTTACAGTATATACTTAATGCATAGCTTTCCACAGACAGGTGAAACAGTTGATGTTGGAGGTGCCCGTATACATGTATGGGACAACCTCTCATATCCATGAAATCAAACTAATAGCTTCTCTTATCAGCCAATCAGATTACATCGAGTTCCCCTTCGATATAAAACATAGTCCGTCAAGTTGAAGTATATTTGTGCGACAACAAACAGCAACAAACACGACTGACTGATATCACCACTAAAGCTATTTAATAATAACGTCTTGCTTAATGTTGAATGTTTTATCAGTTCATTAATCTAAAGGATTAGAGATAGGTGTGTTTTACTTGATAAATGTTTTTATATCGACCTCAAACAACTAGTTAACAAATGATAGATAAAGACTTGAGTTAAAGACACTGAAGATGGGTCGCGTAAAAGAGAGGGGCTCAGAATACTAACGCCAAATATACTGAGTTTGAGACCGACTCAAACATCCTAGTCAGTTATTGTCAAGATTGATTTGGCAGTGAATAGCAGTGAAATTGCTCTCAATAAGCTCCTCACTGCAGGAACATCCAAAAAACCTATTAAAAATGCACCTATCGTCTGTCTTCAAATAAAATTAATATTTTACGTGCCCTACAAGTAAACAGATAGTAGTTTGTGTTTTTTTTTTTTTTTGGAGATAGATTACTTGGTTTTTGAAATCTATTGAGTTCAATAGTTTTAGTAAAATTAGTGAAGGAAAGAAGGATTGGAATTTTGAATTGGTTGGAGCAGAAGGTTAAATGTGTGGGGATATTTTGTTATTCAGGTCAGGCGCGTAGGACCCAATTAATTTTTCTTCTTTCATAATTGAATCTAGATATAAAGGTTTTCTCATTTGGACATCCATACACCTTTCTGTGTGTTCGTCTTTGTTTGTTAATATTGGGAAAATGAAGAGATTTCAGAGCAGTCAAAGGCTGATTATCGTCCAGCAATCTTTCAGGTAATACAGACTCACAAAAGACTTGATTTCAGCGATTATTTCATAATAACACTCAAACAAACAAAATGGAAATAAGAATATTCATTACTAACAGATCAAGATGGTTACAGCCGTTCCCGCCAATGAAGTGTATTACCTATAATAATTAGTTCGGTCGATTCAACTCTTTGTCAAGCCCTAGGATTACGAATTAATCTTTGCTCCAAATCTTTGCCTGTCTGTTTGGTTAGATTGAATGTTTCATAGTGCCGTAAAAGCCTTTGGATATTGGATCAATTGGATATTTTGAGGGAGGGGGGGGAGTTATGAGTTCCCCTATCACGAGAGACAGTAGTCTGGTTATTATAGGTTCTATACACATCAGAATATTGGCTCGTCATGGCCGAAAACAACCTAGCTTGATTATACTCTTTGTTTGATTCCCAGTCTAACTGTGTTGTTTTGCCGTTTGCATTCAATGTCGAGTCACATCGCACTAAATTAAACACGATAAATGATGACTGGAAAACTAACCTTTTGTTCATTTAACAGATTGAAGGGATATGCAATTCTGCAGAAACCTGTTTTCTTTTAGAAACCTTTCAAGCTAACAGAAGGGTTTTTACAGATAGTTATGTGCTCACGAAGAATCTCCCAAACCCTTTATTTAGATATTGTTTTTTGCGTTCTTCAAGGTAAAATAAGTTTAAATTTCCCCCTATACTCAAAAAGGATCTGATCAGACCTTTTTTATATGTCTTATTTTCGGCAAGTTTCGGCCAGGACTTCAAGTCCTTTCTCATTCACTAAACACTAATGTACAAGCTAGAATTGAACAAACAAGGGGAAATAATTGTGCTTAAAGCAATATTTTTTTCCCTAAAAAAATGAATACCAAATAATGAACACCTAAAAACTAACCGGCTGTACTTGGGAGAAATTCTGAGCCGCTAATGTAAAGTGTTATCAAGTCTACTACATCCTTTTGTTATCTTTTTCGATAGCTTTCGCTCTTTAGTATATTAAAATATTATATTTTAAAACATAAATGAAAGTGTATGTGTTGGTGATGAATAAACGAATTTCAACATCACAAAGTCCTAATAAAAAAACATAAATTTAATTTCAATTTTAATTTTTAATCTTCAACGACAATTTAGTCAAAATAAACTGCTAAGACATGCTTATGAGCTAATAATATATATCAAGATTTTCATTAAAAACACAAGAACAAACAGAAAAGTAGTTTAAGGAAATTCCATCAAATTTTGATGAGAGCTTATTGATTTTTCTATGGTAATAGAATGGCAAAAAGCATTCATTTTTTTTCTCCATCAAATAAAATGTGCAATAGGCTTTTAATAACAAGGAAAGGAAGTGATGGTAACCGAGGGGGGCGTACAGCTCTAGTTATACGATCAATAGGTGGTCTCTGCTCAAATTAGGCATGTCAATGTTAATGTTCTTCTTTCATTAATACTTCGGCCTTTCTTTCTTGAACATCTTAAACAAGTTTCTTCGTACTTTTCCGCCAAAAACTCAAGTTTTCCCTCTCAAATTCTTAATTAGACACTCCAAAGAGAAATTGCTATTCATTGCTCGGAATATCCACTGATCGAACTTGTATATATGGTAGGTTTCGACACAGATGGTCAGATGGACTGACAGAAAGATATGACCATCTCCGACCATCCAAACTAATAAAGTTTATTTGTAGTCTAGATATCAAATTAGAAAGCATTAATCTTTTTATCGGTTAATTGAATCCCGGCAAAACGGAGCCACCTTCATTAAACATCACGTAGTTTTGGCTTCTCAATAATACTTTGTTTGATTCATTCAAACTTAACACGATAAGTGAAACCTTGTTGTATTTCATCTTCCCAATCATTAGCAATTTGAAGTTCGTGGGGGATTCATGGTACAATTTTCTAGAAACTTTTAATTCGTTTACTGATAAACCCTCCCGTGATGAGCGCATGTTTCGAAAGTTTTGTTTTAACAACCCTAAACATTTCGAGAAACTTAACGAAATGTAACAAGATCGAAGAGTAAGATGTGACTGATACCGGTCTAGTCAGAGCATGATGGGGCTGAAAGATAAAGTTCGAAAAATGTTCAAACGATTTAGCCGGTTTCGTGATAGAAAATTGGTTATGAGCCAAGGTCGTACTGAGTTTGTCGTTGGCGCGACCACCCACTTGTATAAATTACGCAAAGTACACCACACACGCACACAGAGAGGGCCTTGCTCTGCACAAACACTCAACATACTTAATTCATTTCGGTTCAATTTCAGCCCAAGTGCTCGGTTATTCATCAAGAGTTGTTTAGACTAAATAAGCTAATAGTAGAGGTTTGGGTAGCAGGGGTGGCGTAGCGGTGAGCTACAAGAACGCTTGCCTCGATCTCACCAATAGGACCCGGTTTTGACTGAATCCTGCCCGGCTCAGTGTCCTATGTGAGTAGAGTTACTTGTTGGTTCTCTCCTGTGCTTCAAGGGCTTTTCTCTAGGTTTTCCGATTTCCCTTCCTCCGCAAAAACCAACTTCTATTTTCCAATTGAAAGTACAGTGGGTGAATAGCTATTCTCTGGAGGTTCCACTGCTGTTGATTATTTATTTTATTTAGGTCACGTGACCAGGCACCTGTTTGGTTTTTCAAAGAAAATTGTGAGCATGCGCACTAGTAGAATAGCTTTAAGCAAGATCACTTGACCGTGATTTGAGTTTAGATATTTTAGATAGGCTCAGTTTAGCAAGTTATACAAAATTTATTTACATTGTTAATAAATATATCAATATACAATGAATAGTGAATGAGTATGTTTGTTGATTATGAATTACGAAAATATATATTAGTATTATACGTAATACTATATCATATAATACAATAGAAACTTAATTCATGCAAAGCTCTAATAGGCATCAAGAAGCATGGAGTTTTTCCAAAACTGCTCGCTCCTAGTACTAATATTACTTCTTTGTGACAATCTTTCACGTTGAGCTCAGTTTCCGATTTCGTAGCTCTTGAAGAAGTTTTGATTGAGCACTTGTGAAAAGAGCACAGTCACGCTATGCAGTCACGCTATGCCGGTATATAACACACTATTCGAGCCATATTATCTTGTAGAAATATTCCATCTACAAAATAAATACTGAAAAAGGATAAAATAAAAAAAAAAAAAAAAAGAGAAAAGAAGTTTGCATTCCAGCGACTAGCTAAATCGTATATGCCAATTCAAAGTTTCAGAATCGTTTTCAGTGCGCATGCAGTTTTATCCCGAATTTCTCACCTTCTTTTGTTTAATCAAAAACTTTTGTTTTGTTTAATGAGAAATTCGGGATAAAATCGCATGCGCACTGAAATCGATTCTTACACTTTGAACTGGCTTATACTGCTATTTCAAAAAAAGGTTGGTGAAGATTTTCTTGCATGTTGCTTACCAAGCTTGAAATGTATTACATTCATATGTTAATGTTGTCAGCACTGAAAGAAATATGCTGGAAAAACATAAAGAGAAAGTTTGGGGAAATTCCATATTGTTGTGACATTTCGCTGATTGAATTCTCAACACCCATAGTGCATCTTGGGCTTGATATACAACATGCATCAAAACCTTCACCAATCATTTTTAAAATAGGGGTATTCACCACTTTCACATTCCCATAATGCTTTGCGTTGTGTGTGTGTGGGGGGGGGGGGGGGGGGGGGGGCAACCGATAGGAATATATTATTTAAAAATTTAAAACGCTTTGTGCAGATGCTGAGTATATTTGCTATTATCATTGAAAAATCCAGTATCAGTTTAATCAGTTTTATCACGCGCATGGGAGAATGAAACGTTTGGTGTTACAGACAATGTATGGACTTACCAAGAAATGTCATGACTTTTACTTGAAACCTGTTTAAATTTCTCTCTTTTTTGAGAATTTTGATAGAATCTATCATAGATGCATAAGTGTTTTTAGATGTTTTTTCTTCAATTCTTATTAATCTTCATAGTAATATTAACGATTTTGTCTCGTCGTTGCCCCCAAAACGCAAAGCATTGTGGTGATGTGAACGTGGTGTATTCCGTGTACCCCTATTGCTTGGTTCAGTATTACTGCGTGTTATTGCTATGTACACAACTTATCTTTAACATTCTTCTTGACTGATTCAGTCTTGTTCTTATCTCAACTTCATACTCGACATCAGGTTAGACGATTCTTCCACACCCCGACTAGCCTTCTTTTGCTTCTGGGCGCGCGCAAAGCATTTCCATATCCTCAGAGTCTCGTCAGCAGCTACTGAAGCCACAAACTGCCTGTCAGGTGACATGGTCATGTGTAGGACACGTGACGTATGACCAGTCAACTCGGTTACACGTGACATTAAAGGGTATTTCCAGATGGTAAGCTGATTCTGTGAGAATCCATGCCCAGATATTATCTCCTTGTACTCAGATGACCATAGTATTGCACACACCTGAACCAGGAGGAAAAAATTTTTACAAGTCTTGTAGGATAATAAAAAGAAGAGAATTCTGAACAAACCCAGGTTGTACCTGACTTTTAGTGTCCACACTATTAAGACATGCGCCTGTAGCTGCATTCCAGAATCTGATGTGACGGTCAGCGGTTCCCCCTCCACTTGCTAGAACATTCGACTGCCATGGACACCATGACAACGCCTAGAAATTTAACATTAATAGCAATGCAGGTTACATGAGTTAGTTAGACCTACAGAAAATATTTGCAGGTCGATATATTTCTAAACTTGCCCTTCTAGCTGGTAACTGGATCTAAGGACAGGCAATTTAAGAAATTTCCGATGGTTTAGAGTGGTATGTCCTCTTATTTACCACGGCTCTCGACCAATCAGCTCGCGAGAAATTTCACAGTTATGGTAAAATGTAAGATTTACTGCTGCGCATCGACAATATTAAGCGATAGAAGAGTGCAGTAATTGAAAGTGTACCTCCAGTTCCGATTCAACGCGTGGAGTTAAAATTATCGTTACCTTGACAGCTGCTTGGTGATGGTTCAGTGAGAAGAGCGGAGTTGTGTTTGTTGCTATGTCGCCTGTTGCCATGGGCCAAATATTGACAACATTATCATTCCCACCGCTGGCCAGCAACTTGCCATCCAATGACCAGCTGAGCCCACAAACTTCTTGTGTGTGATTCAGCAGTGTTCCAACATGGTGATCAGCAACACGTACGTCATGGTGGTGAATGGCACCACTGCGAGAACCACTGCGCAGGCGCAGAAAATTATAATTATTTATCAGATAGATCAATCGTGATGGCAGCCATGATAGGAGGCAGGAACAATTGAATGTGGTCGAATCTGATTTACATGAGAAAGAATTCAGTTTCCCAGGGGAAAGACTCAATTGTTCCTGCCTCCTCTCATGGCTGCCACCACGTGATGGTGCAAAGCCTCTATTCACGATAAATAGGTTTTGAAAAACTAAGTGAATCTTGGCTAGTAATTTCTTGAAGTCCAATATTTTACATACGTAGCCTGGCATGATCCTGGTCTCACTGTAGAAACTCCCCTCCCCCATCACACACTCTCTCTCTCTCTCTCTCTCTCTCTCTCTCTCTCTCTCTCTCTCTCTCTCTCTCTCTCTCTCTCTCTCTCTCTCTCTCTCTCTCTCTCTCTCTCTCTCTCTCTCTCTCTCTTACTCGAGGAACACATGTACCTTGATAAGATGTATGCGTTCCAAGACAAGGCCCCGACTCTAGATGCGTGACCACTCATTGCCCTGACACACTTTGACGCCTCGACATCCCATAACTAAACAACAAACATGTTAGTCAGTCACGTGCTTAACTAAGCATGCATATATACTTGCGGCATGTACTTAACTAAGCATGCATATATACTTGCGGCATGTACTTAACTAAGCATGCATATATACTTGCTGCATGTACTTAACTAAGCATGCATATATACTTGCTGCATGTACTTAACTAAGCATGCATATATACTTGCTGCATGTACTTAACTAAGCATGCATATATACTTGCTGCATGTGCTTAACTAAGCATGCATATATACTTGCTGCATGTGCTTAACTAAGCATGCATATATACTTGCTGCATGTACTTAACTAAGCATGCATATATACTTGCTGCAACAAATGTTGTCGGTGCTAAACGGCATTACCTTATTACATGAAATGTTCGCGACACTTTAATTTTTGCGGTTTCGAAAATATCGTAAAGTTAATTATTAAAAAAGTAAAAAATTTAAGAACCATTCAAACGCATGGATGAAAGACGGTACTGAAAAACCAAGGAAAAAATGTTAACTGATGTGAACAAAAATGAATAATTTGTTCAATGAAATCGCGAAATTAAAGTAATCAAGAATATAATTTTTTTAAAGTCCAAGCTAAAGAGATCTTTATCCTTTGCTTTGATACAATATAGTATAATATACGTACATGTACTTGTCCATTGCATGTTCCTACTGCTAGTATAGATCCAGTCTTGATCCAAGATACACTAGACACGTAGTCTTCACCTTCCATCTGCAGCAAGTGCCTTGTTTCACCTGAATCAGCGTTCCATATATAGACCGCTCCTCCAAGAGCTAATCCAATCAGGTTATCATTACTCCAGTCTAACAGGTTGAGATCTGATCATGACAAACAACAGCAGTCTGCATCAAGTAAGGTACAGATGAGCAAGTTTTCTAATCCAATCAGGCTATCATTACTCCAGTCTAACAGGTTGAGATCTGATCATGACAAACAACAGCAGTCTGCATCAAGTAAGGAACAGATGAGCAAGTTTTCTACGACAAGTGTACTTGTCAAGTTTTACTAGCTCATGTACATAATAAACAAGTTTTCTTTGACATCTTTTTTGTTTTAAAAGTTTTTTTGTAGCGACTCGACTGCTGGACAGCTACGTTTCATGCTTATAGAATTGATTGATAATAATCATGCTTATCAATATCAAAATGGCATTAAAAATTCGCAAGAATCCATTGAGATGGCAGACGAGCGTATTCAGTCCTTTCCAAAGTTGCGCAGCGCAAATGTAGTTTTCAAAATTTCAGTTTCAAAATTTCAGTTTATGATGTCATAGTAAGATTAAGTTATACAGAGATATTAGTAGTTTGACTTACAATAATCATCTAGCATTTCTGGCGCATCCAGTATCCTGTCTGATACTTGTGGGATATGTCTAGTGGTCTTGGCCTTAGGACCAGAAGGTCTGCTCTGACAGTATAGAACACGTAGGTTATTCTGGTATCCTGAAAACAAGAGAACAAATGAACAGCGTGAAGAAAGCAGAAATACTGTCAGTAATAAGCCAGTTCGAAGTTTAAGAATCGTTTTCAGTGCGCATGCGATTTTATCCCGAATTTCTAACCTTCTTTTGTTTAATTGAAAACAAAAGAAGGTTTAAACAAAGAAAACGCACTGAAAACGATTCTTAAACTTTGTATTGGCTTATACGATGAATGCTTATCAAGTCCCAGGTACAAATTCGAAATCATCAATAATTAATACTCCCGTTTCGAGTTCTCTTTCACGCTGTGTTAGCCTCAAAACCTTGTAATATATTCTTTTATTCAGTAACAGCCCGTGGAAATTCAAGAGATCTGTGTGTAAAGAAGACAATAAAAATACTTTGGAATTTCACGAGTTTTATCTAAATTTCTGCATGATTTACGCACAATTGAGTCTAACACAGCGTAAAAGAGAACTCGAAACGGGAGTATTGCCAAATTGTAGGAAGGGTCTCTACCTTCCTTATTGACCGGTGCGCCAGTCTTAAAGTGTAGTATTTTACTGCTGGATTCTTTTGATTGGTCAGCTCGTTTCTGTTGGTTGTCCACACCATTAGATTCCTCTTCATCCTCGGGTATATTCTCTTGATCATGGTTACCGTGAATAAGCTGAAAATGACTCCATTCACAGTCTGTAGCAGATCTGGACATAAAATTGCTATTTAGTTTGATAAAATATAGATTTGAAATTTCCGCGCTGAAAAACATTCCGCTTACAGAGTTCTGGACGCGCATATCAGACGATCAGAAGATGTTGTAGATGCCTCCTGTGATATTTAAAGATATATAAGAAACAACTATGAACACAAAAGAAAGAATTTTGTCAATAAAGTATTAAACTTTGAGCACTTTTTCATGAGTCAAAACATTTTCTGTAACACTTTATAACTTCTTGATATTCTGAATGTGGGAAAAATCATAATGAACTCATAAACAGTATATACTGTACATTCAATGAAGACATTTAATTTTAAAACACTTTTTGATCGGTTACCCCCCCCCCCCCCCCCCCCCCCAAAGGCACGGTAATTTTGGCAATGTGAAAGTAGAGAATTTACAGTAGTCAGCCAATCAGAGTGCGCGCTACCACAGATAACCCAAGGTCGGCTCTTGCTGGTAGTTATGATGGAAATCGAGAGGAAATTTAGAATTTTGAAGGTCGATTATTAATAAAATCCAAGAAAAAAATCGCACACTATCTTTGTTTTTCTCTAGGCTCTCTGCATTTTAAGTGAAATCCATTCAATTTTAGCCTATATGACCACCCACAAAGCCGTGTTATAACGTTTGGTACACCAGTGGTACGTTTCCAAAATCGATACAAACCCAAATAACTAAAACAACTTAGAAAAAACCTACTAATGGTCTATCACCAATCGAGCCCTGTGATTGGCTGAGCTACTAGGGGTCTACTAGTGATAGACCTCTAGTAGCGAAAAGCGCCGGTTTTGAAAACCAAAAAAATATATATTTAAAGCAAAATCCAATACTTTTTGCATTCTTTTATAGGACCGATTAGTAGGTTTTTACTAAAACAATTAGACCTCTCGCCCTCATGGCCTACGAGTCAATAGCCCATTCGGCCTTCGGCCTCATAGGCTATTGACTCGTAGACCATTCGGACTCGAGAACTAATTGTTAAATGTCAAAGCATTCCTCATTTCTTCATCATTAGCTTCTCTTGTTATCCAACATGGTGGTTGTTTCATTGTTATTTATATCTCAAGAGATTTTGAATCGTGTGGTTGCACCCAAGATAAACTCATTAGTAACCTATTTCCTTTCAGTAATGTTTTTGAGAAAAATATAGTTATTCACTTCTATGACTTATATTATTGACTTCCTTTAAGTTTAATTATTTATTTCCTTTCTTACAAAAAGCGTATTAAAACTCATGTGATAAAAAGGTAAATTTTACACCGTACCAAATAAGAAAGATCACTTACTGACGTGTCGGACGCTAGTCCTTCGTCGGAGTAAAAAAAAGTATTAAGTATTGAGTATTAAAACTCACCTATTTGGTATGAATCTGTCACCTTGCTGCACAGGAGAATGTTCATGAGGCTTTTTCGGAGTTTTCTTCGGTGTTTTCTGAGTTCTGCTACTTTTTAGAGGTGTTTTACGACTAACTTTAGCTGGAGTTGCAGAACTATAGTTGCTTGGAATAGGAGATAAGGGGCCATTGGACTGGAACCGTTTGTTTTGCTGTTCTTGTTTTCTTTGCCAACGGAACTGTGGACCATTTGTTATCGGCGCTTCGAGGTTTTTAAGACATTCATCTATTCCACTCTCGAATCGTAAATGAGCCATAATAAACAGTAATTATATCTGTTATTTAAGATAAAGATTTCAATTAAGAAACTTTCAGAAAAAAATTCAAACGTAGTGAAAGAAATAAATAGCTGACAACATCATGTTAATATAGCTTCTTTGACGAACATTTCGTAATTTTAAAGCTTATTTAAGGTTTAATTTTGACGAATAGATAATCTATTAGACCTTACCTTATCGTTAACACGAATAAAGATTATTTGTCTGCAAAAACTAGTGATTTTTGTCGCTGTTTTTCTGTCCTTCGGATCAGTCAAGAATATAAGGAGCTTTGAACTTCGCGCCTCACGTGTCCTTCACGTGTCAATCATCATTTAAATGGCTTTCTGAACCACTCTGATTGGATGATTGGATTGAATATCACGTGCTCAAGAAAAACACAGGTTTACCAAAACATAGATTTATTTACATTCTTTATTTTTTGGTACATTTTCTCAAAGGCTTCAATATTAGGGTTAAGTATTCTGTCCTTCTTTCTTAGAATAGTCTTTAGTAAGAATCTTTTTCATCTCATCGTCATAAGCCAATCTTATTGGTGTTTTGTGGTTCACATCTTCTATGGTTGCGTCGGCCCCAGCTTTCATGAGTTGCTCGGCCGTCGGTTTGTCCTTAGCCAGAATGCACATGCGCAGTGGGGTGAATTTGTCTTCCTCTGTGCGAAAAATGAAATTTCTCGTGATGCATTTGAAAAGATTTGAAAATATGAACCATTTTATACTGCTACAGCGCCATTGAACTGCTGGCGTTATATAAATATATTATATCATTATATTATTATTACAGACCTGTGATGGCGTTTACGTCAGCACCTTCATTGATAAGTATTGCAGCAGCTTCTTTCTGGTAACGTTTTATGGCGTGGTGTAATGGCGTGTAATTCAGGAAAGACAAAGCGTTGATATTTGCGCCGTGTTTTAATAATACTTTGAGGCATTTTGTCTGAAATATAATCATTTTTCGTTAGAAAAAAAACACACTTTGGATAGCGATTCGTTACCAGTCCCTCTCAGCTTCCAGTTGATCTGAAATAGTGACGTAGAAATGACGTCACTGCAAAACTGAGGTATCATGAAGACTGTGAACATTGACTTAAGTTGACTTAAGTTTGAGATAAGATTAAATTTTCAGGAGAGGTTTTTGATATTTCCTATACATTTACTATGATATTTATCATGAGTGGGAAAATAGAATAAAGAAATGACCGTTTCCCAAGTCGCTTTGCTACTAAGGATGACACCTCAGTTTTGAAAATTTTCTCGATTCTGATTTGCAAATATTTTGTTTTTCAGATCTGCTGGTTAGACCCGCAAACAGCATGATGAGAAGAATAGAATTTTCAAACTTAAGCTATACCTGTCCCACTCTAGATCCAAGGTGTAAAGGTGTTAGTTTCATTTCGTAAGTTCGATGTTCAATATCAGCACCACGTGATATGAGCATTTCCAAGAAATCCTTTCTTCCATTAATCACGGCAATGTGCGCCAGTGTATACCCTCCTTGGTAAGTGGCATTCATGTCAATATCGTGTCTCAGGAGCACGCGGAGGCATGGTATCGAGCCCAAGGTAGCCGCGATAAAGGCTGCGTCAACGTCTCGTACTGTGCGGGCTTTGGCATTAGCACCTTGGTTAATTATAAAACAAAGACTAGTCACTCAGGTGTACATACTACTGCATGGCTACCATGGTTACACTGAACCCTTACTGCATTTCTGGCTGCAATAAATGTTTACTCACCATTCAGAAGGAGGAAGTTCAAACATTCTGGTTCGTTACGCATGGCTGCCATATGTAATGGCGCCTCATGGTTTTCGTTGTACTTGTTGATTTTAGCTCCATGGGACACCAGTAACTAGAGAAACAACACGAGGAGGTCACTATTTATTCCCTACCACAGCCCTTCCACCCAGAACATATTTCAAAAAAAGGTTAAAGGGGTGAACAGCGAATTGCGATCGCCTAGACAGCTTGACAAGAGATGAATTAAGAAAATGGACATGAAAGAAAGACAAATCAATGAAATTGTCTATTTTATCTGACATTTTTGTTTTCTTTTGCCCCCTGGACGCCCCATAATGCCTTGCGATTCAAGATGTGAAAATAAGGACTGATACTACGTAGAAAAATGAAATGCTTGTCACTTAACCAGCATGATAGGGCCAGAGAAACCCAGGATTTGTTTTTTTTCTTCATCAGATCCTACGCATACCGGTTCTTTTCATTAATTCAGATTCAAAATGACCGTCGAAGTAGTCCATTGTCATTCGCTGTTCGCCCCTTCAATTTTTTTCCAAATAGTTGTATTTTAATAAACGATACCTGTGCAGTTTCTAGGTGCCCATATTTGACTGCATAATGCAAAGGTGTGTTTCCTTTCGTTGTTTTCCCAGTTTTTGCGTTGACGTGGGATCCACACCTCAACAACAGGTCCAAACATTCAGTTCTTCCATACATCGCAGCTTCATGCACAGGACGCCAGCCATATTTCTGTGCAACATTGACTTGCGCCCCAAGTTTGAGTAAGACTTCCAGAGCATGCGCATGGCCGTATCGGGCAGCGTAATGTAGAGGAGTCATCCTGAAAAAATGTTGAAGTAGAAATAATGTTCTAATCCTGCAGCCTTCAAGTGCGTCGAGCAGGAACAAAGGAGTATATTCCTGGAGTAGGAAGAAGCTAGTTGTACTCAATCCTAAATCATGAATTAAAACTGTTCACGATCGAAAGACTGCGCAGTACACGAGTCAATCTCGGCCCCAGCCATTCTTACTGCGCATCACCTCAACGAAATGTCAGACATTTCGTCGAGCATGCGCAGTGAGAATGACAGGGCTCTGGGGTCGAGAGTGTATACAACTATAAGTATTGTCAGACCATTACAGTGAGGACACTCGATCGAACCGTGAACACTTTGAGGTTTTTTTATACTTTTTTTCCTCCTTTAACACCTTGTGTGAATCGATTTGAAATATTATTTATTTTGAACAATAAGGCTATTTGAGTTCAGCTAGTGCTTCATTTTCAGAAGGTTTGAAGTAGTAGAAAGTTCATAAAATACAAAATATAAATATATCAAGTGTTCATGGTTCGAGTGTCCTCACTGTAACAAAACTCTCAAAACTAACTTTGTTATAGAATCTACATCATTTGCATCTACACCATGGGTGACTGCTCGTAAAATCAAGTTCTCACTGCCTTCCATTGAACCAAGAAACAGCATTTTCTTGGGTTCCATCTCATCCAGAAGCTTTTTAAGTGGGTATTTCTTTAGTCCTAAGGTGGTGGGGGAAGGAGTGACGACTGGGGGGATGGGTTGAATCTTACTTGCAGCTACTCCCATTTAAAAGAATTAACTCAAGAGACACTCGGGGACTTGGGACATTGGGCTTGGAAACTTGCAGAAGACGCAATTAAAAATTATGACGTCATTAATTGGCGCGCGCATGAGGAAGTTGGTGGTTGGCTTTGCATTGCGCATGCTTAGCGTGCGGTTTTTGCGCGTTATCATCGGCTCAGGTAGGATTCACTTTTTTTTTATTACGGAAAAACTAATAAACAGACCATGCTGATCAGTATATTGAACAATAAAGAAATTTTATTTCCCCAAACCAGTTTTACTGGTTTATGTATCATACCCACATGTTCATTATAATAATAATCTAACCATAAGAAATATAACTTTTGCTTCATAAAAATCAACTTGTGATGGCCAAACCCATCCATGAGGAATACAAAGATAACCTGAACCTTTGCGAAAACTAAGAAACAAAACGCCCTTCGATATCATGGAATGTAGAATGATTTTAAAAAGAAAGGTCTTTAGTTCATAAAACAGAAAACTGCACCAGGGAATTACAACAGTCTTTGGTTGTTTTAGCTGTCATAGGTAAATTAATGGAAGAAAGTTTGGACAAAGCAGGTGTCGACTGCCCGTCACGTGGTGCAATAAATAGACAGATTTCTTGCATTATATATTGCTGGTCCATAGGTGGAAGTAATGTTTGTATACATAGTCATTGTGGTGTTAAGATGTCAACCATCCTAACAGTAGGTTTTATCACTTTGCTTTATTGGATTGTGCAATACATTTCTGGCTAGAAATTTAGAAAACAATCAACCAAAACAAATTTCTTCGTCGTACACCCACCCACCTATAGCCAGGAGTTACATTTTATCAATAATGTTTCATTTCTTAAAATAACTTATAAGAAAGTTTAAAAAAAAATCCTTATAAAAATTCTTAATTTCTTCCCTATAAAAATAGTTTTTTGCTTTAGATTTATCATAAAATTCTAAATTGTGTTTTCAAGTTTATCCAGGGTTTATTGAGGTTTATCGTGGCACGCCAGCGTGGAAAACAGACTCCGCTACAGATACACGTGAAGGTCGAATTGTTCTGAGAAGAAATGAGAGAGACCAGTGAGTTGATGGCAAACAACAGAGGGATAATAGGATTCGGGAAACTATAGTATTTCCAATCCACAATGGAAGAAATGCTGGTGTGGAACTATACATCTGTACGTGGGAGTCCAAGGACAGAAATGAGTGTTCATGTTCATAAATATCTATATTATCAGTACCTTCGGTTTTGAAGAGAAGTAAAAATTTTCTTGAGCTCGAACCAAACTTGACGAGAAAGAAACTACAAAAATAAAACCAATCCCTGTTAGCATCAACTGAACAAGAACTTTTAACATGTATTTCCTCCAATAACACATTCTGGTTATATAGACCCCTTGCAGCACGTTGGAATGCAGCTCAATTTGGAGGACAAAACAGTAGGTTCCAATTCTCAGGAGATTAAAAATCTTTTGTTTTGTCCTTAAAATTGAGCTACTTTGACGTCATAAGAATGGCCGGGGGGGGGGGGGGGGTTGAAGGGGTTCTCTGGAAGACCATTCCAGAGTAATGGGCTGAAATTTTCCCACTAATATGAAATCCACTCTAAAGAGAATGTTTACTTACAACAGCAGCAAAAAGATCTGCTGATATCAGCATATAGTAGACGTTATTCCATCCCTGATGAAGATTAAATGATACAATACATTAGACCTTGATGATGATGAGGAGGGGAATGAGGATGAGGATGATGAGGATGAGGAGACGGAGGAGGATAAGGAGGAGGAGGAGGAGGACTTTATTAGGCAGGGTACACCGTTACCAGGTTGATAATTTTCAGGTAATATATACTATGCAATGTAAGGCTGGATAGATGCATACCGTGGTAGATATGATACCAGTCAGTAGTGGACCAAGTGCTGCACCTGAGGTGAGAAAATAACGAACATTAAACAGTGATGATAATAGTCCCTTTTCTCGCTCAGTAAATATTGGTGTTGAAAGCACATCCAAAAGTGAGTGAACAGAGAAAGTTTCAATGCCGTGGCATTTTTTTCTTATAAGTTATTATGGAAGGAATTTACAGAATGATAGAAGTAGCAGATTTTGCTGATCAATACTGACTAGCCTTGCTTTGGTGTCACTTACACACTTTACACTGCCGTAACTCCTAAATTAATCACTTTTTTGTTCCAGATTTTTCACAGAATCCTTATTTATATTATCTTCTTTCCATTGACATGATTTGTTCCTCTTGACGCATTAAATTTAGAAAATATTTAATTTAGAAGCTGCCATTTTTCAAAATGGGTTGTATGAGGCTAAAAATGTACAAATATAATAAATTATTGGTAACAGTGTGAATTACCCACCAAATGAACCAGTTCCATCTATGATAGCTGTCACTGTTGCCATAGCTTTAGTATCACCCCTCAAACACTCATGTGTTCCCTGAATTATAAATGGTTTTATGACATTGTTAAAGAAGCATTAAATGTTGCCATGCAACAGGGGGTTTTAAAGCCACATCCAGCTGATCTGAGATAGTGACATAGAAATGTTGTCACTGCAAAACTGAAGTGTCATGAAGCATGCAGAAATTGACTTATAAAAGTGTATATCTGACCTAATTTAGAGTTAGAGGAAGGGTCTTTGATATATTTTGTATACATTTACTATGATATTTATTATTGAGCGGGAAAATAAAATAAAGAAATAACTGTTTCATGAGTTGCTGGGCTACTGACGAATGACACCTCAGTTTTGCAAATTTTCTTGATTCTAATTGATTAATATTTTTTCTCAGATCAGCTGGATGATCTGTCACTAGGTGTTCACTATTACAGTGCGAATCGGAAAACCGTGGGCACCCAGAAATATTTCAGAAATCATCTATTGTTGGTTGAACAATCAGAAACGACTTTCTAACTCCAAGAAGTTTATCTGACTACAAATCAGTTGCTTCAGATTGCTTCAGATTGCTCCATGAACGATACACGATTTCTGAAATATTTCAGATGCCCATGGTTTTTCAAATTGTACTGTAATATACAGTAACACAATCAATGACATCATAAAAAAGGCACGTACCAAATTAGCAGAGACAGCAGTAGTGATGAGAGCATATGGTCCATTCACAAGCACTCCAGATAAAAACATTAAACCTTCGATGAGAAAAAGAACATTTAATAAGAATTTCTGTAGCTCACTGTTTGCCTACTGTAGGCTCCACTTTACAACAATTAACTATAATAGGCGACTTGCACTAACAGGTCATGTGACCCTATCCCCTTACGATGAGCAGCTGTGTCAAAATGAACAACAGAAATGAAAAGAGCACTTTGACATTAGTAAGAGGGCAAAGTTTCAGCTTATAATGTTGATTATAGGAGAAATGGAATTAAATATGAAATTGAATGATTTATAAGGATTTGTATGGGAAAATGTGGTCAATTTGTGACACAGCTGCTTGTCTTAAGGGGATAGGGTCATGTGACCTGTTAGTGCAAGTCGCCTATTGACAAACTAGTGGTAAATACTAGAATTAAACTAATTAAATAATCAAAACATTCAGAATATAAATAGAATACAAACACTTATACATGTATGAATATAAGTATTTTATATGAATATTAATTTAAAACTATTTTTTTCTAAGATGGAGGACTAGAACTAGTAACAGTTGATGCAGAATGAAGACAAGAAAACCTAAAAGGGCATTTTCTTAACAACACTTACCAATATTCATTGACAAACTAGAATTTGCAAAAAATCTGTAGATAAATAGCTGGAGGGAAAAGATAGACAAATGAATGCCTTGTTAGAATATGATATCTGTAACTATGGAGTGTTACAGCTATTTAAAAAAATGTGGAATACTGAATACTGAATCCTTAATTTGAAATAAAAAAGTAAATATACTGAAACACAGCGATTTGCTCTCTATATGTAGCTAGTATATTGTTTCGGATGGAATGCACTAAAAATAAAAATAATATATTTATTATTTATTTTACATTTAGACAATATTACATGACCCAAAATGCACTTCGGTCTTGGAATGCACTATATTATTCAGTATGCAGTATTCAACATTTTTTGAAATAGCTGTATGTACACACTTAGCAATGATGTACATACCATGGGCCCACCTAGCAACAGCATTGCAACCACTGTAATACCACTACAATTTGTCTTATCTGATACCAAACCAGCAAATATCCCACCTGTAAGAACACGGAAAGAAAGATCAATCATAATGAAAAACAAACTAACAGAACAGTTAAATGAATGTAGTGATGTGAAGGCCCCTACTGCTGGGATGTACTCTTTTGTTTTTGGTGTCCCCTGGGAAAAAACAAATTAGAATTGGCCATAGCCCCAGGGTCACCCTACCTTGCTGGGGCCTTGATTTAGGATAAAAGGCAATAAATGTACTTTAAATTATATGTAATACAGATTTCATAATTGTGTTTTACTGAATATTTTGTCATGAAATATATATACCGGTATATATATATATATATATTATTTTATTGTAATAATGGACACTGTCAAAAAGCCACTTGGGGTATACACCCTATGCATAAAGAGTAAAGAATGGGAACGAGCACCATGAATCATCAATGATTTCAAAAATATATTTTGATTACAAGAAAGAGCATGTCTAAATTAGTGATTTGGTAGAGTTCTGTTGTTATATATTAAATCACTGCAGAGTTATAAGCATTTGAAAAGTACCAAAAACATGAAAACGAGGCTGGTCAGGCCTTGGTTGTTGTTTCCATACAAATCTTTCTAATTTCAAACAGCTGTAGCTTTTTATCATTTAATGTTAGTAAGCTGAAATTTTTGGAGATTACTAAAATCGATATACTCTTTACAATGAAAGCAATGGTTTTTTCAATAACTGATGAACTAAGGTATTTCCATGGTCACACCCTTATGCATAGGGTATGTGATTAATAAATCATGTATGTGCTATGTACATGTACATAATTAACAATTAGTCCTCAAGTCCGAATGGTCTATGAGTCAATAGCCCATGAGGCCAAAGGCCGAATGGGCTATTGACTCGTAGGCCATGAGGGCGAGAGGTGTAATTGTTTTAGTAAAAACCTACTAATCGGTCCAATAAAAGGATGCAAAAAGTTTTGGATTTTGCTTTAAATATATATTTTTTGGTTTTCAAAACCGGCGCTTTTTGCTACTAGAGGTCTATCACTAATAGACCCCTAGTAGCTCAGCCAATCACAGGGCTCGATTGGTGATAGACCATTAGTAGGTTTTTTCTAAATAAAGAATAGTTTACAAAAAGTATACTCTCATCTATTAGATGAGGAAGGAATGAAAATATCAAACAAGACAATTAATACCTAATATTCCACCAAAGTCAAAAAACGTTGAAAGATCAGCTGATTTTTCTGGGCCATAGGTTTTACCACCAATAGCTAAATACATGAAATAGATAGGAAAATATCATATTAATTAACACTTGCAAATTGTACTGAACTGTTCAGTTTTTGGTTATGAGCATAAAAATTGGCACAACGATAGAAGATCACATGCTGACTACTTTTTTTATGTAGTGCCACTCCTAAAAATAATTACTTCCAGTTTTACAGCAGTTGAATTAAAATAAATGTATCTTAAAGTTCACCCTGCATACAGGATGCCTTAAATTTGAAGGCTCTTTTAAGATATATAAGAATGGTATTTACTAATTATTATAGACTTACTTGTATTCTCTAAGTAGAATGGTAACCAAAAAAGGAATGTATAGCTAACCAACTTGGCAAAGAAAAGACAGAGAGAGTATTCCACTACACCCTAAAAATGGTGAATAATTTATCGGTTATAAGTTGATCAATAAAGGCAATTTTTTTGATCTGGCCATTAGACAAAATAATTTAAGATAAAGATTAAATTTTATGATCACAAGCATGGGATGATGGTGTGTGTTACTCTCTTGTGGTACCCAGTCAACTTGCAATTGCTTACAGACAGACTCACCTACTCAAAAAAAATTGTTGATGGGTACTGTAGGTGACTGTATAATTCAGTGAAACTTTCAAAATAAGCCTTGGTTCTTACTGTAGCTCTTTACAAGTTTATTTTGATTACAATTTTTACAACTCAACCCTGGGAAGAAGTTCTCAAGAATGGCTAGAATCATGGTCAGTGATGGAAACCTTCAAGATGGCATAACTACTCCTTACATATAATTATAATTAGTTAGCATGGGTAGCATAGTGGTGAGAGCGCTCGCCTCTCTTCAAGGCGACCAGGTTTTAATCCTACTGGGCTCAGTGTCATATGTGAGTAGAGTTGTTTGTTGGTTTTCTCCTGTGCTTTGGGGGTTTTTCTGGATTCTCTGGTTTTTCCTCCCACCATAAAAATCAAATTCTAAATTCCAATTGAAATGTAGTTGAAGAAGAGCCACTCTTCAGAATCCACAACTGATATCTCACATTTATTTTTATAATTTTATTTAGTTTTCATCCTCTTGATCTTTGTCTGAATTAAACTATTTTAATTAGAAAAATTATTAATTAAATAAATTTACATTATTTTTCCTTTGAAAGAAATTAAAATGACTTACAGGAATAAGCAGAGCCTTCCAAAAGCTGATAGCCTCAGCATCTGCACCATGCTCACTTTTTTTCTAAACAAACAAAATCATTCAAGGTTATATCATAATATTATCATATTAATCTAAACAGCTAAACCAACTAGGGTAATGACATGAGTGCTCACCACAGCTACTGATTCAGAATTTGCATATGTTCCTTCTGGACAAGTTGTTAGGAGTCCCTCTGTCTCTGGATCCTAAAGAATACAAGATACTGTATAAAACAAGTTGGAAAATGATATACAACAAAAATATTACTTTTGATTGTAACATCAAGAATTTGTTAACTATAGTGGAATACTAAGAACCTCACCTCAATATCATTCACGTATGCAATTATCTTATTATTCTCTATATGGTGGTTTGGAGGACTACATCCAACATGTGAAGGATCTAGTGAAGAAATCAAAAGTCATCAGTTGCTATTTGGGCATTATCATATCAAACAATTATTGCATGAGGTTGAGCATGATATCGTAAATTATCAAGACCAAGGATGGCTGAGGCAGATAATAATAACGGCCAAGGTCTTGATATACTTTCTGAATTCAATAATTGTTCTATTATACATTTTGTAAACTAAGAATAAGCGAAGTTTAAGATTTAATTCTGCATTTGAAAAAAATAGCAAAATTAACATATTTCCCTTTTCATACTTGTGACCTTTGAACTCTACATGATAAATGTAAACCTACAGATAATACATTTATTATGTTGAGTTTACATGATATCAGGGATTAGATTGGCTGAAGGCTCTTGGCCAATCAGAAGCGAGATAGTGAGTAAAATGTATAATAATGACAGTTATTAGACTGTGATGAGTACTTACCTACTACTAGGAAGAAAAAGACAATGACGCCCATTCCAATAATAATAAGTCCAGGAACAATAAATGAATAGCCCCTAAAAAGAACACATACAAATACTTAAGGTATCAGGATATGATTAGGACCCCTATACGTGCTACCTCAAATTTCGCACGGGCTTTACAATATTTTGCCATAAAAGTATACATTTTCTGAAAGCTAAATAAATGTAGTTTTCGAATATCTATTTACAATTGTCTGTTTTGGAACACAAAAAAAGCTATTGGGTTCAAAGTGACATTCTACCTCACTTCATTCGACGACTTCCCGCAGGGTCAGAATTTCCACTATGTCAATCAAAATTACATTACCATACTCTGTGGATAATGAGCTTCAAAACGGTGTCTCAGATTTTTGATATCTTTTTTAGATCGTGCGCAACGACGCGTTAAATCCGGAAGTTTGAAATTTCGGTGGCTATGATTGCAAAATAGACAATATCTTTTGAATGAAAAAACATTTCAAAAATTTGAGACACCTTTTTTTAGATCGTATTGTTATTTATCATAATCCAAAGTTTCAGT
Source organism: Anthopleura sola (assembly GCA_023349425.1). Classification (NCBI taxonomy): domain Eukaryota; kingdom Metazoa; phylum Cnidaria; class Anthozoa; order Actiniaria; family Actiniidae; genus Anthopleura; species Anthopleura sola. Next base: position 5,533,558 of record JALHLI010000002.1, read on the forward strand.
TCGATCCAATGTAATCCAAAAGAGCTACAATGTTTTTAAAACGATATTTTGGTCACTCAAAAACTGCGGAGAAAGCCAATAACTTTTTTAGTGTCGCGAAACAGAAAATTCCATATTGATTTTTAAAAACTACGTTTATTTAGCTTTTAGAAAATGTATATATTTATATAATAATATTGAAAAGCCAGCGAGAAATTTGGCTCGCGCGTAAAGTAATCTCGAAGGCCTCAAACGTATCCTGATACCTTAATACTCCACACAGGGATCCCAAACCACAACAATGCAACAAAGCAGTGGTAACTTCGTCATGGGCTTTTGTCACACAGTGGCCATATTGGTTGAAACAATGGGTTTTGATTCCCTTGGGTCCCCTTGCCCTCACTTTGAGGCGTTTCACAACGTTCCAAGCAAAGGTTTTTGCTCTCAAGGGAATAAATATGGCCCGCCTTGTCATAAAGGTCCCATGGTAACATGACAAAAGCAACCCAAGAATAAAACTATAACAGCTCTCAAATTCTCTCTTGCTTAGGGGCTGGGGTAAAGGCCCATCTACAGTACACGCTGTGACTGTCAGCCCAATTCTTTGCCAGAATACATTGTATGTTGGGAAGCAAACTGATGTGTGAACTTTAGAGATCCCAATTTAATTTGAAAAATTGGGTGACATGAGAAAATCTGTAAAACTCAATGCTACAGATTTTGTGACTCAGGCTGATTCAATTTCTCTGAATTGAGCTCTAAACTGCGCGCACGATTTGCTTCTGGATGTTGTCAGGCCAAAAAATCACTGAGAGTGTATTTCCTGCTTTAGCCTCTACTTCATAACGATCCAATTCAATATTTATGCATTATGAAAGTATGTTGAATTTGTGTTCTTAAATGGGGCTAACCCTGGGTAAATGAGTCTGTTATCAAGAAACACAGTGGTACAGTATTTGACTAATTCAAATATGGTCTATTATTAGATTTTGCTTACCATTCATCGTCAGCCCAAATGCCTGCTATAGCAGACCCAATAATGTTGCCAAAAGAAGTATGAGAGTTCCATATCCCCATAATAAGACCTCGTCTGTGAAGATGATGATTAAGTTAGCAATGTACATATTAAGGTAATGGTATATACAAATACGATAGCAAGGGCAGATCCAGGAATTTATTGAGAGGGGGGTCCAAACGTTGAGAGGGGGGTCCAAATGTATACTTCATACAAAGTTTACTTCAAACCTGTGGCAAAACTAAATTTTAGGATAAAACAAACAATGGAACCTTAGGTATGACAGGGGGTCTGGACCCCCCCTGAACCTCTCCCTGGATCCACCCTTGGATAGTATAGTAGATATATCCAGTCTGTATAGTACCTTCCTTTACCAAACCAGTTACCAACACACTCCACCACACTTGGCCAGCCTGATGCCTACAAACAACATTCAAGTTGAAAGGTTAAAAATAATCCAGTCATTGATTTGTTAGGTTTAAATTTCTCATCATTGATCCATTCTCCCGTGATAGCCTTGTGTATCATCAGATTAAACAAACTTTGAACACTTATTGATTCATTGGTCGAGAACAAAACATTTGACTAAAGTTATGGTAATATCAGCAACAAAATCACTCAACTCGCCTTACAACATTGCTGCAAAATATTGGGTTGAAAAGCGATGCTGCATGTTTTTCCTCCCAAGTACAAACTAAATTGTCTTGCAACAAAATAATTTGCTGCAAGTTGTGTGACGTGCTGTGTCAGCTAATAACCAAAGAGGTTGCTTTTGCAGGATAGAAATCAAATTGCTGTGACACAAGTTTGCTTTGGAGTGGTAGAGTAATACGTGTACAACATCAGGAAATTTTGCTCCAAAAAGGAGAATGGCCTTCTGCTTTCTGCATCAGACTTTTACAACTTGCAGCAAATTATTTTGTTGCAATACAAGTTCGTACTTGGGAGGAAAAATGTGCAACATTTTTAAATTCAGTATGGATAAAAAGTTAAATTTTACCCCGTAAAAAAATAAGAGAGATCACTTACTGACGTTTCGGACGCTATTCCTCTGACGAAGGACTGGCGTCCAAAACGTCAGTAAGTGATCTCTCTTATTTTTTAAGGTGTAAAATTTAACTTTTTATCCATACTGTTTCATTAGAAACACTGACGCAGCCCACACTAGCTTACCGCTAGTTATCATCATTTTTAAATTCAACCCGTTTCGCCAATAAATTGAGCAATTTTGTTGCTTGTATTACCTTAGCTTAAGGCTGCCTGTAGCCATTACTGTAAATGATTTACTTTGTGCTGGTCAAAAGTTCTTATGTTAAATCTGAACCACAGTATCATAAAACAACAACTTACTTGAAAAAATCCTGCAAAAATCTGTTGATAAATGAGTATACATTAAATATTTTCTAACAATACTTTAATGATAACACCTTGAGAATATTGGTAAATAGGATTAGATCTTACAATGGGTAGGAGGTCTATATTGATACTTACTATAAACCTACTAATGGTCTATCACAAATCCTGCACTCTGATTGGCTGAGTTACTAGTGGTCTATTAGTGACAGACCAATAGTGGTGAAAAAAGGCCGATTTGTTTTGAAAGCCAAATCAATGGCAAAAACAATTATTTAATGGCATAGAACACTCATTTATTTGACCGATTACTAGGTTTATACTAAAATAATTTTTGTACTTAAACAATTAGACCTCTTGCCCTCATGGCCTACTTAACAATAATTAGTCCTTGAGTCCAAATGGTCTACGAGTCAATAGCCCATGAGGCCGAAGGCCGAATGGGCTATTGACTCGTAGGCTATGAAGGCGAGAGGTCTAATTGTTTTAGTAAAAACCTACTAATCGGTCCAATAAAAGGATGCAAAAAGTTTTGGATTTTGCTTTAAATATATATTTTTTGGTTTTCAAAACAAGCGCTTTTCGCTACTAGAGGTCTATCACTAATAGACCCCTAGTAGCTCAGCCAATCACAGGGCTCGATTGGTGATAGACCATTAGTAGGTTTTTTCTAAAAGTCAATAGCCCATTTTTGGCCTTTGTACCTGTAGAACATTCAGGCTGCGGGTCTAATTCAATGCTAAATAGTTTAGTACTGGCAATAGTTCAGGACAAACTATAAACATTACCTGAGCAGTAAGGAAATATGCAAAGCTATGAATTTTCCAAAAGTAACCCAATCCAAATAAAATAGTAAATATGCCAGATGTGAACATGCCAACAGTCAGGAAATACCTGAGGTCCATGTGCTCTGCAACATAACCACTGAATGGTTGAAAAACATACAGAATAGTTATTTCATACATGACAATGCCAGACTACAATAGTCATTAACAATGTATAGCTGGAGTTCTTATAGAGTTACAACACCTTTTCAAGCATAAAAGCAATATGTAAATGAATATGTCCCTTGTGAGTCAGGTGACGGTGGAAGGGGAGGGAGGGAGGGAGGGAGGGAGAGAAGGGAGGGAGGGAGGGTATACTGTAAGCAATTTTTTTTATAATACACCATAACTATTTTTTTTTCTTACCTTACAAACATACCCAGAGCATATGCAAACAAAAATCCAAGATCTAAAGCACCTAGCAACTCCTTACCACTTTCACCAACTAACAATTCAAAATGAGAATATTCTCCTAAGAATGATTTACAGATAATTTCCAAGCTTTCATAATTTTTTTTTTGTGTGTTTTTGTTTTAAAAAGAGGACATGCCATGATCTTGGAAAAAGTACCCAAGACTTTTGATAAGATCACAGCAATGTCCTTTAAGACCATCAAAGATCTTGTACAAGAGCTTGCAGGGTCTTAAAGGTAATAGTTACTATCAGCACCTCAAACCATCTGTCGTGATCGACTGACTGTTCGTCAGCTGTCCACTGATTATTGACCATTTGTCAAACGTTTGCTGACCATACATTGACTGTTGTCGCCCGTTTGTCGGTGCAATAAAAGTTGCCTGTTTGTTGAATGTGCATCCGGGAGATGTTCACCAACTCTCGTATATACTGAGCATATTGTCAGATGTGTTAATGTATTTTAAATGCACTTAAATTATAACTGTGGACCATTCTTACCAAAGGGAGGCCAAACTGAACAGGAAGTAGTTAATGCTGTTTTTGGAATTGAAAAGTTTGTTGTGTTGCTTGAGCTGTGTTTGAAGCGTGGGTGGAATAGACCATCTAAAGGGTGTACATGTACATTACCATCAGTACAGTTCACATTTAATGTTCCCTAAAAAAAATTCAGCATAAATTCAGTATCATAAAGTATTTAGATAGTTTCACTAGAATTTTGAGAACAGAATGAACAAATCAAGTCAATAAATTGTATAAAAGTTAGTATGACCGTATGGCAATTCAACAACAATGCCCAAACTTTTTGGTGACCGTCACACTACATCACCATGTGAAAGCCTATTGCCCAAAAGGTGGATTCAATCTGTGTTACCTACAGTAGCCATACCCTGATTTAGACTAGCCCAGAGCCCAAGGTAGTGGGCGGGGGGTTATCCCTATAGTTGACTATAAGGGGTGCTATGCCCAAAATTGGTACCTTTTGTGAGAGGGATAACTTTTCAGGCAAAGGTATACGAAAGGGCTACCTTTTTTGCTGAAATTTGGTATATGAAAGGGTAATGGGTCGCGAGTCTGGGCGGAGCATCCCTGTACAAAATGTTTAGGAATACTCCCAGGGACCCAGAGTTGTTTCAGGATTCCATAAAATTTGAAGGTATTCAGCAGATTTATTATAAGGAGTGAGTAAGTAAAATCATCCAAGGCTCTCAACTCAACTGCATGGGGTTTGTCATGTTCTACCTATCATATGGTTATGGTTGCATAATATAAGCTTACATGTAATATAACCTACCTTGACAATACTGATTGGCTTCCTGGACAAATGGTAAGTCATGTAGCAAAAAAAAGTCAATACGAGAACATGCCCTCGATACCTGAGAACGATAACATTAAACAATATTTTTAAAAGCCTAAATCTGAACTTTTAATCCATATATAACTAAGGTACCTTTATGAAAAAAGTTTTTACTCTGTGATTGAAGAAACCTAAATGACTCAAACTTACAGTCTATTTCTGTCTTTTCCCAGCCACTGGAAAAACTGAATCCCAAAGGGGACTTTTCTCTTGCGTTGATGTTGTACAAGTCTAACGTCCTGATTCATTTTGATGTGTGGTGAACGATTCTCAGATAACAGAAGAGAAGAGTTTGTTGCAACGATCGAAGCTATAAACTGGCTGAGACTTTCACAGTTTAGTAAATAGGCCAAACAATTGAGAATAATCCATTTTTACTGAAATATTTAGAGATCTGAAAAAAAAGAAATGATATTTACGGATATTTACCGGTCGAAGATGAAAAAAGTAAATAACATTGATGATCACCTACGTAACACACCATTTCTCTCTCAGTACGACTCAGATATTTACCTTCTGGTTTCTTTGTGTAATATATATACTGCTTCGATTCCTCTAAAAAGACGAAGAACAGAGAAAGAAAGGGCCGGAAACAAGAGTTTGGACAGAAAAAAATTGAAGGTGGTTTGGCAAATTTCAAGGGCACGTGATGTCATTCATGTGATGCTCAATCACATGACGATTTCTTAACGAGACAGAGTCGTAGACAAGTCGGAGAAAGTCGGAGTATTTTCGGTATACCGTCGGTTCGGATTTGTATTGTCATAGTAACAAGTTGGAAACATTGTTCTGCACTCAGACGGAGAAAGCATTACATTTCGAGGATTTTGTTATAATATTTCAAGAAAATCAAGTTCTTATTCATCATGTCAACTCATTTCAGCGCGAATCAGGTTTGTTTTAGACTTAACAGGATATTTATATAAGTTAAAAGTTATTTTTTGCCATCTTTTAATAATCACGAGAAATTTAAAGCAATGCTGATTTGGAAGTGGAATTCAGTAATCCTTATGGTGGTATACCTTGTTTAAACGCTATTACAGTACTAGGGAGTATTATCCATGATTTTTTTCTTTTTTTCTCTTAGTACGACCAAGCATTTGCCGCCAAGCGTCTTCAAAATTGGGAAGTTCCTCAAATGTTCAAAGAGGTTAGGAAAAACATAGTCCAAGCCATTGTTTACATAAGCCTACTGACTTGTACTTCGATTGTTTTGTTCATGAATCAAGGTATCTAAAACATTTTTTGATATTCTGTTCATTCCTAATAGAGACCATCTACTCTAGAAGGATTTACACGCATTATAAGTAACGATCGAGGTCATATTCTTGAGGGAATACCACGTTCAAGTAAGTCACCATGGGGGGAGTTCGTGGGTACTTGGGAAATGCAGAAACCACCGCTTAGAACCAAGACACTCAAAACAAAGGTATGTTAGGAAGTATATGGCATTAATTTTTGTCTCCTCTTTGGTGGTTTTCTCATTCATCAAAAAAATGAAATTTTCAGCTTTTTGACAGTGATTTTATTTGCACCTTAAAAATGCACAATAGGCAATGTGCATCAAAGCTCACAAAGCACTCTGGGAAAGTCAGTTCTTTAAAAATGTAACAGGGAAATCAAAGCAACTATCAGAAAAAAATACTGTTATTTTCGTCTGCTGAAATCCTTTTATTTTCAAAGAAAATTTGAAGGAAAGATTATCAGATGAATTTTTAGAGGAGCCAAAAAAGCCTAAGAACTCACTTTCCCATCATGCTTTGTGCTAGAATTTCGAGCTCATGCACATAACGCATTGGCTATTAAATTAAAAAATGACAATGATTTTATTTGCACCTTAAAAGTAAAATACACAATTAAATTACTAAATATTTATCCTTACATAAAGGTGCGAGCCAACTGGATTAACTGAAAAGCTATACGAGACCAGTTGGCTAAATTTCTCATTGTTCAGGCATGATTACTAACCTCCTTTTTGCAGTGCACTGCGGGATCACCCATAATCAACCCTCAGTGGCATATCTAGGTGTAAGGAGGCCCAAAGCCCCCTCCTAGTTAATGAAAACATTATTTAAGGTCGATCAACTGGGTTTTATTTGAGGTGTACCTTGAATGTTTGATTGGGAAAATGCATCACTGTTGGAAAGCTAATTTCAAATCAGTATACACCAGTTTCAAACAAGGCAGACAAGAATGGATGGCCTGGGTTAAGGTGAAAGCGAGGCTAGTTAGTCATCCTTGATCTGTGATCTAGGTGTTTTTTTTATTCACCATTCAAGCTTTATCTTTGTCACTGTTATATACATCCATTTAAATAATTGTTTTTATGCTCCCAAGGGAAAAGCCAGCTTTCCACAGATCAGTGATGACTGACTAGCCTTCTTTTTACAGCCAGAAAACTTGTGTCTGCCATGTTTGCAGTTTGTTTATAGACCTACTGTATCTAAGCTTCTCCTAAATGGGCAATGAGTTCTGTAATGTTTCTAATTAGGGATTCTTATTCTTAGGCAATGGCTGAAAAAATACAAAAGGAAGAAAAAGCAAGGACGCCATCTCCTACAAAATTGCGAACCCCTTCACCACAATGTGCCTCTCCTGTTCGTGGGAGTCCTAGTCCGAGAGGAACACCTATTGAGAACAAAAGTCCAAGTCGGTTGAGTATAAGTCCTAGAAAAACACCACAGCTGAGAACACCTAGTCCTCAACAATCCCCTGAACCTGCATGCACCCCAAGCCCCAGACACACACCTGTGGACAGGAACAGCCCTGTCAAAGAAACAGAAATTTGATTTCATCTTGTTTGCAAATCATAAAATATAGATGTAGAGATGTAACTACTAGATATGATTATATGCCAGAAAATCCTCTCTTTTGTTGTCATAGTCTAAACACTTGTAAATACTGTGATGATTTTGATCTGTTGATAAATACAGTATCATTCAAATATCAAATGATTATGCAATTATTTTTTATTTATTTTTTTAAAAGTTTTTTTATTTATTTAACTTTCATAAACTTACAACAAGTCATTTAGTTAGTTGATTTTCCTCACTTTAACAGACCATATTGTAAACCTTTAACAATACCTCAGTGTCTGTCACAATTTCTGGAGCAGACTATTGCATGGATGTCATGCCTAAAGGAATTTTCAAAATTTCTTAATTTCAAGGTTTTTAAACACTTTCCTTTAAAAGACATTATGATCTATAAATAAGAGTAATAATTTCTTTATATCTATAAAGAATAGTATGAATGGTTTATGGCAAAATGTTATTTCATTGTGGAGTTATAATTATTTCCCCTGGTTTTATATCAAAACAATGCTCTGTATATGTCAGCATAAACACATCCTAAACTCTATATATCTCATCTCTGATATCTTTTAGAGCTTTCATCCTAAAAACTCCCAGATATACATTGATCTGGATACAGTCTTTCAGGTGGTAGAGGCTGCTTTTCTTAGAAAGTTCCCACCTCACTGATTCCACCTAGCTAGCTCGCTGATCAGCTCGTATCAATAAGGTTTATCACTGGTGCTAGCTGTCTAGCTCGATAGCAGTCTGTTGTATTCTGTTATGAGACTTGATTTACGTATCGTGTCCCACGATCGTGCTGCATAATGAAACCTAACCAACACAATGAGAAAAATATATAATTATTAAATATGCTTTTCCACTATGGGCAATGAATCAATATAGCAAAAATAATTAGTGAGAAGGGATACTAATATCACAGGTGGAATCCATAATTAACTGTGCCGAATAATTAAGATCTTAAGGTTTTGAGATTTTGTAATTTTCGAATTATGGTTTTTGGTGCCTAAGTGTTGGTGCTCTGTGGTGGTTTTTTACCAGTTATTACGTAAGGTTTTTATGTGCACACGCCAAAATAAAATTTTTCAGCTCACACTTATATTAAGTACTATTAAATATTAAGGCCACAGACAATTTAGTGACATTCCAAGGGCAAGATAATGTTCTTCAAAGAGTTTTTCAGTGCTGTTTTGTACATTCAGTCCCTTCCTGTTCCACATTTTTATATTTACAGACTGAAACAATTAACTAAATCCATACACAAGGAGATTTTTTTGTACTTGAATGCTTTGAATTTTTTTTCAAAATTTTGATCTCAAAGCTACTGTATATACTAAGAAAATAAATGCTGAATTATCTGCCCAATAGCGACTGTTCAGACACAAACAGTCAACAAGATAATTGTGATCTTTTCGTCATGGTAGAGCCCAACAAGGCAAATGAATCCTGGGCTAAATACTAAATATAGTACATTGCTTGCTACTTGCAGCACTTCACTTTTAATAGAAATCACTAGTTATAAAAAGAATAGTAATCACTTAATGTGTAGTCTTACCAGTTCTTTTCTGTCAATGTCTGTTGTGTTAAGGGATGTCGATGAGTAGAAAACACCTGATAGAACAATAAAACACAATAATTCAATGAAAATAATGGGAAAAAAGAAATGGAAAATAAAAATGAGGTGAAAACAATGAAATGGATTGCATCAATAAATGTTCATGAGGGTCAAGCATTGTACTACTTTGCCAGTGAGAGTGGTATCATCTACCTTGTGATGTTATTTCAGCTGTATCAGGGAGTATTATACTTTTACTTCAAAGTGTCCTGCCAAGAATGGCCAAGAGGTAAAGGGGAACAATATCCAGCTATAGTATAGTTAGTACCTGATTGCATAATGCCTGTAAAACCAACTCAAAGCTTGGGTAGCCTTTGAATGATGGCATAATCCCATTCCCTAATAACAAAATAAAATGATTAACAAGAACATAATAATATAAAATGTATTGTCAAATGACCTAAACAGGAGAAAAATTTTGCATTTGACAGAAAGGTTTCAATTAGTTAATGGTGAGTTTGGTGATTTTGTAATTAATTTTGATACCATTTTGAAATCACTAGCAAATCCTGCAATCTGATTGGTTCTCAGCAGTGCGATTTATTCACAAATCGCACCATTTTGAGATTTAAATCGCACTGTTTTTGAAGAGCCAATAAAATTGCAGAAAACCTTAAATTTGACCAATCAGATCACAGAAAACAAAAGCCAATTCAAAGCATGAGATCAATTTTTGAAGGAGGTTTTCTAGGTGAAAATGGGTGATATTGAAAAATTGGATTTAAATTTGAAATTCCTACAGTAGTGATTTCAAAATGGATATAATTAAGTGGTAATTGAACTCGAGTCGAGCAATTTTGGTCTGAAATCAAACTCGTAATTAACAAATTGCACTCCCACTACGCGGTCGTGCAATTTTGTAATCACTTGTTCGATTTCAAACTAAATTGCACTCCACTCAGTTCAATTACCATTATTAATTTTGATACCATAAATACTGATTAATCATCATAAGAAGTGTTTGCCTTTAGGAATCAATGCTATCCACACTGCTACTAATCTCATGGCTTGCATAATCTACACTGAGAATATTGTCAGATGTGTCATAGGCACTTTAAGTACTTTGAAATTAATTGGTCTATTCTGATTGCTATTCAGCTACCATGTTATGGTTGACAATAGGTGTTCAATAGTCAATGTTGCTGTGAGATTTCTTTGGTTGTTGGGCTCCCTGTGGATTTCTATACACACAGGTAACCCATAAATTTGTAAAGTTTTAATTAAAAATAGAATTTCATGGCTTGGGGTGGGGTGGGTTTTGAAAGGAAAATAAGCCCTTCCCATAAATGCACTACTTAATAAAAAAAATATTCGCTGAATCAATGATGAGAGATTAATTTACAGGCAACCCAAAACATTACCTGAGTGATTCCCATTTGTCTGGCTTTCATATGCAGGGATGAGATGGATATTAATATTATCACATGACATCAGATTGGCATAAGGTAATAACCCTGATCCTAATAGAGACAATCCACCTAAAACAATAAAAAATTATGTACCCACATAATTTATACAAGAATAATTCCCAAATCCTTACAAAGTTAGGGCCTTTGACATGGAAAATAATAATAATAATAATAATAATAATAGTTTATTTCTCACAATGGCAGAATTAATTGAATTACAGTGAGGTCAGCATGACATAGAAATGTTATACACTGTACATAACAAGGAAATGTCTACATTAATGATAATAATAAATAGTTGGATCATTCGTGATCTTTTTATGCAATCCAGGTAAATAATTTTTGCATTCCTGTTATTTACCACACGGCTCATTATTGGGTTCAATTTTATAAAAACATATCAAAACATACAGCACATTTAATCTATTAAAAATGGCAATTTGACTTTGTTTAGGAGGTTGTGAAGGACAATATCCAGAATAACAATCCCTGAGGTTGTGGTATTGGGTATCCTTACCCCTCCTGACTAAATTTGGTTAGATGACGGTTAGATGACAAATATATTTTTTATTACACCCTTATGTGTACGCACTAACAGAGATTGAAAAAGACCACTGTAATACAATAATATGAACTCACTTTGCAACTTGAGCCTAGAGTGTTGAAATAAAGAAGTGGTGATGTCATGGACTGCACTGACATTTTCCGGCTCATAATCCTCTCTTGTTGCCTTGTTATACACAAACACTAACAACAAAATAATAAAGATACAGTGAGGAATGATTTATACATTGTAATTAAATTAACAGATAAACAACAAACCACTTACCAACTTCTGGATAATGGTCCTCGGCATTGTCAGAACCACTTGAACTAAAGAGAATAAAAATTGAATTTTAAGTTGGGTTCCATCAAGATAAATAGCAGATACCCGGGGGGGGGGGGGGGGGGGGGGGACTCTGGGGATATAGTATCGGGTATGCTCGTCATATCTCTTAGGGATAAAAATCAGTGAGTTGGTATCTTTTAGGGTCTTAAATTTGAGGTTTAGCAAATCAGCACTTTCTGGTATCTTTTAGGGCATTGAAAAATGAACTAGCCCATCGCATAATAACACAAAATGTATGCCTGCGCAAACAAGTCACCAGAAATACTCTATCTAAGTACTAGATCAAACCAAGAAACTCACCCAGATGACTGTGGGACTGATGAAGGCTTTAGCATCTCTGCACTCCTTAAAAGTCTATATAATTATAGTGTATTTTATTAGTCTTTCTGTACAATCCAGCTGAGTTGACCTTCAGAACAAACCAACCAATCAGAATTGAGGATTCAACATCATATTTTGATTAGCATTTCCCATTATTCTGCTAAGAGAATTTATGAAATATGAGTTCTTCCTTCTTTAAATTAATGGTAAACGTATAGCCAAACTCATGGCGGAATTATAGTTCAATCAAGAAGAAAAGTCTACATTGTATACTCGGAAAATGCTAACCAAATATAGTAGTTGAGTTGACCTTCAGAACAAACCAATCAATCAGAATTGAGGATTCGACATCATATTTTGATTAGCATTTCCCATTATTCTGCTAAGAGATTTTATGAAATATGAGTTCTTCCTTCTTTAAATTAATGGTAAACGTATAGCCAAACTCATGGCAGAATTATAGTTCAATCAACAAGAAGAAAAGTCTACATTGTATACTCAGAAAATGCTAACCAAATATAGTGACCCATAATTCCTTTAGGGGAAGGTGTTCAACTCAGCTGGATAATTTGGTTTTGACACACAAATAAATCATTGGACAGTAAGTTAGCTAGGAAATAGTCTTGACACAAAGGCAACCAGTCAACCAATGACTAAAATATATATGTATGAATTATTGTGGAAGGAATTCTACTCAGACACATATAATTGTATGGCACCAAGCCCAGCAGGTCTCAAAACAAGGTTGCATTGGTGAGAGGCGACAGCTATCACCGCTACACCACCCTTGCTTCCTTACATCATTAAGAATGATGATTTTGATAATCATGACATTAACAACAGATCAATAATGATGTCACATACCTTAGAAGATTAACATCTGTAAACCAATCTTGAACTACAAGGATGACATGACAAACAGTGAGAAGGAAAGTCACAATCTGAAGAGACTGTAAAGAAAGCAAAATTCTATTGCATTAGTGACACAATATGATATACACTTTTATTATATGAAATAGAGTGTGATATTGAGTGACATCAAAATGATAAAATTGATATCCCCACTCCCACCAGTGGCCAGTGGGGATACAATTTATTTCAACACTGGTGGTGACAAATTTCGACTTTTTGCTCAGCTTCTCAAATTCTCTATTATTTTTCATTGAAGATTTCATATCATAAACAGAACATTACATGGCCGCTTGGATATACGAATTTTATTTTTTCGTGCTGATATTATCTCTCACTCGTTCTCTGTGCTCACTCGTGAGAGATAACATCAACACTCAAAGATAAAATTTGTATCTCCGCGTGACCACGTAATATCCTAGTATATGTATTCATGAAATGGCTTCCAGTTATTTGTTTGTTATTTTAATTTGTGAGTTATCCATTATCATAATGCATATTTTGCGGTTATGGTGAACTGCTATAACACAGCTACAATCTGCAATACTGTTTTTATTTGTGATAGAAATTGTTCACTTGGTTGATATTGGCTACATTATAAAATTTCTAAAAAAAAAACATACTTATTTATAACTACGACTGGACCACAACCACGTTTTACCTGTAGACACACCCTCTAAATAAGGTACATACCTACTGATAATTCGGGACCCCAACATACCTGCATTTCATGATAGTTTTCTGGTGTTGAGTATTCAGAAGGAATGTTACGATCATGATGAATCAGGTGGTCTAGAATGGATGGACTGAGAAGAGGCTAAAACAAGAACAAAAATTACAAATTGATCTCATTACGTGTGCTATCCTGATCATACACAAGTCAAAATGACAACAAATAATATTCCATTGTAAGGCACTGGTCATTATTTACAGGGGTTGCAGGGCTCCAAATAGCGGCCCGCAAATGGCCAAAAGCCAGGCAAGACTTAAGGTTTGGCAGGCAAAAGTAACGGTGAACTGCCAAATCAAAAATAAAAATAATAAAAAGGCAGGCAAAATTTACTGGAATGGCAAGCTATTATTAATGCAATCCTACTTAAGGCATCAAGTTCATGGACGAGTGATCCGTTGTCAAGCAAAGCCAAAGCGTAACTAAGAAGCGTTTTCCTGCTTTTTTGGCCATAATCACGAAAGAAAAAAAAACACGGAACATTCATAATTTGGTCGAAAGAGGCTGGTTGGTGGTTTGGTTCAGGCAAATTTTAAAAATGGTCTCAAATTTTCACTTAGGCCACTTTCGCATTAAGCCCTTCATTTATTGTTTCCTATTTCAAGCCCTGAGCTGGTGTAAATAGAGGGGGCAGCATTTTTTATGCTCCACAAAGGACTGTGCTAAGAGAGACAAAGGGTACTTTAGGGGGAGGGAACATGAAAAGTTGTGCAAGTAAATATAAAAATGCACCAGCCACCCTTCCCTGTAAATAGTGACCAGTCCCTAAAAGAATTTTTAATACCTGTGTATCAAGTAAGAGAACCCTTTCTGTGGTGACAGCTATGTTAACACCATTGCTTTGATGAGACCCAGCTTCCTGAAACAGACCCAGTTATTGTATTTTTAACATTAAATATTAAGATAAAACATTACTGATTTATTTATTAACTTTGCTATAGAGCTTTGAAGTGTGACGTAAATCTTATGGAAAAATGACTTCAGGGTCTGAAATGAAAAGCAGTTCTATGAAGATGTTTCTTATTTTTTCTTTATGACTGGATTTGTTGTCCAAACTTCTAATTGTTTCAGGTGGAGGTTAAATCATTGAGTACGTTTTTCACTTTATTTTAGCGGTAATTTTGAGCAATTGGACCTAGAAATACGTCATGACTTAAGAGCTCTATAATTTGATTTGTACCTGGGTTTGTTTAGACTGAGGTGCAAAGAGATAAGATCTGAAACAAAAACAGTGATTTGTCAGATGTATTTTATTTCGTTGCTTCAAGATACTTAAGCCTTTGTCACATGCTACGATTTCTCTTGCAACTTGTCTTGCGAAAAAAGATTGTTGCAGGTTGCAGAAACCATGTCAAACGCACGATATCAGTTGCAATAATTTGTCTTGCGAAAAAAAGTATTGAAAGTTGCATGCCTAATTTGAATCAATGGTGAATGAATGATTGGCTTGTGCGCGTGCCCTCATCACCAGTTGCACGACCATGTCACACATAAATATTTTTACAAAAAAATTAAAAATTAAAAGTCGCACGAGGGGATGTCAAACATGAAAAACACCTGTGCAGCCTGCAATAATTTTTTTTCACAAGACAAGTTGAACGAGAAATCATAGCCTGTGACACAGCCTTTAGTTTCTAATAATGAAACAAGATTAATCTACTATTACAAGCAGCTCTGACCTTGGCTCAGTCCTAGGTGTAGCCCCAGCTAACATGGACAAAATAGTGGACTTCCCAGCCCCCTGTAATCCTATTGCACCAACCACCAAGAAGTCTGTCTGATCTGCAAGAATCTATCCCAAAAATAAACCATTTTCATATCAGATAATTAATCAATTGCCCTATTTAATAATCAATTAATTGAAATCTAATAATAATCTATATACTTTCTTCATTCTCCATGCACAAAGATATCATGGCATACTGTACATAGGTCCTCCTTGTAGACTTTGCTTATTAATAGGTAGAGATTTGCTATATTTCCCCTTCTTTCTTTCTTTCTTTCTTTCTTTCTTTCTTTCTTTCTTTCTTTCTTTCTTTCTTTCTTTCTTTCTTTCTTTCTTTCTTTCTTTCTTTTACTTGATCCTCATAGAGTAGAGAATTAACAGATGCCTGATGGTTTAGAGTGGTATGTCCTTTTATTCACCACGATAATCATGACATCAAAAGTTGGTCAAAATGTTATGTACATTAACTAATTTTGACCAACTTTTAACGTCATGAATATTTTCAGTGGTAAATAAGAGGACATATCACTCTAAACTATCAGAAATTTGTTTTTTACCATAACAAAGTCAAATAAAAGAGCCAAAAACTAAGAAAAAGTTTGAAAGAAAAAACTTTATCAAGTGCGCACTGGCTTCATGTGCTAGTGATTCATCATTTTATCGGTATGTCCTCTTGCAGTATTTACCACGGCTCTCGACCAATCAGCGCACAAGAAACTAATGGTAAAAGAAGAAATCCCCCTGCTAAACAGGGTACTCCCTAAGTACAATGGTACTTACATCAAGTGCAGCATCTGTCCAGTGGAGGCTGTCATCCAACATTTTCACAGACTGAACAGATATTTCTTTGTCTACTCCACTAATTTTCATTGATGCAAGATTAGTATTCAGTCCTTCAGATACACTGCCTGAAAATAAAATAATCAACAAATAAAACAGTTTTTCTGTGCTCCATTCAGTAATAAAGCATACAGGAAGTGACGTAAGCATAAAAGAAGTGTGTTCAAAGAAAAGTATGAGCCATGGGCAAGTGCTTCTCACACTTCTTTCGGGGAAGCACAGGTGGCATAGCGGTGAGTGCGCTTGTCTCTTACCAAGGTGACATGAGTTCGAGCCCAGCTGGGCTTGGTGTCGTATGTGAGTAGAGTTGTTTGTTGGTTCTCTCCTGTGCTTCAAGGGTTTTTCTGGGTTCTCCGGTTTTTCCTCCCTCCTCAAAAATCAACTTCTAAATTCCAATTGGAATGCAGTGGAGTAAGAGCCACTCTGTGGATTCCACTGTAAATTCTCATTATTTTAATTATTTTAAAAAAATTTTTATTACTTCTTGAGTGCTTTCCACACTTTCTAAGTGTTGTGTGTTTGAAATAGTGAAAGTGATAGTGAATGTCAGTGGAGTTTTCAATCACTTCAAGCTGGGCCTCTTAGCATTGTTGGTAGTAAAACCTTAGTATTCTTTTTTTCTAGTTACCTGTAGCAGCGGTGTTGCGTTGTATGCCTTGGATGGATATTGTTCCTGGACCTCCTATTACTCCTTTGTCTTCACCCCCTTGTGCAGCTTGTTGCTCTTCTCTTGGTGGTTTGGTCAGCATAGTTGGTGGCTTGCTAGGTGCTACAGCAGCATTAGATGGCAACTTTTCTTCAGATGGCAATTCCCTGCAAAAAACAAAATGCATTACCGGTAATTTTAAAAGGATTTTTCATTGCTCAAACTAGTGTACATTATTTCATCAAAACGAAAATTCGTAAATAAAAAATCTTACCTTGATTTTAAAAGTAACTTAACAGGAAAATCTTGGTTCTGGTGAAGATAAATTTGAATAGCTTATTCTTATTTTTTGTCTTTTTACTGGATAAATTGAAATAGCTAAATTCATAAATGAAAATATAAGCTTAAGATTTTGAGATGAACTAAAAACATAAAAGTTACCTTTTCAACAGGAGCTTTAGTTAGGATAATGGGTGTTTTCATTGGTGGCTGAGCTGAACTCTCTGCTTTTCCCTTAACAAAACAAATCTTAAAATTAAAGCTTATGAACTGCAATATGCCGCACCATGTTAGCTTACACACACATCACAGACAATTTAATGTGATTTTTGATTGAGATTCCCAAGGTAATTTGAAATATTGTCGGTTCTAATGTGAGAGGTGGTAAGCGTACCCTTTGTGATCTTTCTCTGTACCCTCTATCTCTTCTCCTTCCTCCTCTACCGCGCGATTTTTCTCCCCTTCCTCCTCCAAACCCTCTGTCATCCTCCATCTTGGCCGGGAACCACAAGAAAGAACCTGGTACCACAGGCAACCCAAATTTTAAAAACCAACTAAACGGCCTCATTTTTCGCTAAAACTTCACCGGAAGATTACAAAAGCTAACAAAAAAAAAAAAAAGGTCTTACTGCAAATTTTTCAGGTAAACGTTTGATTTGATATCTTTACATATTTACGACTACTCAACCACTCTCAACTCCCATGCACAGGACATGCACAGCAAGCCTTGTTTGGGCTGCCTGTGTGCTGGTGACTGCATTGCATTGTGGGAACAGGATGACATGATCCAAGAAAACTAAAAACAGAAAATATTTTCTTCAGATTGATTTTAGCGTTTGTTTTATCTGTTTACACTATGGATTTACGTAAAGTACCCGACGAGGAAAAAGTTAGACTCTGTAGAAGATACACACTGAGTAAGTTATGAAGTTGAACTTAAATGTAATCATCAAGAATATTCTATTTTGTGGTGACCATTTCTGAACAAACCGAAACATGTTTTAGATTAAATACCTCATTTCCTTTTAACGATAATTACTACGTATTAGAATACTAAGATATTAGAAGGATTATTGTATAAGTTACAATATTTTTGATTTTCTAGTTGGTTTAGCGTTTTTACCGTTCCTGTGGTTCATAAACGTGGTATGGTTCTTCAGAGAAGCGTTTTGTAGAGAGAGCTTTACTGGTCAGAACAAGATGAGATCCGGTACGTAAAATTTCCATACCTTGTCTCTGATTGAGTGTTCCTTTGGTGCCTACACTAAGATTCAAGTTTCTTAAGTCATTATAATCACACACACACCCGTTATTATCAATTGTTTATACGAGTTTTTCTTCTTGTACATAGATATAATCAAGTCAGCCATAGGGCTAATGATATGGATTGGAGGATTAACAACATGGATTGTGATGTTTCAAAATAGAAGAGCTGAATGGGGATACTTTGGGGATCAAATATCATTTCTCATTCCTCTTGGAAAGCCATAGCCTGGCTTGTGGAAAGCCTTTGAAGGCTGCCATTCAAAATTGGTATTAGTGATTTTTGTTATACAGTAAAGTCAAAAAAAATTATTTACAACTTCCACAATGTTGTATAATACCGACCATAGACATTTTTAACTTGAGTGGTTTGTATTGCCATTACAGAACACATATCATCTCCTAGAGCATCATTTATTTGTTAAAAGGTTGCGCACAAGAAGACACATGAATTTGGATCACACCCCACTAATAATCTTATTCCCAAGAGAATGATACATGGTCTGAATTTGGAAAACAAACCATCCACGCTGAATATAGCCAGTTTCTATACCAGTATTTAATATCGTAAACATTTTGCTACATTTATGTAATTCATGGTCAACTATCAAATGGTAGAG
This sequence comes from Anthopleura sola, assembly GCA_023349425.1. NCBI lineage: Eukaryota > Metazoa > Cnidaria > Anthozoa > Actiniaria > Actiniidae > Anthopleura > Anthopleura sola. The sequence goes on from JALHLI010000002.1 coordinate 5,552,557, forward strand.
CCAGCATTGAGTAATCCAAAGAAACATCTGTGTTATTCCAATATCCTTTGTTATTGAAATAGGTATTTCTAAGGTCTAATTCTATTGATTCCATGAATGTATCTTGGGAAAGTTCACAGGTTCTCTATAAACTCCCCTTTCCTGCCTAAGATTTTTACAAATGTTAGGTGAAAGCAACTTTTGCAATAGACCATTTCATGGTTGTCGTCAATCAGCCTCAATAGGGCGTAATATATTCTTTAGAATTTGACTACAGCTCATGGTAATTTAAGGAATGTACACATTATCAAACGATTGAAACACTTAAAAATTCCACAGGCTTTAGTCAAATTCTAAAGAATAAATTACACGCTATCGAGGCTGAGGTTGATCAACAAGAACCGTGAAATGGTCTATTAGCCGGTAACAAAATGAGCAAGGGATTGGGTCTGAGTTTAATTAAGGTTCCAGAAAGTGACCCCATTACATGAAAGAGCAACATGCAACAAGCTTACTGACCAAATTTCAGGATGTCTTATGCTATAGAAACAAAGTTATGAGCATTCAAACATGGCCAAAATTACAAAGAAATCTATGGTATCCTGCCAAACCATCCAGCCATATTTACATGTATTTTCCATATTTTAGAAATATTATACATATCCACATTTTGTTTCAATTTGCCTAAACGTGATCAAATTTTCAATTCCTACACATTTTTATGTGCTCTTTCTCTAGATATATCGATGGGGTCTGCTCGTTTTGTTACTGGCAATATGAGATTCACATATGTTTCTGGGGTGAACCCTGGTAAGATCAGATTTTCATGAGAATGGAAATTTGATGTTATGACTTGAACTCCATTGTGTATCCTTAGCTGACACTAAGATTGATTTGCTTTTAACACACGGTGACCATATTGGTTGAAACAATAGGTTTTAATTCCCTTGGGTCCCCTTGCTCTTGCTTTGAGGCATTTCAGAATGTTCTAAACAAAGGTTTTTGCCCTCATGGGAATAAACATGGCTGCCGTGTGATAAAAGCCCATTCAAAAAACAATTTGGGTATGCTCTTGGTTAGAATTATAAATTTTTATTAATGCCAAATATTTTTTGTAATAAAAGCAATATTATATAAATTTACTTCTTAGATAAAGTAAGTTTCATCCAAACTATACTTAAGGAATGATGGCTTTACATATATCGTAGAATGTGCGAGTAGAAACTGGCTGATTTATTTGTATATATTTTTTATTTCTATTCTTATTTGTTGTGCTTACTGCATCAAATTAAGGTTAATAATAGTGGCTGCTCATTGGCCAAAAATGATGACCTGACACATCAAACTGATCAACATGTGACCAACCAATGTGACCCAGTCAAGACAAATGGCCTGAAAGGCATTTGGTTGGGTGTTGACTGGCCTGTTAACTCCTTTAAACACAGCTTAGCTAGTTGAGGTGCTTTATATACATTTTACTTTGGATGCAGGCATCCACAATCTTTAATGATAACCTATTATATTACAAATAGCTACTCAACAATAGAAGAAAGTGGTGTAGAAAGTGTTTGTTTTTTTCACCTGAAACTTTGTACGATATGTTTTGATGGGGAAAAAATATTTAGAAAACAAGTTTTTCAACTCTTGTAGCGCTTAAACAAAGTCGAGAACCCCGTTTTTTATTTTTGAAAGTACGTTATGATAGCTAACTTTACAGGAAAAAAAATTAAAAATCTGATGATGGGATCAAATTGAAATCGCATATTTTGTGCATAATTGGAAGGGAATAGTCCTGAAGCGATATGACGTCACATTTTTTTGTAAAGGCATTGTGGGATTCGTGGGATTGGTAGAGGTTGAAAACAAACAAAATGGCGGCCGCTTGGCAACATGAAAACAAAGTGTTTGTGCCCTTTTGCTTATCAGAAAGAGAACAACATCCGCTTTTACAGTTTCATAAAATCCCCAAAGAAAAGAAAAAGAAGCAACAGTGGATTAAGCTAATAAGAAGTAAAGTCCTTGAAAAGAAAAATTTACAGTGAAAACATGTATGTAGCTTACACTTTGTTGGTGGTCGAAAGACATATGATGAAAACAGCCCCAAAATATTCCTTTGGAATTCTGATTGGGATGAAATAACTGTAAAACTTGCAATACTTTTTTTTTTCCGCGAGACAAATTGCAACCGATATCACGAAGCTAAAATGAGCTGCAATAGTCGATCATTTTAATACATCGGGGGTTATCGGGGCTTATATAATAGATTTTGCAGAAAAAAGTGAAAAATATGTTGCTTTTGAGTGCACACGCACACGTCCACGCCATCAAAAAATCAAAAACCAAACGACTGCGAATGCTTAAAGTAGCCCAACCGGGATTTCACATTGTGCGTGCGATACTAAGAAGTTTCCCTCTCTTATTCATGCTCTCTTCCTTTATTCTAATAAGCACATATACGACATATACGTAACAGTATTGTGTATTCGGGCCAGCGTTTTTCACTGGTAAAGTGATTTAAGTTTATATATCAGTATAGATGTTTTCTACAATGCGATTTCCACTTCCTACTGAGTGACTCAGTCTGACTTTCAGGGGCGGATCTAGGGGGGGGGGGGGGGGGGGTGAATAGGGTGGCTAGCCACCCCCCATTTTGGCTCGTTTTTTTTCTTTTTCTTTTTTTAAAGGCAATTGTTGTTTACGTTGATAAAAAAAATTAATCTATAATTTAGAGTCTTTCTAGATTTTATAGCAGACCCATCCTCCCCCGTTAAACGTGAAGTTCTGATAGACATGTCTGAACTTCCCAGAACAACAGGAATAGCTATAGCTACTGCGATCAAGGAGAGTTTACAGAAGCAAAAGATTGCTCTTTCGAATTGTCGTGGCCAGGCCTACCGGCGACACAACAGCCTCGATGAGTTCTGACAAAAAAGGTGTCCAGGCAGAAATAGCAAAAGACGCTCCTGATGCTGAATACCAAGGCTGCTGCCTGCACTCGATTAACCTTGTCATCTGCCACGCCTGTAAAATTACTGCGATCCAAAACATGATGGATTCGTGCCATGAACTGTTCGCATTCTTTGACAATTCACCCAAACGGCAGAAGTTCTTAAAGATTGTAATCGACGCTCTTTCACCAGAACACACAAAGAAAAAGTTGAAAGACTTGTGTAAGACACGATGGGTTGCAAGGCATACAGCATTTGAAACTATCTTTAACTTGTACGAGTACATTGTCATAACTTTAAATGAGATCTGTAAATGATGAGCGTTTCTATCCAAATGACGAGGAATGGTCCTGGGAGGGCAAAACAAAGGCTATGGCCAATGGGCTACGACACACTATGACGGACTTCGGGTTCATTGTCAGCTTCATGTGTGCAAAAGAAATGCTAGAGCCAATGCAACCTCTGGTATCTTCTCTTCAAGGACGTTATGTTGAAGTCTGTTTTGGTTTCCAGAAAATAGAAGAAGTCAATTCCAGCTATGTGGACATACGCAAAGAAATCGACGCCTGGTTTGCACGTTTATACGAGAAGATATTATCTCTGGCAGGAACAGTTGGCTCTAATGAACAGCGACCAAGAGTTTACCAACGACAGAGAAACCGAGAAAATACACCAGCGGAAACAGTGCATGCGCGCATATTGGAAGCGAACGGTCGTAATTCCCTTCCTAGACGTGATATGCTCGGAAATGAAATGCCGTTTCAGTGACGATAAAAGAGCACATTTTGAGCTCTGCTCATTGATCCCTGAGTTAATTGTTTCTAAGACCACTGACAGTGTCGTGGAATGGGCAAGGTTCTCTATGCAAAATGGAAACATATCTTACCTGTTTCGTCGACTTTTGAAAGCAGGATAATACGATGGATGAATTACTGGAAGCGCCAAGAGTCTTTACCTACAAGTATGTCTATTACCTCCCTACTGGCCAAACATGCTGACAAGACATTTTCCCCAAACGTCAGGGAACTGTTGATTATTCTGGCCGTATTACCTATAGGCAGCACTGAAGCAGAGAGATCCTTTTCCTACCTTCGAAGAATACACACATGGCTTCGAAATTCGATGACGACCGAGAGATTATCAGACCTTGCCGTTATTGCAATGCATGGCAATGCTATTAATCTAGACAACAAGAAAATCTGTGAGCGGTTTGTGACACTCCACCCTAGAAGAATGATGACCGCATCTCTCTTCGCATAGGATATATTAAGGTACCACCCCAAGTATATGATTTCAAAGACTCGTCAAAGTAACGATGGAATCTATTTATCTACTATTTTTGTAACAGATTCTTTCTACTTTTTCTGCTTTTTAATGTATCTTTATTTTCTCTGGAATAGAAATATTATATATGTCGTGAGCATTTCATTAAATGCAAAACGTAAACAAAGCCAAAAAGACAGCCTATTTGGATTTTTGCCAGAGTATATATTCAAATCTTTCAATTCACCCCCCCCCCCCCCCCTAAAAAGTGTCTAGATCCGCCACTGACTTTTATTGTCTGCAAGTGACACTGTAGTTTTGTTATGCAAGCGTTCCCAATTTATGAGAAGACGGTTGTCTACAATGCAGTTTTAATCATTTTTATTTCAGGTACGTTCAATGTCGTTTTAAAAAGAAATTTACAGTAATAAGTCTGAGCACGGTTTTTAATTGTGCCAAAGGAAAACCAGAAATATATATTATGATTCACAAAGACAAGACAAGTTAATTCAATGTTCAGAGTGTTTTTTATTTCTTATTCATTTGAAATCCAAGTTATGAATTTATAATCAATCATTTATTTACTGACACATTGGGTTTGGTTTGGCCAGTTGCTCCATTGGTTTGTTTCGGCGTTTCTATTTGGTACACACTGCGCATGTCAATTCTCGTCCGTCAACATATGGATGACAAGGGAGGGAGCCACACCTTCCTTCCACGGGATTTAACACTGCACCATCGACACTGGCATGGGTTCCTGGAACTGTTTCTGCATCCTGATCAACACAGATGAATTCGGTTCTTTTGTAACCACGACCCTGAGTCATCAGGTATCCACGGTACTCTCGTTTCCATCCCGCGGGACACTCATAAGTCGCGGGGATCATCATCTTGGCAATTCGTGTCCTAACATAACACACAGCACATGGAGCCTCGTGATTGTTAAGGTTGTTTTTTGTAAACAGGTTAAAACCGTTTATTTCGTATTCTGCACCATGCATGATTCCAGTGTGCAGCTGGTGACCAGGCCTGTATCTTCCATATCTGGGGTTCATAGGGAGACACACGTAATTAGAACCTCCACCTAAATGACTATACCACTCTCCTCCAATACGACCTACGAACAAACACAATCATACATCGTTTTTTAGGTAATAGTGAGAAAAAATTAAAAGTCTGTTATTTTATTCTCTTCTTTTCTTTTCTTTTCTTTTCTTTTCTTTTCTTTTCACCTTTGTAAACAAGAGCAGCATGGTAAGGGCAGGTGGTTCTTCCCCATCGTACGTACTGTACTCCACCGCGCTTGGGTCCTGGTGGACCTCTTACACCTTGATTTCCTGGTGGTCCTAGAAATATTTGCCAGTGAAATAAACGGAGGCAGAGAAGATAAACAAAAGAATTAATTGTCAACGTAAATGTAAATAATTTTACGGACAAAGCAAACGATCAGGAATAAGTTAGCGCAGTAGAGATGGATTTCCTCCCCGTTGTAAAGATTGGTGACAATCTGTTTTCCGTCACGATCGACGCTAGCTGCAAAAGAAAGGAACGTAAAAACGGACCAGTAAGACCAATGAGCGCATTAGGGGATAAATAAGACCACTTTTTATTTACCTCGAATCAATAACGTTCGGCTGGATTCAAGTGCGTTGACCCTGTAAGAGAAAAAAAGGATTATCTATAGGACACTTAGGAATAGGGACGTTATTTGGAAAATATATGCAACTCTAAGTTTCAGATTTATAAAAAAAGAAAAAGAAATGATGCTAGTGTATTTATGTATGTCATATGAGGTAAATTTTGTGATTCTAGCCTTTTTCAGTTTTTTCCCTACCTCTGGCTTTTTTTGAAGGTTTTTTTTTTTCAAAAAAAAGTATACTTTATACATGCATATAAACACGAGGGTTCTAAAGCAGTAAGGTTCTGATTAATCACTTATGGTACATAATAAATAAACCTTCAATAGTGAATTAAAAAACAACTTGAAAACAACTTGAAGACTCTCGTGTTGATAACCATATTTTTTTAAAGAAAAAATGTCCTAAAAAAACAGGGGGGGGGGGGGAAACCCTGAAAAAACCCTAGAATTATAAAATTATTCAAACCTGTTTTGGATGCTCCTCAAGATTTTGATCACATCAGCCAGTGTTGATAGACCCGTTGCTCTTTTCTCGACACCTTGCTGTTGTTCGTCAGTTGCTGTTGCAACAACAAGTAGCAAAGCAAGACTTACTGCTACTACAAGCAGTACAGCTTTCGACAACATTCCACTTCCAGCAGACGACATCTTTTAATGACTCAAACGAATCAAGAAATGACGGAGATAAGCTTTCCTTTTGTCTTCACTGTAAAGTTGCATTAAGTGACTTCTTAATGACAATAACAAGAAATTTCATGAAAAAAAAAAAAAAAAAATCTCATTGTTAGTGTTTGGCACCCTGCAAATAAGGAAAAAAGAGTTAATGCTTTGATCACACCCCAAATAAACAAATGGACAGTTAGACAACGATCGACACAGGGAGCCCGGCTTTCCTTTCAGTGCCGCATTCAATATTCATTATTCTTTACTTAATTGCTTTTTATGGGTTTCCTGTGGTTTAAGATCGGCTTCCTGTGGTTTGGGATCGGTTATGATTACACAAGCTGTAATCAGATCTGTACTGTAAATTGATAACCGTTGGCAACGCACTCTCTATAAAGCATTCAAAAGAAGAGAATTGAATGCTTTATAGACGGTGCGTTACATTCAAACAACACAGGCAACCCATAAAGAGCACGTTACCAACGGTTATCAATTTACAGTACAGATCTGATTACAGCTTGTGTAACCGAAGCCGATGTTAAACCACAGGAAACCCATAAAAAGCAATTACGTAAAGAATAATGAATATTGAATGCGGCAAAGGAAAGCCGGGCTCCCTGTGCGATCGAGGGCGATTTTAACTCATCACAAACAAATTTATCTACAAACTTTGATAGACTGTTAAGACTTTGTTTACTACTATTTCTCTTATTTACTACTCAGGATATAGTATGTGAAGTCTAAATCTTTGTGTGTATATAGATTATGAAAAATAACAGAGGAATCAACTAGATAAGCTTCGCTAAGAAACTTGACAAATTCCACTTTCACTTGACGTGTCATTTCCTTTTTATGCATCCATGAAACTTTCAAACATTTAAGGTCAAGCGATTGGGCAATTTTTACTCGAAATAAATTTATTTATAATTTGCATAAAGATAGCTTTTGAGTATAAGAACCAAGATAAAAAAAATTTTGATGGGGGGGGGGGGGGGGGGGGGCTAACGAGCACAGAAGGCTGGAGCATCTAGGGGGGTTTGCTCTCCCGTAAAAAAAAATGGAATTGAGACCCTCGGAAGTGCGACTTTGAGGGGCATTTGCGACATATTTATTGCATTAAAATTCTGGCTATGAAAAAGAAGAGAAAAAGCCTTTCTCGCCTCTCACCAATGCGAACCGGGGTGGAGTTGTTGGTTACGATATATTAGTTACGATATTTTACCGATAGTTTTTGTAATATGTAAATCGCATTTTATCATACATTAGCATGTTATTTTGCGCTATATAAGTAATTATTTAATTACAATACAATTACAATAATTACAGAGCTCGGCAGAGTTCCATGAATTGCTAAACTGATGAGCAAATGTAGAAATACACATTTTGTATTGTTAAATTTACAATTCCTTACGATATTGACATTGTAAAGTGTGATGATATTCTTGGTCATTCTGCTAGAAGTAGGAGCGATTTTCGCACCTGATGTAAATAAAAATTCACTTTGATTAGCAAGCTCATACAACCAAACAAGTAATCGAAGACAATTACTAGTAACTGTCCTGTTAAGTTCTCCTATTCATTTCAGGCGATACTGGAATTAGCTTTTCTTCAAAAATTGCAGCAAAGTAATTCAAATTATTATTTTTTAATATACGATATTTATAGCGAGTGCGAGAACTGATCTGTTTTGGTTTCTTTAAGTAGACAACATTGTGTACATCGTCTACTACAATGTCTGCGAACGTGTTACGGCTTTACGATGTATTTCAAACCGTTTATAACCCAGCAGTTTTTACAGGTGTAAGAATTTAATCGCAAAAGCAATCTCTAAATAATCCTGTTTTAAATTTAATCTGTAAAACAAGTTTGCTCGTTGGCACTTTAGCGATACCTATGGCTAGTATACCAACAAGAGTATCTCAAAAATATCAGTCTATACTTCGAAAACAGTGAAATAATTACGTCTGTTTTTCAAAAATAATTGATTCCTATCTGTTATTTTTTAATTTTTATATGACTACCTTCTTACAATTAGGTGTATATAGTTTATATTTTTCTTTATATCTCTTTGTATGTATATAGCATATATCTTTTTATCATTATTATTCGTATAGATTTATGTAATACAGGGCCCCTCTGTAAACGAGCTTTAGCTAAATGGGCCACCCTGTTTAAATAAAGGTTCCATAACCATATTATATTTTGTTAATAGATTAGGTGCTATAATGTAAATCAACAGGCCATTATTCTTCAAACTTGTCAAAGACTTTGTTTTAACATCTTCTCTTTTATATAGGTACACGATAAAAATCATGGTAAAATGGGTAATAACTGTATGACGTATGTGGTGGATCAGTGAGCCAATCTGTATACGAAAGTGAATCGGCCCCTTCCAGGAACCAAAGCAAAGATTTGACAAAAGGAAATAACAAAAGATCAAGAGCTTAGTTTTGGGAAGTACGCCCAAAAATATTGATTATCAAAACATGAGATTTCTTACTTGTCGTCCTTCCCTATGAGATCCGTTGAAATGGAGATAGGGTGACTGACATTACTGCTAGGGGTAACGCTTTTGTTTTTGTTGTCCGGGAATGAGAGCAAAAACTTGTTCCTAGTCATGATTTATATAATGTTGCAAAAACTCAAAAATATGCATTGTTATTATTATGAGAGCACTTTTTACACATTTTTCTCTTTCGGTGTTTAACCGCAGCAAAACTTTGAATTAAGAGCAACTAAACAACTACAGATGTCGGGGTAGTTATTTTCATTAGTAAAATATTAAGATCTCTAACATGAGAAAATGGGGGATTTTACATGACTGTACTGAGGAGTGAATAGTAATTTAACTTAAAACTCCGAATTCTATATGATGTAGCCTTCCTGTGGGATGCTTTGGGTATTTTCGTCTTAAAAAGTCCTCTAAGTTGTAATGCGCATGCGCTCTGTGACGCCGAATTAAAAAAGGGCTCACACATCCGAATAGTCTCCGATCTGCGAATTAACTAATCGTGAGAAAATCGTGAGCTGATATATAATGCTTGCGCGTCTTGCAAATATTGTTTGTTACAATGTGACAGGCGTTGCTCGTATCTGGTTAAGAAGCGCGCGCTGTGAGAGGAATCATTATGCGATCGAACCAAAGCCGAAAGGTCTACGATCGCGATCCGAGCGTTTAACTTGTGGAATGACGAGTATTAATATAACTCGTCGCTCCTCGCAAAATAATCGTCGTCGATTTACGTCGGCCCGAACAAGTCGACGAGGAAAGCCTGTCTCATTCTTCTCGTAGCGCGCGCTACGTAAGCAAATACTATAAGGAACGCCTGTCAAATAGTCCTGAAGCGATATGACGTCACATTTTTTTTGTAAAGGCATTGTGGGATTGGTAGAGGTTGAAAACAAACAAAATGGCGGCCGCTTGACAACATGAAAACAAAGTGTTGTGTGCCCTTTTGCTTATCAGAAAGAGAACAACATCCGCTTTTACAGTTTCATAAATTCCCCAAAGAAAAGAAAAAGAAGCGACAGTGGATTAAGCTAATAAGAAGTAAAGTCCTTGAAAAGAAAAATTTACAGTGGAAACATGTATGTAGCTTACACTTTGTTGGTGGTCGAAAGACATATGATGAAAACAGCCCCAAAATATTCCAAAAGTAACGCGAAAGCCTACGATACGATTCCATAATTGTAGCCTAATAACATTTCATATTTCTAGATTTCAATAAAAAGTTCAAATGCTTAGCAATTATTCATGGATAATTTACTAGAGTTTTTGAAAAAAGAGGACGATTGATTCGTTTATTTTTCAGTAAAATATGGCCTCATTTTGACAGCTTTCTATGCTTGCGTTTGCGCCATTTTACCTCAAATTCCAAGCAATCTGACGCGCTAAACGAAGTAGGGGACCCCCATTTTTTATTTGCTTATTTTAGTTCTAGTATGAATTACTTTCATCTTGCAAAGTTTTTGAAAAAATCTGACGATGGCATCATTTGCCCAGTCACTTACCGTGATGCATTGCGGGCGTTCTAGTATTTCGTTGGCCAAGAAATTCAAGGATTTTATGGTAGAGTTTGATAAGGCGGAAAGTAATCCTTTTCCATCGGATCATCACGGCCATTGCATTTCTCAGAAGCATGCGCTTCATAAAAACATTATTGAAGAGCATTTGCACAACCCAATTACTTGGTATATGCATGCATATTCAAAGTTTACAATCTTAATTAATAATCAATTTCACAAAAAAAAAGTCAGATTTCTTAATGTAAAATAGTCATTTTATTCGCCAGTAATAGGGTTGTACAAAAGTTCTTCAACTATGTTTTTAGTTTATCGAGTATAAAAGAACCGGTTTTTTTTCTTAAAAGATATTCACGAAGAACACGTCCCTCAACTAAACGATATGCACATGTTACGGGTTGACTGCTCGTGTGGTAGAGGCTTCTTTATTGGACTGGTTTAGTACATTGAGTTCAGTGGTGGATATCAACTCATTTACCAACTAACTTTAACTAGCAAATTCTAGGGTTTAAGTAGCTAACGAAACAAGGAGAATGTGAAGTCAGTTCAGCGGAACTCTGATTGGCTAGTTCACCTAGTAGTGAGATTGCAGTGAAATCAATTTCTCCCTGATTCAAGTTAGAGTAAACATGTTAAACTGAAAATGTTTTATGAAAAGGAAGGGTTCTAATCCTGCTGTAAAAGTTTACGAAACATATATCAGTAGTGAGGAAAAATCATTTGACAGCTATTGATATGCATACTTCAACAACAGGTTTAGTACTTCCAGTAGAACTTGAGGATTAAGAGCATGAAAAGGTTGACGCAACATTGGGTGCGTCCTGGGGGGGTACAACCACTAGTAGCAGTGTATGCTCATGACAGGTGCAACATGGAATCAGGCTACGTGGCCTAGGTGTTGCACACGTATAAACACAGATTCGTATTTCCCAAAGGGGTGCTAGGTAAAGGTAAACAGCCTTAAGTAACTCTAACTAATAATAACTATCACTGACTCAGAGTATGATTATGTTAATTTATGTAATCATACTAATTTCCGTCGTGTAACACACATAGTAAGCTCATTTTGTGCATTTATACTAGCATGTAAAAAGAAATATATGGAGAATATTAGCTGTAATATGTATTCCTTTTCAAAATTCATTCAACTTTAAAATAAATAATCTATGGAAATGTTTAAATCTATTGAAAATGTCTTATTTGATTCACCGATGCGAGGCAAACCAAACTGCTTTTTCTACAATTAACAAAATACGGTTGTTTGCGAAAAAACACTTGCACTTTTGAAGATTTTTTTTTGATCCACTTTGAAATACTCATAAAGATGTTATCGTCGACGTATCGGGTCGTATTTTGAAAAACCCAGACGCGACGTATACACAGATCATTTTGGTGCACAAACTTTTTGAGCCTGAACTGAGGTCAGGTTTTCGTCAGTGTCCTGCATTTCCTCAAAATACTTTCACAGGAGAAAATGTCTGGTATTAAGTGCGACATGCACATCAAGCATGCGCATGCGCTTTGTCTTATCAGTCTGCCGTTCAGGTTTATAGTCCCCTCACACGTGAATTTCACGGCTCTGTGTATCATTCACTACTCATACATTCTTGTATATATGCGTTTAACCAATAAAAATATTTCTCATACATTCTCATTCTCATTCTCGTTCTGATACATCCATCCAATCCATCTCGTGTACATTCTCATTCTGATACACCCATCCAATCCATCTCGTTTACATTCTTATTCTGTTACGTCCATCCAATCCATCTCGTCTACATTCTTATTCTGATACACCCATCCAATCCATCTCATGTACATTCTTACGATGCATCCATCCAATCCATCTCATGTACATTCTTAGTATATACACCCATCCAATTCATGTCGTCTACATTCTTATTCTGATACACCCATCCAATCCATCTCATTCTTACGATGCTTCCATCCAATCCATCTCATGTACATTCTTACGATGCATCCATCCAATCCATCTCATGTACATTCTTACGATGCTTCCATCCAATCCATCTCATGTACATTCTTACGATGCTTCCATCCAATCCATCACATGTACATTCTTACGATGCGTCCATCCAATCCATCTCATGTACATTCTTACGATGCTTCCATCCAATCCATCTCATGTACATTCTTACGATGCGTCCATCCAATCCATCTCATGTACATTCTTACGATGCATCCATCCAATCCATCTCATGTACATTCTTACGATGCATCCATCCAATCCATCTCATGTACATTCTTACGATGCATCCATCCAATCCATCTCATGTACATTCTTACGATGCATCCATCCAATCCATCTCATGTACATTCTTACGATGCATCCATCCAATCCATCTCGTGTACATTCTTACGATGCATCCATCCAATCCATCTCATGTACATTCTTACGATGCATCCATCCAATCCATCACATGTACATTCTTACGATGCTTCCATCCAATCCATCTCATGTACTTTCCTATTCTATACGCCCATCGAATTCATCTCGTCTACATTCTTATTCTGATACACCCATCCAATCCATCTCGTGTACATTCTTATTCTGATGCTTCCATCCAATCCATCTCATGTACATTCTTATTCTGTTACGTCCATCCAATCCGTCTCGTCTACATTCTTATTCTGACACACCTATCCAATCCAACTCGTGTACATTCTCATTCTTATACACCCATCCAATCCATCTCGTGTACATTCTTATTCTGATACACCCATCCAATCCAACTCGTGTACATTCTCATTCTGATACACCCATCCAATCCAACTCGTGTACATTCTCATTCTGATACTCCCATCCAATCCATCTGGTTTACATTCTCATTCTGATACACCCATCCAATCCATCTGGTTTACATTCTTATTCTGATACACCCATCCAATCCAACTCGTGTACATTCTCATTCTGATACACCCATCCAATCCAACTCGTGTACATTCTCATTCTGATACTCCCATCCAATCCATCTGGTTTACATTCTCATTCTGATACACCAATCCAATCCATCTGGTTTACATTCTTATTCTGATACACCCATCCAATCCATCTCGTCTACATTCTTATTCTGAACCACCCATCCAATCAATCTCATGTACATTCTTATTCTGAACCACCCATCAAATCTATCTCGTGTACATTCTTATTCTGAACCACCCATCCAATCAATCTCATGTACATTCTTATTCTGAACCACCCATCCAATCAATCTCATGTACATTCTTATTCTGAAGCACACATCCAATCTATCTCGTGTATATTCTTATACTATACGCCAATCCAATCCATCTCGTCTACATTCTGATTCTGATTCTTCCATCCAATCCATCTCATGTACATTCTTATTCTGAAGCACCCATCCAATCTATGTCATGTACATTCTTACTATGATGCGTCCAACCAATCGATCTCATGTACATTCTTAGTCTATACGCCCATCCAATCTATCTGGTTTACATTCTTATTATGATACACCCATCCAATCCATATCATGTACATTCTTATTTGTATAAAAAGGGGTACTTTTTCTTCAAAAGTATATGAATGGGGTACCTTTTCAGGCAAAAAAGTATGTAAAAGGGGTATGTTTTTGCCGAAATTTGGTATATCAAAGGGTAAGGGGTCGAGAGTCCGGGAGGAGCATCCCCGTATGAAACGACCAGAAGTACCTCCCCCGGGTCTTATTCGGATTCTTCCATCCAATCCATCTCATGTACATTCTTATTCTGAAGAACCTATCAGATCCATTTGATGTATATTCTTCTTCTATACGCCCATCCAATTCATCTCGTCTACATTCTTATTCTGAACCACCCATCCAATCCATCTCGTCTACATTCTTATTCTGATACACCCATCCAATCCATCTCATGTACATTCTTATTCTGTTACGTCCATCCAATTCATGTTGTCTACATTCTTATTCTGAACCACCCAACCAATCCATCTCGTCTACATTCTTATTCTGATACACCCATCTAATCCATCTCGTGTACATTCTTATTCTGATGCACCCATCCAATTCATGTTGTCTACATTCTTATTCTGAACCACCCATCCAATCCATCTCGTCTACATTCTTATTCTGATACACCCATCCAATCTATCTCGTGTACTTTCTTATTCTGTTACGTCCATCCAATTCATCTCGTCTACATTCTTATTCTGAACCACCCAACCAATCCATTTCGTCTACATTCTTATTCTGATACACCCATCTAATCCATCTCGTTTACATTCTTATTCTGATACACTCATCCAATCCATCTCGTCTACATTCTTACTCTGAAGCACCCATCCAATCCATCTCGTCTACATTCTTATTCTGAGGCACCCATCCAATCCATCTGATGTACATTCTTACTCTGAAGCACGCAACCAATCTTTCTCGTCTACATTCTTACTCTGAAGCACCCATCCAATCCATCTCGTGTACATTCTTATTCTGAGGCACCCATCCAATCCATCTCATGTACATTCTTACTCTGAAGCACGCAACCAATCCATCTCGTCTACATTCTTACTCTGAAGCACCCATCCAATCCATCTCGTGTACATTCTTATTCTGAGGCACCCATCCAATCCATCTCATGTACATTTTTATTCCTATGCGTCCATCCAATCCATCTCATGTACATTCTTATTCCTATGCGTCCATCCAATCCATCTCGTCTACATTCTTATTCTGAAGAACACATCCAATGCATCTTATGTACATTCTTACTCTGAAGCACTCATCCAATCCATCTCGTCTACATTCTTACTCTGAAGCACCCATCCAATCCATCTCGTGTACATTCTTATTCTGAGGCACCCATCCAATCCATCTCATGTACATTCTTATTCTGATGCGTCCATCCAATCCATCTCATGTACATTCTTATTCCTATGCGTCCATCCAATCCATCTCGTCTACATTCTTATTCTGAAGAACACATCCAATGCATCTTATGTACATTCTTACTCTGAAGCACTCATCCAATCCATCTCGTCTACATTCTTACTCTGAAGCACCCATCCAATCCATCTCGTGTACATTCTTATTCTGAGGCACCCATCCAATCCATCTCATGTACATTCTTATTCTGATGCGTCCATCCAATCCATCTGATGTACATTCTTACTCTGAAGCACGCAACCAATCCATCACATGCAGTACTACATTCTTACTCTGATACGTCCATCCAATCTATCTCGTGTACATTCTTACTCTGATACGTCCATCCAATCCGTCTCATGTACATTCTTATTCCTATGCGTCCATCCAATCCATCTCATGTACATTTTTATTCCTATGCGTCCATCCAATCCATCTCTAGTACATTCTTATTCCTATGCGTCCATCCAATCCATCTCGTCTACATTCTTATTCTGAAGAATACATCCGGCAATCCATCTTATGTACATTCTTACTCTGAAGCACTCATCCAATCCATTTCGTCTATATTCTTATTCTGAAGCACCCAACCAATCCATCTTATGTACTTCTTACTCTGATACGTTCATCCAATCCATCTCGCGTACATTCTTATTTGTATAAACATTGCCAGAAATATGGGACATGAGCCTGCTCATACATGCGCAATGATGCGTTTCAGCTTACAAAATAGCCGCCGAGTCTTATAGGAAATGTATGGGGAATATAGAGATTCCTCTATTTACGGCGAATAGGGTTTTATTTCCTCTGAGCTCCACATCGCGACAAACAACCCACCCTACAAGCTACTAAATAAGTGTAAAATGATCATTGAATCATGCGACATATTGGTTCCCGGACTACTTGCCTTTGAAAGGCTTTGAAAGCTCTAGATTCCATACATCGTCTATAAATCTGGCCACACTTGACCCCAAAATCGTCTTATTTGAGCTCAAAAAAATTTAAAAGTAAAAGAGCTCCACCTCGATATCACCAAACGAGTGTTTAATAAATCCAAAACCACTCAAAATAGACAGCATGCCTTCAGAATGGAGGTTCCCAAGAAGCTTGAAGTTAGGTTAAATTTTAAGCGATTCAACGCGTTGTTAGCTCGTAGTTTTCAGTTAAAAATGACAAGAAACCACAGAGAACTGCTCTAAACAGCTTCAAAAACCCCTAAATATCGCCATTTTTGTTTTTACAAGCTCCTATTGACTGCTGAGATACAATAAGGAAGCTTAAATTAACGATTTACGTTTGAAACTTGTTTTTTGTCCTTCATGGGCTTCCTGTGGTGAGGCTTATCAACAGAAAAATAATAGTTGTTCTTTTGATTGTCAAGTAACTATTTTTTGGCAAGAATTGTTTTACTAACATTATAGTTGAATATAAATATGTGCTTGGAAACCATGTAGTTATATTTTTCCTCTAGAAAACCACTTCATTTTTATTCATGCGTAACACCGCTGACAATGTCCAATATTTCTGGCAATGACGGGGTAGTTTTTCTTCAAAAGTATGTAAAAGGGGTATGTTTTTGCCGAAATTTGGTATATCAAAGGGTAAGGGGTCGAGAGTCCGGGAGGAGCATCCCCGCATGAAACGACCCGAAGTACCTCCCCGGGTCTTATTTTGATACACCCATCCAATCCATCGATCTCGTGCACATTCTTACTCTGAAATACGTCCATCCAATGATTGAATCGATGTTCCATTTTATAGATAGCCCACCCCTTTCAAGGGCTCAAAACTATTTGGCCCACCGCCTGTCTTTGCTGGGCCACCCCGCTTTACTTTGTGACCAGTCCCTTAGTTTTTTTTTTAACATAAGGAGGGGGGGTTAGGGTCAGGATTAAAAAAAATAAATAAACGGCCTCAAATCGTGCTGAAACTTTGTCAGAATACCGAACAAGGTACAAACAGCGAATGAAGCAAATGTTGAATGAATTGTTTTATTTTTTATTTGTATCCTAACTCCCATACATTTCCCTGTAAAACTAGCCTGTGTGCATCTAGAACGTAACTGTGGTTAAGTCTGTATTAACCAGAGTTAAAGTCGGGCTGCACGCAGGCCACTATAAAACATACACAGAAACTTTGCTTGGGCTTCCTGTGAGAATCCCTGCTTTGTTGCAATCCAAACTAAAGTTGGACTACCTGTGGTAAAACTAGTAGCGCAATGCAGTGTGGGGGTAAACTCGGTCGGTAGCAAAGAATCAAACATGGCGGAGTATCTGGCGTCGATCTTTGGTACAGAAAAAGACAAGTAAGTGGCGCTAAAATCTGTGTTTTTGTTATAAATATTTATCCTAGATGTAAAATAAACAATTTGTTACCGATATAAGCAGACATTATACATAGTACAGGCTACAAAATAACCGAAACTGGCTGTCCTGTTACAACAAGTCGAACACATGGCGCCCTGAATGCTCTTGTTAAAAATGAAAGCTGTCTGGTAAAGAAAGTCCAAAAACTTTTGAATTATAACATTTTAGTTCGATTTGTCGTCATTGGGAATTGGCAGTAGATTGAAAATTATCAACTTGCATTCATGAATCTTAATTTGGGCTCTTTCTCAGTACATCAACCATTTTCAAACACATTAGAGAGGCTAAGCTTATTTGTTAATAAATCTGAGTGATAATTTTTGGTTTCTGCATTTGATTTAACTGATCAATTTTTATTCTTGTGTCCATTAAATATGACTACATGCTCTCCAATTTTGAAATAATTGGATGTAAAATATTCCGAGGACAGTCAAGATTGAATGAGACTGATAGGCCTAGTCCAATTTGGCAGTCAGAGGAATTTTTTGAATTCAACTATTTCCAAATTGGACAAGTACTGCATGATGTCCTATGGGAGGTTTCACACATAACATATTTCTGGTGGCAAATAGAAGCTGGCCGTCGAAGTTTATCAGTCCTGGTTGCAAAAGACGGCAAATTTGTTCTTGTAAAGTCTATAGAATTTTGCAAAAAACATAAGTTTAGAATACTTGTGTGGTTTTCATTTTATTATTTTCAAAAAGCAAAAAGCATGTTTAAGCGATTACTGAAAGCACAGAAATCATGTCTGTCTTAAAGTTAACCAAAACAGTTTTTCGTCTTCACTGAAAGAAGATTTGCGAAGCCATTTTGTGGTTGTAGCTCTGAGAAGAAGTGGCTTATAGACCAGAAAAACATGATTGCACTGCAAAAATAGTCCTTCAGTATCATAGAAGGTACATTGATGTTAACTAAGATTTCCTAAAAAAATAGACACAAAAATGCGTAAAACTTTCAATACATTAGCGTAAAAGAGGGTCACCATTTTGAGATACTGAGATATTTGGACAGAAATACTTGAACTGTGGTTGTTTTTTGGTGTTTTTACTACATTTTACACTTTGATCACTTTGTCTTCATTACTGGCAAGAGAAAAGTGATATTTGATGCTTTGTTTTTATTGTTTTTCAATCCCATTTCAAGAAAAAAAGACTAAATTTGCATAGCTTTCCAATAAAATTTGATGGCCAGCAAACCGCTTGCGTGAGGACATGACGTCAAAAAAAGATTCCATGAAATCTCCCATTGCAGATTAATAACAAACTTCCAATTATAAAAAAAAAAAACATAAATACGAAGTTAGAAAATAGTTCAAATGTAATGATATTGAATGGCTTTGCTTCTTGACTGGCTATATGCCAACAGTCAGCCAATCTAGTACTTTTGAGACTTTTCTGTGATGATGATGCAATGTTTTACAAGATCTTATGGTTTCCACAAGCAGTTGAACACTCGAGCAGTCAAATATTTTCATCCATGTCGCGTTTCATTTTTGTGTATTTTTGTCCATATTTACTTCTCGCATGCAACCTAACATTTTCTGAAGATACTTCTGGGAGTCTAGCAAAAGCACATTGCAGTTCCTTGTTAAGGAAACTTTCATAATTTTGACTAAAAGCTTTAAAAAAAGAACAATTTTCTTCTTCCTTGATCTGCCATTTTGAATCCAGGACTAAAAGCCGACAAGCATACTTGTATTAAGGCATGTCATACTAATACATGATTATTGTTCTAGGGTAAATTGTTCATTTTACTTCAAAATTGGAGCTTGTCGCCATGGAGACAGATGTTCTCGTCTTCACAATAAGCCAACATTTAGTCAGGTATATTGTTATTGTGTTTGTTATCATTCCAGCTGTCATTCATTCTTACTCTGAACTAAATATGATTGTGTTATTATAGACAATTCTTCTTCCAAATATGTACCAAAACCCACAGAGTGCTGCTCAAGTAGCCGACGGAACTAGTAAGTACATGAATATACCTTGACGTAATGTGAATGTTAAGTAACAAGTCGGATTGGAATGATTTATTTAATTGACAATAGTCTATTTAACAATTAGTCCTCGAGTCCGAATGGTCTATGAGTCAATAGCCCATGAGGCAGAAGGCCTCATGGGCTATTGACTCATAGGCCATGAGGGCGAGAGGTCTAATTATTTTAGTAAAAACCTACTAATCGGTCCAATAAAAGGATGCAAAAAGTTTTGGATTTTGCTTTAAATATATTTTTTTTGGTTTTCAAAACCGGCGCTTTTCGCTACTAGAGGTCTATCACTAATAGACCCCTAGTAGCTCAGCCAATCACAGGGCTCGATTGGTGATAGACCATTAGTAGGTTTTTTCTAATGTCCATTAACCAGTTGTGGCTTTGGTACTTGTCTTGATCAGTGGATGTAGGAATATATGAAAATTGGCTGTGTTGTTATATGGACTATCAGCAAGCACTAGCTAAAATTTGTTTGTGATGCATGTATGGAATTATTGATTACTGACATGTAAGCTGAAATTTAGGTACAAGCTAACTACAGTACAATAACCTTATGGCTAGCCAAGATAGATAGCTAAATTTTGTTTTAGATGTTAACTTAAGTATTATTAATTCTTTGTTTATTTCTTAGGCAGTACAATATCTGATATTGAGGCACAAGAACATTATGATAAGTTTTTCAAGGTAAGTAATGATGTTTTTTAAAGGCTTACCACTTCAATATATTTATGTTAGGGTTTCAACTGTTTTAAGCAGGGCATCTGACAGATTGCACGGTTGCGGATCTGCACAATCTGGTCAATCCTGCACAATTTGTTTTTGCTTCGGATATTTTTTCAGGGATTTCGATGTTGTCTGCATTCTGTTAGAAGTCAGAAGGCTTAACCAAGCAAAAAATATCAAAAAGACCCTGCACAATCGACGATTTTTCCTGCACAATTTTCATTTTTTTGCACAATTTACATCCCAAATCCCACACAATTTGCTTTTTTCCCCACAACCTATCAGATGCCCTGATTAAGCTCCCCATTATCTTGAACTTGAGGCCACATCCTTTTCCCTGGTCCAGGGGAGGTCAGAGACAACATTTGCAGAACCTACTAGATTTTTAAAGAGTAATTATTGATAATATTTCTTACTTTTTACAGGATGTCTTCCTTGAACTAGAAGAAAAAGTAAGTGTATTGGTAGTGTTTTTTATCATCTATTTTGTAATAATTTATATAATATCAGAGCTTGAAATAAAAGCCAATCAATGGACAATGTCTGGCCAGAATTGAAACTTTGTCTTGCTAGTCATTTTGACCAGTAACGTTGAGCCAGAAACCACCAGCTAAGTTGATCGCCTTCCCCGAAAGGAATTGTGGGTCACTATATTTGGTTAGCATTTTTCGAGCATTTTCCGAGTATACAATGTAGACTTTTCTTGTTGATTGAAATAAAATTCCACCATCAGTTGGACTAGGATTTGTGATTAATTTAAAGAAGGAAGAACTCGTATTTCATAAATTCTCTTGGCAGAATAATGGGAAATGCTTATCAAAATATGATGTCAAAATCCTCAATTCTGATTGGTTGACCTTGAGTTTGTTCTGAAGGTCAACTCAGCTGGCAGGTATGACCGAGCTAAAACTAATAATTATGCTCATCATCGTGACCAGCAACTGACTATCTGTTATTTCAAGCCCTGTAATGTGTTTGAACTCGTCTATTTTCAGTATGGTGAAATTGAAGAGATGAACGTCTGTGATAATCTTGGTGATCATCTTGTCGGCAATGTATATGTGAAATTCCGCTATGAAGAAGATGCAGAAAAGGCAGTAAACGACCTGAATAACCGATGGTATAATGGTAGGTATTACACCATGTCCTGGGCAATTAGTGGGTTATTGGCATCCAAATAGCTGTTAAGGTGGCCCACACCTAATGATTTGTTTGAGAGGCATGAATTTCAATTGCGTCTTTTCACAACAAAACCTTGTCCGATTTTCGAGAAATTTAAAGTCATGACTCATTAAGCTTGAGACTCAACGTCAAATGGGTTTAGCTACAATGGTCTATAAATTGGTACATGACTTAGCTCCCAGCTATCTTAATCGCAAATTAGTGAATCGCCCTAGCACTAATAATTACTGTTTGAGAAACATCAATGGGAAACTTGCCCTTCCCTTACCAAGAACAAACTTTTTGACAAACTTTTTGAACAAACTGGGTCCTCCTTATGGAATGGCCTACCGATTGAATTAAGAACGGCTAATTCCCTAAGGGCTTTCAAATCTCATTGCAAAAAACATTTCACCACATTCAATGACTAAGCTTCACATGGCACTCATGTAAAGCAGTTATTATTATTATTATTTATTTATTTAATTGTTATTATTATTTTCTACTTTATTGATTTTGTAACTCGTTTTATTGTATTCTATATTTATGTTTTTTTTTAACTGATGAGACGTTTGTGTATAAATAAAATAAAGTAAATTAAAAAAATAATTATTATTTCCATTTCACCAGGTCAACCTATATATGCAGAACTCTCACCTGTTACAGATTTCCGGTAAGAACTAAACTTAACTCCTCATCTTTACCTCAGTTTTGTTTTTTTCCTGTGACTATCTTGACTTAGTTTGATTATTAATGCTGATTTGTGTTGTATTTCAGGGAAGCATGTTGCCGACAGTATGAAATGGGGTAAGTTTGTTGTGTTTTGTCTCTCTATATTTCTATTTCCCTTATAACTGAGTGTGAAACCATGAACAAAGAAACATTTTAGAAAGTAGGGATATTTGTTGGTCAAAAACAGAAATGAGGGCTTTTGGTAAACTTGTGAGCAAGCCGCAAAAGGATAATGACATGTCTTAACTTTTCTTAATCTTATTTACAAAAATGTTTAAGCCAAAGGGCCCTATTATAGTGTTTTCTTGTTGTATAGTTTTGTGTATTACATAAGGTTTGTAAATCAATTTCTTTACCTAACTCCCTACGCAGTGAATGCACACGTGGAGGGTTTTGTAACTTCATGCACCTGCGGCCTATTTCCAAGGACGTGCGGTAAGTGTCCACCCAGCTTTTTATCACCTTAAAATTGTGTTCTTTTGTCCATCCGTAGAGAATGTTCTCGCGGAGGTTTTTGTAACTTCATGCACATGAGGCCTGTTTCAGGAGATTTGCGGTGAGTGTGTCTTCACTCCCCAACCATGCATAAATCCAACCAGGGATTACTTTGCTGTAATACAGACTTAACTTTCTGTCCATTGTCATCATTACAAGGCAATTATAAGTACTTTGAAAAGCAGCCAAGAAAATGTCATCACTAGTCTTACAAGCACTGCATGCCCTTAGGGATTGTTATATATTGAATGTGTTAGCTTGTCGTTAATAATAAGTTTTTCTTTCAGACGTGAACTGTACGGTCGAAACAGGAAATATGGGTAAGCAACTTCGTTAATCATAATTGCATTAAGGTTATTGTCAAGGTTTGTGGCACATTTTGACAAAAACATTTTTTGTGCCAACTAACTCTTTAAGTGGGGGTTTTTCTTATAATTATTATAACTTCATAGATAAAATCAATTTGTGAAATGGATAATTTTCTGATATGTGCTTTTTATTTCAAATTAATGAGACCAACAATGCCCATTGGTCTTGAAAAGCACTATTCAGTATGCACTATTCAGTATGCACTATTCAGTATGCACTATTCAGTATGCACTATTCAGTATGCACTATTCAGTATGCACTATTCAGTATTCAACGATTTTTGAAATATAAAAAGGTGACTTATAGGTGAGAGAGTAAAAAGTCCTAAATAATTCCAACCTGTAATCTGCAGTCTATAGACCCCTTGCAGAACGTCGGAATGCTGCTAAATTTGGAGGACAAAACAACAGGTCCCAAATCTCAGGAGATTGAAATTCTTTTGTTTTGTCCTCCAAATTGAGCTGCTTAGACAGGACGTGAAAGTGGTCTATAACCTGCAATCTGTGACGTCAACCTACAAGTTACTCTCTCTAATAACCATAGATTGATTTGAAACATCAAACCTACGACTAGCTTTTTTTTGTAAATATTTGTCTTTTTGTTTCCTAACAGAAAAGGCAGAAAACAAGCAGAGAATACGTGAGTGTTTATATGATAGAAAATCCCTTTTTTATATTAGTTTGATTTCATTACCAGTCAAAATCATTCATGTTATCAATATTAGTGAATCCACGATGATTGTTTTTATCTGGGTGGAGATGATGTGTCAAGGAAGCTTGCAAGAAAAGTTTTTTTTTCCAAAGTGCCTATCAACCCTGATGGTTTAGTTTGAAAATCACTTCTACGTGTAGGGTATGATCAGGAATGTGGAAAGGAAAAGTGGGCAATCACAGCCTACTTTTAAACTATAATTGTCTGATAGCCTCAGGGTTGCCTTGTTTGGCCATCATGTCGATATATACACACACCATTCTGATCTCTTGGAGTAATTACTCAACACCTCTAAGATCACTGTCTGGCCTCGCTTAAGAGTCACTGGTAGAACAACACACAAGAAAAGAGGAAAGATACCTTGGTTGACGTCATCTCATTGCATTTCTAAATTTTAAACCTTTATATCTTTGAAATGAGAAGTCCATATCCTGTAAAACTGTGCCATTGTATTATACCCCAGGGACTGCTGAGCGTTATTTTGATTAGGGCGGGGCTAACGACCTCCAAAGGCTGAAGCACCATACTGCCCCGAAAAAAAAAGAATTTAATTGAGACCCTCGGAAGCGCGATTTTGAGTGGCATTTGCAATATATTTATGTTATAGCCCCCCAGCAACCCCTCCGCGGTCCCTGTACCCTACATACATACAGAAGGGATTTTGAAACTATACCGTCAAGGTTGATAGGCATATGTTAATAAATTATATTTATTAATTTACTTTTATGATTTAGAATGAGTTTGAGAAGCCAGATCAAAAACTCGTGTTTCGTGTTTGATCTGGGGATCTAAACACCAAGAAACGGATCAAACACTCCCACTCGCTTTTGATCTATTACGTTCTAGTTTCTTCATGTTCCAAGGCTTAGAAGCTTCACTTACAGCACAGCTGTTGCAGGCATCATCGCAGTTTATCGTTATGACCTAGTCATTATAATTTATTAATACAAAATTTTCTTTCTTATCCAATCACCAGCGGTGGATATTCACCGCGGCGTTCTAGATCCAGGTCTCCTCCTAGACGGCGGTCTCGCTCAAGGTCACCACCTCGACGCGATCGATCACCAGGACGTGATAGATATTCCAGATACTAAGCCACAGGGTACCCAGTACAAGCTGTTTTAATATACTGTATGATCGAACAAATGTTTGAAATACATCTACATATGCAGCTTATTGTTGTAGTTAGTACTACAAGTGAATCTATCGCTTTTCATTCTTCTTCTGATATGTAAATGTAACATAATTGTGCTTTTTCAGTTTCGAATAAATCGTTTTTATCATATCCCTCAACTTTTGCAGAGTTTTGTTTTATCATGTAGATCTGTGTAGATTTTGTGTTATTCATCTCGGAGGAAATATCGAGTCAGCTGAGTTAATCGCCTTCCCCAAAAGAAGTTATGAATATTAATAAAACTTCGCTTAGTTATTAAGTTAATGCTACTCATTCCAAAAATAAAATACAAACGAGGGGTCACCGTGCTTGTTTGGGCGCTAGATGACGGTTATTTTTGGCAATTTTGGGGTCGTGCGATAAATATTTTCGAATCATGAAAATAGAACAAAAGGCCCCACCACTTTCAGGAAGTCATTGCTAACATTAAAATATTAATGTTATTCTTTCTTTTATGAAGTGAAGCAACAGTTGGATGCCGAAAATTTGCCGAAAACTGCAACTTCTTTAAAATATAGGGACTTTTTAACTTCGATGTGTACCCCATTATCGGTCTGGAAACAGTTTTCCGCAGCAAGTTTTTGAGAATATCTCGAAAACGGAAGATAGAACTTTGTTGGACCTGTCACGTTATGACATTGTCAACATATAGTGTACAAAGCTTAGGGCCCGGACTGGTCAGAAATTAGCAGGGGGGAGGGTGGAAAAAGTGGGAGGATTATGACTTTTTGAGCCCCTGAAAAGGGAGGGTCATGAAAAAATAGTCAGTGAAAAAGGGAGGGTCACATAAATTTACGCTCTAGCAGATGCCCCTCAAGACACTGGAAATTGCATTTCCAAGGCTCTCAGTTTCAAAATTTCTCGGTGGTGGTGGTGGTGGTGATGATGGGGGGGATGCCCCTGCCCTATTTCTAGATACTCCCACCTTCGGTAGTCACTACCCTTATGCATGAGTCAATGTAAACCCCACCCCCCACCCCGGGACAAAGTGGGGATTTGTAAAAAGCATGCTATCAAATGAGGAAAATTTCCCTGACCCCGGGGCCTTTTTTTAACTTCAAAGCCCCCACAACCTGGGGACAAAAAATCAATATAAAGTAATGAGAGCAGACAGAACTTCAAAAATTACAACATGCAAACTTTTAATAGATGAAAAAAATGCATGCACAAATGGAAGAAACTGTTTTTCCAGGGTCCATCAAGCATGAGACTTTGTTAATCCTCATTCTGAAAGAAAAACAAACGAGCTCTTAAACAGTATTTATTGAACAGTTTCAAGCTTGGATGGTCAACAATTCAATAAAAAGACAGGATTTTCGTTTGCAATCACAAAGAACTCACCTTTTCAGCTGACGCCATGTTTTTCCATCAATGAGATGAACTACCGCTGGCTTAACATCTGTAGGCTCATAACGAATCCCCACCTACCCTGGAGACAGACAAGATACCAAAGCTATCCAGTCCCGACCCCCTGGGAGATGAATATGGCCTCAAATCCCCTACATTTCCCCTACTTATCCCCACCTTGTCCCGGGGTTTACATTGACGGCATGCATTACTCCCCCTTCCAAAAAATGACCCAAAATATCCGCCATATCTCAACTGAAAGACAATATTACTTGTTTTCAAGAACAAAAAACAAACTATCAAACAAATAAATTATTATTATAATTAATCGAAATTAAGAGATTAAGAAAAACTGATTTCAACGATCCTTGTTAAGCATTGACAAGCGTGATCTGATCAGCATAGGGCAGAACTATTAATTCAGGGAATGAAAAGTGCCAGTTACACCTTTTAAAACTAGGCAGCGCATGCGCAGGCCGCATGCAAAGGGAAAAGCACTGCAATTTCAACAAGGTAAATGTGATGAAGTATGTCTAGAATCGTGCCAGCAATCCATTTCCGTGATCAAAATTCGCAAATTCCAAAATCGTTGAAAGCGATTTAGAGAGGCAGTGCAACCGGAAGTCATCAGCGAAAGGGAAGGCGCTTTGTTCAAAATTTCACCCAAATAGGAAAATTGCTCGTTCTTAGTGGACTTCAATCTTAAAAATCTTAAAGAAACAGCTTTTACCTGGAATGTTTGACACTAGAGGTTAGTACTTTCAATTTTATCATGTGAAGGTTGTCTATCTCGTTCATTGAATAGATCGGCTGATAACTTGTTGCGAATATCGATGTAATTTTGTATTTTTATTTAGATTAGCTAAAGTTTAAGTACATTTTGTGAATTATTTTTACTTTTGCCCAAGCTTCATATTTACACACAACGTTCGTCTTTGATCTTTTCAACTTTATAAGGTTGCAGAACTTAAAAAATGTGTACGACTTATAATCCCTGTTTCACCGTACCATACTTTGAATTGGTTGCTATTTAGCTGAATTGCAAGACAAATTTAAAAGAGCTGTGTCCAACCCTCCCTGACGAATGAGTGAGCAAGTGAGTGACACATTTGCATATCAAGAGTCCTCATGATAACTCATTCCTACGCGTCGCGTATCCACAAGTAAAAAAAACATTTAGACCAAAAGAAATGTTACGTTATACCTTACACTAGCTGTAATAGTTTTCTCGGCATCTCTGACAGTAGCAATAAGTCCTCGAGCCCGAATGGCCTATGAGTCAATAGCCCATTCGGTCATCGGCTTCATAGAAACTGAGACTAGCCTTTGTAGCGATAAATATGTTGCAAATAATGTAGGGTAAACTTAGGTGAAAAAATAATAAACTACACCAAAATACTTCCAAAATTTCTCAAAAAAGCTGTAGGCTTCAAGAGACCTTCTTGCCTTTATAAAGATGTAATTATTCTAAATATTATTGTATATATATATACGTGAACGTGAAATGATTAATAATAATGATGATAATAATAATAATAATAATAATAATAATAATAATGACAATGACAATGACAATGACAATGACAATGACAATGACAATGACAATGACAATGACAATGACAATGACAATGACAATGACAATGACAATGACAATGACAATGACAATGACAATGACAATGACAATGACAATGACAATGACAATGACAATGACAATGACAATGACAATGACAATGACAATGACAATGACAATGACAATGACAATGACAATGACAATGACAATGACAAATAAGCAAAATAAAACGTGGACTATTTCTTTATTCTTACAGTCATTAAATAAAAGAATTATATGATTCAAGTAATTTCTGGAAGACTGGGTAAAAAAGAAGACAAGGTTGAGCTGCTTGAAGTTTAATAGAAACTGCAAAACGTTCAAACTGCACGAAGATGTGCTCTGTTAGTTCATACTCTCTTGCTATAATAATTACAAAATATTCACACATTTATAAATTTATAAATAAATTTATAAATTTATATTCCGCATCACTCAAAACACAGCTACTATACGAATATAAAGTATGTGCAATAAGATACCTTGTAAGTTAACATTATTATTATAGCAGTTCACAAGTATTGAAATTTATAATTTCATTAATTCGTGTTAACTAGCTAGATTAGCTCCTTAGTCACTCTAGATAACCATTACCATAATTTTGTAAACATAGAGATGTAATTATTACAATTGTTTTGTAAAGCATTTTTTGGTATAAATTTATATCATTGTATTGTATAAATATAGAACTAATATACTGTACACAGACTTGCAGCACTTTACTTGCAATATGCAACGACTAGTTAAGTTTAAAGCTTGTTATCAATGGTAAAGACATGGGACCGCGTAGTGAAGTGTGCTAGGTTTTAGAAGGTTTATAAATAAATATGCATGAAGGTATAGTGGCAATTGTAAAACAATTTTTCTTTCAATGATTGATGGCATACCATATGATACTTGCTTTTGGAAGGAGTTCTTGAACTTAGAAGAACTTATAATAATAAAGTAAGAAAAAAAGAAAGAAAGAAAGAAAGAAAGAAAGAAAGAAAGAAAGTGTAAACTAAGGTAGCAGTGAATATCAAAGTAGATGAATGATAAGCCGTCACCTTGTTGTTGTTGTTGTGCATTGTGCAAGAAAAAACTACAGTAGTATTAAGAAGCGTAAATAAATATTTAAGCTAAATAAACATAGTTTGTGGAAAAACTCTGGAGCCTTAAGGATAAACAAGCAGAATGGAAGCAAAAACAAGCGAATTCATTTGGATTTTAGCCTAAAAACCCAACTAAGTGCAAACTACTACAATAAGCGTATACGTATTTGGGGAAAAAATTAATTTTTGAAGGAGGAAAAAAGCTGTAGCCCAGGAAGTAAATGTGTAGAAGGGAAGAAATAATGTTTGTGTTGGTGTCTTCACAGTTAAGCGTAGATTATGATATTTTGTTACCTCTTAAAAGCGAGTGTTTCTGTGCAGTCAGTCGTGGTCATCAGTGAGGGAGGCGAAGGACGAAGTAAGGCCTTTGAATATGATTAGAATGTATAATGATGTGACCCGACAGGCTTTGCGGTCACTCGCGCGCTCAAATGGGGTATGGAATATCGGCAACGAGGGACTTGAGGACATCATTAAGTCCTATGACGGTTTAAATCCGTGTGAACACGAAGAAATATGTGCACACCTGCTCCTGGTAGGACGGGGAAGATAGTGAAAAGGAAATATTTCGGCCAAAATGATCGGAAAAGGCAGCTTATTCCGATGTGAATTTGAGTCCTACGAGTGCAGCAGGGGCCCTCGTTGGCGAACTCGTCTTGGACCGACGGGAATGAAATTTGCTCGGGCTGTAGACCAGCCGTGGGTAGGCGGCGAGTGATTGGCTTGTTGGTGCCCAAGACTTAGTTGTATTTGTTGTTGTTGGTGAGGGGGTATTCTATGCCGGTTTTCAGTCCTGTTGGGTACCCTGTGCTTGTTTTTTTGTTGTGGTCAGTGGAGTCCTGGGGGTGAAGAAAGGAGGGGTGGTCGTATCTATATTGCAGTGTTCGTGTATCTCCGTAGTAGTTGGATATGACCCCTTACGGGCTCGTTCTTGTTTTTTTCGAAGCAATAAAGAGCTCGCGAGCTTGCTCATGCACTCCACTACCACACCAAATCATTAATTCGACTGGAAACCCGTTCTTTGTAGCCTCAATTGAGCAGGCATTTCAGTCAATATATATGTAAAAAACGGTTTTTTGGACGAAAAAGCACCTTTTCTCAGCCAAAACCCAAATTTTTTTCGCCAAAAAGTTTCGTTTTTATCTCGTGAGGTATTTTCATGAGCAAAAAGTGGGGGTTTCAGCAAAACAGCCATGCCGTCAGCGAAAAACCTCGTTTTGAGGGCCAAAATGGCCATTTTTCAGTTTTTTGGGCCAAAAATTTTTTTCTTCAGCAAAACCGCGTATTTCTCACCCCAAATGTGTTTTTCTCGCCCAAAGTGAGGTTTTAGCAGTGAAAACGTCGTGTTTGCACCAAGAGAAAATTCTCAGCAAAATTCGAATTTTCTCAGCAAAAAACGGTTTTTTTGGACGAAAAAGCACCTTTTCTCAGCCAAAACCCAAATTTTTTTCGCCAAAAAGTTTCGTTTTTATCTCGTGAGGTATTTTCATGAGCAAAAAGTGGGGGTTTCAGCAAAACAGCCATGCCGTCAGCGAAAAACCTCGTTTTGAGGGCCAAAATGGCCATTTTTCAGTTTTTTGGGCCAAAAATTTTTTTCTTCAGCAAAACCGCGTATTTCTCACCCCAAATGTGTTTTTCTCGCCCAAAGTGAGGTTTTAGCAGTGAAAACGTCGTGTTTGCACCAAGAGAAAATTCTCAGCAAAATTCGAATTTTCTCAGCAAAAAACGGTTTTTTGGACGAAAAAGCACCTTTTCTCAGCCAAAACCCAAATTTTTTTCGCCAAAAAGTTTCGTTTTTATCTCGTGAGGTATTTTCATGAGCAAAAAGTGGGGGTTTCAGCAAAACAGCCATGCCGTCAGCGAAAAACCTCGTTTTGAGGGCCAAAATGGCCATTTTTCAGTTTTTTGGGCCAAAAATTTTTTTCTTCAGCAAAACCGCGTATTTCTCACCCCAAATGTGTTTTTCTCGCCCAAAGTGAGGTTTTAGCAGTGAAAACGTCGTGTTTGCACCAAGAGAAAATTCTCAGCAAAATTCGAATTTTCTCAGCAAAAAACGGTTTTTTGGACGAAAAAGCACCTTTTCTCAGCCAAAACCCAAATTTTTTTCGCCAAAAAGTTTCGTTTTTATCTCGTGAGGTATTTTCATGAGCAAAAAGTGGGGGTTTCAGCAAAACAGCCATGCCGTCAGCGAAAAACCTCGTTTTGAGGGCCAAAATGGCCATTTTTCAGTTTTTTGGGCCAAAAATTTTTTTCTTCAGCAAAACCGCGTATTTCTCACCCCAAATGTGTTTTTCTCGCCCAAAGTGAGGTTTTAGCAGTGAAAACGTCGTGTTTGCACCAAGAGAAAATTCTCAGCAAAATTCGAATTTTCTCAGCAAAAAAACGGTTTTTTGGACGAAAAAGCACCTTTTCTCAGCCAAAACCCAAATTTTTTTCGCCAAAAAGTTTCGTTTTTATCTCGTGAGGTATTTTCATGAGGCAAAAAAGTGGGGGGTTTCAGCAAAACAGCCATGCCGTCAGCGAAAAACCTCGTTTTTGAGGGCCAAAATGGCCATTTTTCAGTTTTTTGGGCCAAAAATTTTTTTCTTCAGCAAAACCGCGTATTTCTCACCCCAAATGTGTTTTTCTCGCCCAAAGTGAGGTTTTAGCAGTGAAAACGTCGTGTTTGCACCAAGAGAAAATTCTCAGCAAAATTCGAATTTTCTCAGCAAAAAACGGTTTTTTTGGGACGAAAAAGCACCTTTTCTCAGCCAAAACCCAAATTTTTTTCGCCAAAAAGTTTCGTTTTTATCTCGTGAGGTATTTTCATGAGCAAAAAGGTGGGGGGTTTCAGCAAAACAGCCATGCCGTCAGCGAAAAAACCTCGTTTTGAGGGCCAAAATGGCCATTTTTCAGGTTTTTTGGGGCCAAAAAATTTTTTTCTTCAGCAAAACCGCGTATTTCTCACCCCAAATGTGTTTTTCTCGCCCAAAGTGAGGTTTTAGCAGTGAAAACGTCGTGTTTGCACCAAGAGAAAATTCTCAGCAAAATTCGAATTTTCTCAGCAAAAAACGGTTTTTTGGACGAAAAAGCACCTTTTCTCGAGCCAAAACCCAAATTTTTTTCGCCAAAAAGTTTCGTTTTTATCTCGTGAGGTATTTTCATGAGCAAAAAGTGGGGGTTTCAGCAAAACAGCCATGCCGTCAGCGAAAAACCTCGTTTTGAGGGCCAAAATGGCCATTTTTCAGTTTTTTGGGCCAAAAATTTTTTTCTTCAGCAAAACCGCGTATTTCTCACCCCAAATGTGTTTTTCTCGCCCAAAGTGAGGTTTTAGCAGTGAAAACGTCGTGTTTGCACCAAGAGAAAATTCTCAGCAAAATTCGAATTTTCTCAGCAAAAAACGGTTTTTTGGACGAAAAAGCACCTTTTCTCAGCCAAAACCCAAATTTTTTTCGCCAAAAAGTTTCGTTTTTATCTCGTGAGGTATTTTCATGAGCAAAAAGTGGGGGTTTCAGCAAAACAGCCATGCCGTCAGCGAAAAACCTCGTTTTGAGGGCCAAAATGGCCATTTTTCAGTTTTTTGGGCCAAAAATTTTTTTCTTCAGCAAAACCGCGTATTTCTCACCCCAAATGTGTTTTTCTCGCCCAAAGTGAGGTTTTAGCAGTGAAAACGTCGTGTTTGCACCAAGAGAAAATTCTCAGCAAAATTCGAATTTTCTCAGCAAAAAACGGTTTTTTTGGACGAAAAAGCACCTTTTCTCAGCCAAAACCCAAATTTTTTTCGCCAAAAAGTTTCGTTTTTATCTCGTGAGGTATTTTCATGAGCAAAAAGTGGGGGTTTCAGCAAAACAGCCATGCCGTCAGCGAAAAACCTCGTTTTGAGGGCCAAAATGGCCATTTTTCAGTTTTTTGGGCCAAAAATTTTTTTCTTCAGCAAAACCGCGTATTTCTCACCCCAAATGTGTTTTTCTCGCCCAAAGTGAGGTTTTAGCAGTGAAAACGTCGTGTTTGCACCAAGAGAAAATTCTCAGCAAAATTCGAATTTTCTCAGCAAAAAACGGTTTTTTGGACGAAAAAGCACCTTTTCTCAGCCAAAACCCAAATTTTTTTCGCCAAAAAGTTTCGTTTTTATCTCGTGAGGTATTTTCATGAGCAAAAAGTGGGGGTTTCAGCAAAACAGCCATGCCGTCAGCGAAAAACCTCGTTTTGAGGGCCAAAATGGCCATTTTTCAGTTTTTTGGGCCAAAAATTTTTTTCTTCAGCAAAACCGCGTATTTCTCACCCCAAATGTGTTTTTCTCGCCCAAAGTGAGGTTTTAGCAGTGAAAACGTCGTGTTTGCACCAAGAGAAAATTCTCAGCAAAATTCGAATTTTCTCAGCAAAAAACGGTTTTTTTGGACGAAAAAGCACCTTTTCTCAGCCAAAACCCAAATTTTTTTCGCCAAAAAGTTTCGTTTTTATCTCGTGAGGTATTTTCATGAGCAAAAAGTGGGGGTTTCAGCAAAACAGCCATGCCGTCAGCGAAAAACCTCGTTTTGAGGGCCAAAATGGCCATTTTTCAGTTTTTTGGGCCAAAAATTTTTTTCTTCAGCAAAACCGCGTATTTCTCACCCCAAATGTGTTTTTCTCGCCCAAAGTGAGGTTTTAGCAGTGAAAACGTCGTGTTTTGCACCAAGAGAAAATTCTCAGCAAAATTCGAATTTTCTCAGCAAAAAACGGTTTTTTTGACGAAAAAGCACCTTTTCTCAGCCAAAACCCAAATTTTTTTTCGCCAAAAAGTTTCGTTTTTATCTCGTGAGGTATTTTCATGAGCAAAAAAGTGGGGGTTCAGCAAAACAGCCATGCCGTCAGCGAAAAACCTCGTTTTTGAGGGCCCAAAATGGCCATTTTTCAGTTTTTTGGGCCAAAAAATTTTTTTCTTCAGCAAAACGCGTATTTCTCACCCCAAATGTGTTTTTCTCGCCCAAAGTTGAGGTTTTAGTCAGTGAAAACGTCGTGTTTGCACCAAGAGAAATTCTCAGCAAAATTCGAATTTTCTCAGCAAAAAACGGTTTTTTTGGACGAAAAAGCACCTTTTCTCAGCCAAAACCCAAATTTTTTTCGCCAAAAAGTTTCGTTTTTATCTCGTGAGGTATTTTCATGAGCAAAAAGTGGGGGTTTCAGCAAAACAGCCAGTGCCGTCAGCGAAAAACCTCGTTTTGAGGGCCAAAATGGCCATTTTTCAGTTTTTTGGGCCAAAAATTTTTTTCTTCAGCAAAACCGCGTATTTCTCACCCCAAATGTGTTTTTCTCGCCCAAAGTGAGGTTTTAGCAGTGAAAACGTCGTGTGTTTGCACCAAGAGAAAATTCTCAGCAAAATTCGAATTTTCTCAGCAAAAAACGGTTTTTTGGACGAAAAAGCACCTTTTCTCAGCCAAAACCCAAATTTTTTTCGCCAAAAAGTTTCGTTTTTATCTCGTGAGGTATTTTTCATGAGCAAAAAGTGGGGGTTTCAGCAAAAACAGCCATGCCGTCAGCGAAAAACCTCGTTTTGAGGGCCAAATGGCCATTTTTCAGTTTTTTGGGCCAAAAATTTTTTTCTTCAGCAAAACCGCGTATTTCTCACCCCAAATGTGTTTTTCTCGCCCAAAGTGAGGGTTTTAGCAGTGAAAACGTCGTGTTTGCACCAAGAGAAAATTCTCAGCAAAATTCGAATTTTCTCAGCAAAAAACGGTTTTTTGGACGAAAAAGCACCTTTTCTCAGCCAAAACCCAAATTTTTTTTCGCCAAAAAGTTTCGTTTTTATCTCGTGAGGTATTTTCATGAGCAAAAAGTGGGGGTTTCAGCAAAACAGCCATGCCGTCAGCGAAAAACCTCGTTTTGAGGGCCAAAATGGCCATTTTTCAGTTTTTTGGGCCAAAAATTTTTTTCTTCAGCAAAACCGCGTATTTCTCACCCCAAATGTGTTTTTCTCGCCCAAAGTGAGGTTTTAGCAGTGAAAACGTCGTGTTTGCACCAAGAGAAAATTCTCAGCAAAATTCGAATTTTCTCAGCAAAAAACGGTTTTTTGGACGAAAAAGCACCTTTTCTCAGCCAAAACCCAAATTTTTTTCGCCAAAAAGTTTCGTTTTTATCTCGTGAGGTATTTTCATGAGCAAAAAGTGGGGGGTTTCAGCAAAACAGCCATGCCGTCAGCGAAAAACCTCGTTTTGAGGGCCAAAATGGCCATTTTTCAGTTTTTTGGGCCAAAAATTTTTTTCTTCAGCAAAACCGCGTATTTCTCACCCCAAATGTGTTTTTTCTCGCCCAAAGTGAGGTTTTAGCAGTGAAACGTCGTGTTTGCACCAAGAGAAAATTCTCAGCAAAATTCGAATTTTCTCAGCAAAAAACGGTTTTTTTTGGACGAAAAGCACCTTTTCTCAGCCAAAACCCAAATTTTTTTCGCCAAAAAGTTTCGTTTTATCTCGTGAGGTATTTTCATGAGCAAAAAGTGGGGGGTTTCAGCAAAACAGCCATGCCGTCAGCGAAAAACCTCGTTTTGAGGGCCAAAATGGCCATTTTTCAGTTTTTTGGGCCAAAAATTTTTTTCTTCAGCAAAACCGCGTATTTCTCACCCCAAATGTGTTTTTCTCGCCCAAAGTGAGGTTTTAGCAGTGAAAACGTCGTGTTTGCACCAAGAGAAAATTCTCAGCAAAATTCGAATTTTCTCAGCAAAAAACGGTTTTTTGGACGAAAAAGCACCTTTTCTCAGCCAAAACCCAAATTTTTTTCGCCAAAAAGTTTCGTTTTTATCTCGTGAGGTATTTTCATGAGCAAAAAGTGGGGGTTTCAGCAAAACAGCCATGCCGTCAGCGAAAAACCTCGTTTTGAGGGCCAAAATGGCCATTTTTCAGTTTTTTGGGCCAAAAATTTTTTTCTTCAGCAAAACCGCGTATTTCTCACCCCAAATGTGTTTTTCTCGCCCAAAGTGAGGTTTTAGCAGTGAAAACGTCGTGTTTGCACCAAGAGAAAATTCTCAGCAAAATTCGAATTTTCTCAGCAAAAAACGGTTTTTTGGACGAAAAAGCACCTTTTCTCAGCCAAAACCCAAATTTTTTTCGCCAAAAAGTTTCGTTTTTATCTCGTGAGGTATTTTCATGAGCAAAAAGTGGGGGTTTCAGCAAAACAGCCATGCCGTCAGCGAAAAACCTCGTTTTGAGGGCCAAAATGGCCATTTTTCAGTTTTTTGGGCCAAAAATTTTTTTCTTCAGCAAAACCGCGTATTTCTCACCCCAAATGTGTTTTTCTCGCCCAAAGTGAGGTTTTAGCAGTGAAAACGTCGTGTTTGCACCAAGAGAAAATTCTCAGCAAAATTCGAATTTTCTCAGCAAAAAACGGTTTTTTGGACGAAAAAGCACCTTTTCTCAGCCAAAACCCAAATTTTTTTCGCCAAAAAGTTTCGTTTTTATCTCGTGAGGTATTTTCATGAGCAAAAAGTGGGGGTTTCAGCAAAACAGCCATGCCGTCAGCGAAAAACCTCGTTTTGAGGGCCAAAATGGCCATTTTTCAGTTTTTTGGGCCAAAAATTTTTTTCTTCAGCAAAACCGCGTATTTCTCACCCCAAATGTGTTTTTCTCGCCCAAAGTGAGGTTTTAGCAGTGAAAACGTCGTGTTTGCACCAAGAGAAAATTCTCAGCAAAATTCGAATTTTCTCAGCAAAAAACGGTTTTTTTGGACGAAAAAGCACCTTTTCTCAGCCAAAACCCAAATTTTTTTCGCCAAAAAGTTTCGTTTTTATCTCGTGAGGTATTTTCATGAGCAAAAAGTGGGGGTTTCAGCAAAACAGCCATGCCGTCAGCGAAAAACCTCGTTTTGAGGGCCAAAATGGCCATTTTTCAGTTTTTTGGGCCAAAAATTTTTTTCTTCAGCAAAACCGCGTATTTCTCACCCCAAATGTGTTTTTCTCGCCCAAAGTGAGGTTTTAGCAGTGAAAACGTCGTGTTTGCACCAAGAGAAAATTCTCAGCAAAATTCGAATTTTCTCAGCAAAAAACGGTTATTTTGGACGAAAAAGCACCTTTTCTCAGCCAAAACCCAAATTTTTTTCGCCAAAAAGTTTCGTTTTTATCTCGTGAGGTATTTTCATGAGCAAAAAGTGGGGGTTTCAGCAAAACAGCCATGCCGTCAGCGAAAAACCTCGTTTTGAGGGCCAAAATGGCCATTTTTCAGTTTTTTGGGCCAAAAATTTTTTTCTTCAGCAAAACCGCGTATTTCTCACCCCAAATGTGTTTTTCTCGCCCAAAGTGAGGTTTTAGCAGTGAAAACGTCGTGTTTGCACCAAGAGAAAATTCTCAGCAAAATTCGAATTTTCTCAGCAAAAAACGGTTTTTTGGACGAAAAAGCACCTTTTCTCAGCCAAAACCCAAATTTTTTTCGCCAAAAAGTTTCGTTTTTATCTCGTGAGGTATTTTCATGAGCAAAAAGTGGGGGTTTCAGCAAAACAGCCATGCCGTCAGCGAAAAACCTCGTTTTGAGGGCCAAAATGGCCATTTTTCAGTTTTTTGGGCCAAAAATTTTTTTCTTCAGCAAAACCGCGTATTTCTCACCCCAAATGTGTTTTTCTCGCCCAAAGTGAGGTTTTAGCAGTGAAAACGTCGTGTTTGCACCAAGAGAAAATTCTCAGCAAAATTCGAATTTTCTCAGCAAAAAACGGTTTTTTTGGACGAAAAAGCACCTTTTCTCAGCCAAAACCCAAATTTTTTTCGCCAAAAAGTTTCGTTTTTATCTCGTGAGGTATTTTCATGAGCAAAAAGTGGGGGTTTCAGCAAAACAGCCATGCCGTCAGCGAAAAACCTCGTTTTGAGGGCCAAAATGGCCATTTTTCAGTTTTTTGGGCCAAAAATTTTTTTCTTCAGCAAAACCGCGTATTTCTCACCCCAAATGTGTTTTTCTCGCCCAAAGTGAGGTTTTAGCAGTGAAAACGTCGTGTTTGCACCAAGAGAAAATTCTCAGCAAAATTCGAATTTTCTCAGCAAAAAACGGTTTTTTTGGACGAAAAAGCACCTTTTCTCAGCCAAAACCCAAATTTTTTTCGCCAAAAAGTTTCGTTTTTATCTCGTGAGGTATTTTCATGAGCAAAAAGTGGGGGTTTCAGCAAAACAGCCATGCCGTCAGCGAAAAACCTCGTTTTGAGGGCCAAAATGGCCATTTTTCAGTTTTTTGGGCCAAAAATTTTTTTCTTCAGCAAAACCGCGTATTTCTCACCCCAAATGTGTTTTTCTCGCCCAAAGTGAGGTTTTAGCAGTGAAAACGTCGTGTTTGCACCAAGAGAAAATTCTCAGCAAAATTCGAATTTTCTCAGCAAAAAACGGTTTTTTGGACGAAAAAGCACCTTTTCTCAGCCAAAACCCAAATTTTTTTCGCCAAAAAGTTTCGTTTTTATCTCGTGAGGTATTTTCATGAGCAAAAAGTGGGGGTTTCAGCAAAACAGCCATGCCGTCAGCGAAAAACCTCGTTTTGAGGGCCAAAATGGCCATTTTTCAGTTTTTTGGGCCAAAAATTTTTTTCTTCAGCAAAACCGCGTATTTCTCACCCCAAATGTGTTTTTCTCGCCCAAAGTGAGGTTTTAGCAGTGAAAACGTCGTGTTTGCACCAAGAGAAAATTCTCAGCAAAATTCGAATTTTCTCAGCAAAAAACGGTTTTTTTGGACGAAAAAGCACCTTTTCTCAGCCAAAACCCAAATTTTTTTCGCCAAAAAGTTTCGTTTTTATCTCGTGAGGTATTTTCATGAGCAAAAAGTGGGGGTTTCAGCAAAACAGCCATGCCGTCAGCGAAAAACCTCGTTTTGAGGGCCAAAATGGCCATTTTTCAGTTTTTTGGGCCAAAAATTTTTTTCT
>JALHLI010000002.1:10007089-10169589 GCA_023349425.1 Anthopleura sola
GGACTATAGCCCATGGTTTTGATCAATTTTGGGTGATTTTCACACCTTTTTCAATTTTATGAATTATTTAAAAACCTTCAAAAATGGGTGTTTTTGGCCAAAAAGCATGGACTATAGCCCATGGTTTTGATCAATTTTGGGTGATTTTCACACCTTTTTCAATTTTATGAATTATTCAAAAACCTTCAAAAATGGGTGTTTTAGGCCAAAAAGCATGGACTATAGCCCATGGTTTTGATCAATTTTGGGTGATTTTCACACCTTTTTCAATTTTATGAATTATTCAAAAACCTTCAAAAATGGGTGTTTTTGGCCAAAAAGCATGGACTATAGCCCATGGTTTTGATCAATTTTGGGTGATTTTCACATCTTTTTCAATTTTATGAATTATTCAAAAACCTTCAAAAATGGGTGTTTTTGGCCAAAAAGCATGGACTATAGCCCATGGTTTTGATCAATTTTGGGTGATTTTCACACCTTTTTCAATTTTATGAATTATTCAGAAACCTTCAAAAATGGGTGTTTTTGGCCAAAAAGCATGGACTATAGCCCATGGTTTTCACCAATTTTGGGTTATTTTCGGATATCACCAAACAGTATTGCGATTTTGCGGTTCTTTTGACGTAACTTGTTTTAAGCACATCTATTTCTTTTTTCATGTTTTTCTTTAAACTATCCTTTTTTTCAGTGGGTTAACCGGTGGCCGGTGCTTGTAGTTTTTATTGTTTTGAGAATGAAATACTTAGCTATTGTCAATGTCTATAGTGTCAAAATCTATGACTTTTGCTCTCTTTAATCCTCTTCGCTGTAAATACATGACTTATCTAATTGTTCTAAACTTTTTTCCACTAACTATTTACAAATTTCTTCCGCTGAAAACATGAACTTCAATAATATATTTTTTGAATTGTTTTCCTAAAATGCTTCTCGTGATTAATTTGCTTTGCCAATGTCTTTGAAATGGGAAGTGTTCTCGTACTGTTTTCTTTCTTCCACCCCTTATTTGTACATACTTCTTCACTGATTCGTTCATTATTGATGCAAGATACACTGACCTATTTCAGTTTCAACGTTGATAACGGGAGATCTGGAATGGTCGACCTATAGGAATATTGTGGAAGGCTGAATGCTCATCTCATAAATATTGAAAATACATAGTTGGAATCAGCTTGAATGGTATTGAATTGAAAATTTGTGTCCCTTATCACATTAAACCACTAAAATTCATTTTGACACCCGCCAATTCCTATTGGTCTCAGATCGACGATTCCAGATCTAGATTTCACTTTGTCAACGTTAATAGCTGGGTTTCAATCAGCTGATAAAAGTCTTTGAATCTCATTATCTGCTCCAAATGGTGGTCAAACACTGACTACCATGTGCTGTCAGCCAGAAAGAATTCTACTGAAAACTTGTGATTCAGCTGATGAACATTCCGCACGAGACAGGAAATGACGTCAAGTGAAACCCAGCTATTGAATTAGATCTGTATCATCGTTTTTCTCCGTTCTACATCAAACGCGTTCCAAGAGTTCACAAGCGTCGTCTCGTTTCATTTTCTTTAGACATCCATATAACATTCCTATAGTGCTAGAGTTCGTGGTTCTCCAGTCACTTAGGAGAGTTTGGGTTGCATTGGGAGGGTCGATGCCGAAGTAATCCACGCGTTGCTTGGTATAACCCAGTTCACCTGCTAGTCGATGCCAGTTGTTTCTGCTGTTAGGATTTAACAACTGCGCAAGGTTGTCTATGAGTAGGGACTCTTTGGGTAGGCTGCGTAGAAGACGCTCTGTTTAAAAGAAGGAAACAAAGTTGCATAAATCTTTGAACCATTAGTGCTTTTGCAGCTCCCATTTTAGTTATGACATCACGTATCCCAGTCCTACATTCATAAAGCAACACGAGGTCGTTAGTCTTTCTTTGTAATCCAGAATGGCACAACGCCAGCACTGGATTTCTGCTGTACAGGGACTGCCGGGGAAGGCTTTTTTATAATGTAACTTTGGCTCGACCCTTGATGTCCAGCAGTCACAACAACTGCTGATCTGAGTAAACATATTAGCCAATCAGAATCGATAAGATTTGCAAAACTGAGGTGTCATTCGTAGAAACTTGGCGACTCGAGAAACGGTTATTTCTTTATTTTATTTTCCCATTCAACAATGAATATCATAGTCAATGTGTTCTAAATATCAAAAAAACTCCCCTGAAAATTTTGATTTATCTCAAAAAAACGCTTTTATAAGTCGTTCTTCAGTCTTCATGACACATCAGTTTTGCAGTGACGTCATTCCTACGTCACTATTTCAGATCAGCTGAAGATCTTGCCCTCGTAAATAATATCAGTCACGAGAAAATTGTAATGAAGGCTGATCCTTACTGCCCTCTCCCCACCCTACGCCCTAAAACCAACCCGTACATACCAGGGTCACGTAATTTCTCCTCCTGTAGAGATCCCGTGCTGCTTCCTTGTGAGTCCGACTCACGGCTGATGTCATTTCTCCTCGGATGACGTTTATGACGTCCACGTAACCCACCCTGGCGTGACGTAGTTTGGATTGGTTTGGATTTGATCGGAACACCTGGAATAGAACATCAACAAAAGGGATTGGCAAATAAGATCAAGATGTAAATAATGTCATCTGAAACATGGAATAGTAGCGTAGGTACCCAAATCAAGGAATAAACTAACACGTAATATATACAATATGAGTGGCTGTGTTGTATCAGCAGATATACAACCACGAGGTGAAGGCGAGTGATTGTATATCTGATACAACACGGACACAAATATTGTATATTACTTATGAAACGTCTAGGTGTGTACATTCATGTTCTACTAAAATTTTAAAGATAAAATTGAATTTGACTGAGAAAATTAGAGTTAAATTTTATGCAAATCAGGACGATTTTGTATCAGATATACAACCTCCTCCACGGACAATGATTTCTATTTTTGTTTTCCTCATTAATTATTCATGAGTTTTATAAATCATAATAAAAAATGGGATAAAATTAAAAATAAAAATACAAATAAAAAAAAAAGGATCTTTTGTACTATCTATCTTCCAATAGACCTCTTTACCTTGGGCGAAATTTCTCCCCCATTTCAAACCACGTGTCATTCCCTAGAGTATCATTTCTTTGTTTAACGGTTGTACATGAGAAGACACATGAATTTAGATACAACTTAACCAAGTTCTTATTTTTCAAAAGAATATGACACATGGTCTGAAATGAGAAAACATCATCATGGCCAAAGTTAAAGACGTCTATTTGATTACAGCTATAAATATTCTGGGGTTAATGTTGTACATATAGATATCAAATACACTAACTTTCCAGCTTCAACACAACTTCCTTTTTTTCAGCTTTACTCTATATATTCTTGACTTTTTAAATTCTATTTCATTCTCATCCCAATTTCCATTCTAATCCCATTCCACTTCATTCCCATTGCCATTCAATTGCCATTCCATTCCACTTTATTCCCATTCCATTCCCATTCCATTCCCATTCCATTCCCATTCCATTCCCATTCCATTCCCATTCCACTTCATTCCCGTTTCATTCCCATTCCATTCCCATTCCACTTCACTCCCATTCCACTTCACTCCCATTCCATTCCCATTCCACTTCATTCCCATTCCATTTCCATATTTTACCTTCATCTATTAGCTATCCACCTCTTTCAGGGGCAATCGCACGTTACCTTCTTCTCCGTCCTCGTTGTCTTGAGCAGCTCCAGCAGGATGTCTGCGAGCCCTTGATCTTTTGTATGACCTGACGCCCCAAAAAATCAACAGACCCAGTAGTAATAAAATCACGATTGTCAATAATGGGACTAAGAAATCCTTGTTTTTGCTGCCTTTCGATGCCTTCGGTATACTCGTCGATGAAACTGGGACTGAAACTGAAAGGAACGCCATTGAAATGATACCAAACAACTTATCCTGTTATCTTCCATTCGAACGCAAAGTCTGTCCCAAAAAGTGGAGAACAACTGGAGACTATGAAGGAGCATCACCACTCCACCCTCCCCTCCCCCCAAGGGGATACTAGTCCATCACTTTTTACCCACATTCAACAACCTACCGTAACCCATTGATATACCAGAATTTTGAAAGAATTCTATCTGGCTGACAGCACGTAGTGGTCAGTTTTGACCATCATATGGAGCAGGTAATGAGATTCAAAGACAATTATTATCTGATTGAAACCCAGCACTCTTCGTCCGAGGCAGAACTTTGGATTAAATGAATCCATGGCTCTCCCTTTTTGAATGTATAGCATTTGATGACTTTTCCTTCTACTTGACCCTCCCCTTCCTCAAAAAAAATCTCCCTTACGCCAGCAGAGGCCAGAAGTTGGCAGTACTGATCATGTGTTTCTGGTGATATAGTTTTCATTTAACATGCCTTTAGACCTTTGGCCCTCCTCGCCCCCCCCCCCCCCCCCCCCAAAAAAACAACAAAAAAACGAGTTCTCCCTGCAGAAGCCAGAAATTGAGAGTAGTAACCATCTGGGAATATAGCTTACCTTTCGGTGTTCTTGTATTATTTGTCTTGTAAGTAGTGTTCACATAAGGTTTTACCTGGCATACTGTATCGGTGATGTTCGTACAATTATATTTTATAGAATAACCTGCCGGACACACCGTGCAAGCCGTGCAGGGCTTGGAAAAACTTGTGATATTTGAGTATGTTTTGCCCTGAAAAGAAATAGTCAAGGTAACGATGAGGGATGGTACACAAGAGATCTAGAGAAGGACAGAAGAAGAAATAGAAGGAAAAAGGATGAAGAGAAATGATAGGGAAAAGAGAAGTGCGAGGACACGAAGAAAGAGGGAAGAGAGTCTGGCAGAGAAGAAGAGGGATGAGGAGAAGAAGTAGACAAGAGAAGAAAGGCAAGGAGATGAAGGAGGGAGGAAGAGGAAGGAAAAGCAATTGAAAGTAAAAATTGAAGAGACAGGCAGATAAAAAGAAGTGTGAGCCGAAGAGTAAGTAGACAAGAGAAGAAAGGCAAGGAGATGAAGAAAGATTGAGGAAGAGGAGGGAAAAGGAAAGCAAAAATTGAAGAGACAGGCAGATAAAAAGAAGTGTGAGCCGAAGAGTAAGTAGACAAGAAAAGAAAGGCAAGGAGATGAAGAAGGAGGGAGGAAGAAGAGGGAAAAGGAATACAAAAACTACTAGGAGAAGTAGTAGAAGAAAGATCCCAGAGGGATACGTACCAGAATGCATGGTAAACAAACTGTGTTGCTACCCGTACTACATGGCTGGGCCGCTCCATAACCAGCAGAACAAACAGCGCAATCCACACAAAACAGGATCCCAGGATCAAGATATTTGCCAGGTTTACACGAGCAGACAGTGTCGTGTGTTTTGGTGCATGTCTTTTCCACTACCATGGAAGGCTCACAGCGCTTCTTACACGGACGACATTTACTTTCATTATTTTTTTTGTCCGTGAAAGTATTATTCTAGAGAGAAAGATAATACACTTATATATAAGTACGTAAGTGAATGGAATACAGTAAAAAAGAAAAGACACTTTTCCAGTTCGTAAAATACTGCTATGCTTCTTACAGACTCCAGAGGAGGATCCATGATTTCGTTGAGAAAGAGGTACAGCGTTGTTGGGACACCTGCCCGCGAAAACGCCGAACCCCCCAGCCCCCCCCCCCCCCCCCAAACACCGAACCTTGTATCAGATGTCTTGCAAGTCGCAAAGTAGGGGCACGAAGTCGGCCCAGGGAGGGATCAACTCTCAGAATCAAAGAAATAAAACATTATTTTGTATTGGATATCTTCAAAATAGGGGTACAAAGTCGATTAACCCCCTACACCCCTCCCTGGATCCGCCCCTGGAATCAATTTCTCGTTTTAGTGTGACACAAAATTAAGGCTAAGACCGAGAAAC
The DNA here is from genome assembly GCA_023349425.1 of Anthopleura sola. Classification (NCBI taxonomy): domain Eukaryota; kingdom Metazoa; phylum Cnidaria; class Anthozoa; order Actiniaria; family Actiniidae; genus Anthopleura; species Anthopleura sola. The sequence goes on from JALHLI010000002.1 coordinate 10,013,009, forward strand.
AGGGTATTTGAAACTTTAGTATTGAAAGAATGATAAAGAAAACATGTGAATTTGCTGAGCACTATACCAGGGAATGGAATAAAATGGAATGAAAACGAAGGGGATGGATGGATGTGTGGGTGGGTGGGTCGGTGGGTGGATGGATGATAAATGGATGGATGGATGGATGGATGGATGGATGGATGGATGGATGGATGGATGGATGGATGGATGGATGGATGGATGGATGGATGGATGGATGGATGGATGGATGGATGGATGGATGGATGGATGGATGGATGGATGGATGGATGGATGGATGGATGGATGGATGGATGGATGGATGGATGGATGGATGGATGGTTGGATGGATGGATGGATGGATGGATCGATGGATGGATCGATGGATGGATCGATGGATGGATCGATGGATGGATGGATGGATGGATGGATGGATGGATGGATGGATGGATGGATGGATGGATGGATGGATGGATGGATGGATGGATGGATGGATGGATGGATGGATGGATGGATGGATGGATGGATGGATGGATGGATGGATGGATGGATGGATGGATGGATGGATGGATGGATGGATGGATGGATGGATGGATGGATGGATGGATCGATGGATGGATGGATCGATGGATGGATCGATGGATCGATGGATGGATGGATCGATGGATGGATGGATCGATGGATGGATCGATGGATCGATGGATGGATGGATGGATGGATGGATGGATGGATGGATGGATGGATGGTTGGATGGATGGATGGATGGATGGATGGATGGATGGATCGATGGATGGATCGATGGATGGATGGATGGATGGATGGATGGATGGTTGGATGGATGGATGGATGGATGGATGGATGGATGGATCGATCAGTGGATGGCTTCATAACAATCAATTACTACATATATTATTTACGACCTTATGAGCAACTCCCTTTGTCCACAACAATAAAAGTCAATACAACAGACAGTAGTCACACTATAGCAAAGACACCAGGTAGACAGACACACACTGGACAATCAATACAACAAATACAGTCAATACAGTACACAACAGTGATATGACTTACCGGACAAGGTAGACAGTTACACGATGAAGATAAGAATTCACCAGGAGAACATATGGAATCACAAGAAGACTGTACAAGGCCAATAAAACACAGAAAAACGACGCCAAATTTAACCTGTCAACATAAGAGAGATTGTTTGGTTAGGCTTACAGATAAGCCCCTGTGTCTATTCTGTGTCTATTCTGTGTCTAAACAGGTTCATTTTTGACATTCCTTCAATGTGTATTCAAAGTTTTGCTGGTATATCTAGTCAGAAATAAGACCTTGAGATCTTGGCTGAATAAAATCATTGGACAGACAAATAGGAAACTTTGAGAGCTCTAAAATAAATATATAAACAAATTAGAGCTAAAGACTTAAGTGGCGGAAAGCATCTTCGAGTCAATTCATTCTTTGGTGACCTGCCTCACAGAGTTGAAAAGCATTATGAATTGAATATCAAATTTCCGTAAGATTTATTTTCATATCTATTCTATAAAATATCTTTCTAATACTCATGATTCTCCTTTTGAAAAATTCCTTATGAGGTTTCTGATTATCGTAAGCTTGACTAAATTGAATTGTTCTTGTAAGTGTTCGGGGAACATTCTTCATTAACGACTCGATTTTGATTGGTAACATTTCCGTGAGAACTTGAAAAGTTTTCTAAAGAACTACATAAAAAATCCCCTATCGCATTGGTAGCCTAGAATTGGATTGTTTATCATTCCAAGTTACAAATATGTGAAATGCCAAGCAAAATATAATTGTTTAGTGAAGAGAGTCATGCCTGACACACCTAGACCACATGGCAGCTCGAAAGTACTTGTGAAGGGACTTCCCCTAGTTATGTTTACCCAAGAGTACGCTTGCTTTCACTTCTACTTTCGTTCTGTTCTAGAATAGTCTATTCATCAATTCCTTCGTTTTGCAAGAGACTTTATCAGTAACTCAGTAGAGTCAGTCGATAATAAAAAACGTTATTTTCTGACTCAGTTATGTCAAAATTACCGAGTAAGTTTTCTGCACTTTAGCGTTAAATGTTGAAGAAGTTTAAATTGAAAAGACCAGAAAATATTTTCCAACTTTTTATCTACACAATGATTAATTTTTAAAGGAAATGTTGGGCAAACTTTATAAACAATCTTTGTTCTACAACCCAAATAAGCATACGTGGACCGTTACCTCAGTATAGCGATCAGTGTTCCCTCGCCTGAATTTTTCGAGTTATAAATCAAATGTTATACCTTTTCCAAGATAATTTCTTGGCAAAAACTAGGCAGATCTTGACCTAATTCTTCAATAACTGTTGAACTTGATAACTAACTTATATACCTAAACCATAGTACATGAATCATTCAAAACTCTTTGCAGTATTTACACAACAATCCGAATAAAACTTACAGTTACAGAATCATTACCCTCAACTTTAGACCTGTTTTCATTCAGAATTTTCCAAATAACTAAAAACGAGACTGTTCCTTTTCCTCGGGGAGTTCTTAGGGCTATCTTAACTGTTGTAATAAAAGACATTTTATGGATTGTAATAGTCAAGAGAATGCTCTCTTGTAATAGTTTAATCCATTGACCGCTTAACCCTGTTTTAGGAATATTATTACTTATGTTTGAGATTGGAAAATGGCATTAAATTTCGTTCTAAGTCTAGAGGAAAGCACTCAGTAAGTGAGAATGAAGTCAAATGATTCAGAGTATGAAATATTTAAGAATATACGACGATAACTAGGTAAATAGAAGAGCAATGAAAACTAGTACAGTTGTCCAAAGTGAGTGACTTGTGTACAATTTTGCACATTGTGCGCAAACTTCAGATATTGCAACTTGAATTGCACACTAAAAATCATGTTAGGAATTATTAACTAGCACAAAGAAATATTATTGTAAGAACTCTATGGGAAATATCAGGGCTCATTTTCAAGGTTTTGGCTGAGGAAAGAGGAAATAAAACCCCAAATAAAACGTCGAGGGCACAACGCCAAAATGCGTTAGCAAGCACGAGTCAAGGCATCATGCTGAGCTGAGTCAGAGAATGACCACGTTGTCTGGTCGTGTCGCGGAATTACACTCCCAGCACGGTGTCTTTTTGATCGAGAAGAATGAATGAAAATGGGTTCATACTGTGAGGGATTACTAACAGCAACTTTAAGTCAAAAATACTCAGAAAATTCGTAAATATTGTTTAGAAATGAGAGGTGCTGCATCATATCAGTGTCTCTCCAGCATGACACATCTAGAAACTGTCATTCAGTTCAACTAATCAAAACTTTCGTTTTGTGAATTATTTCAGTGACAGGATAGCTCAAACATTCCAGTCAGTTGAACAGAAAACTATTACATTGGAAGAGAAATTAAAATACATTGTATTGCTAGGGGAAACCATTAGAGGGCCAGAAATATGATCTGTCTAGCAAAAGCCATTGCAATGCTTAGGCAACGTGCAATCGAACCATTTCAAACACCAGACGAACAAACAAATAGTCTGATTTTAATGCAAAAATAAACCATTTGAGTGCACAAAATAAACATTTCACTGCAGAAATATCCTTTTTTGTCTTTTTCAAATATGTAAAATTTGGCTAGGAGTTTCGTAAATCTTAAAAATCGAAGTCAAAACAGCTCAGTGAAACAGGAAACACGGCACGATTAAGACGCTCCGAGGTCCATGAACAAACGGCGTTCCATAAAACACGCCGGCTAAGTATCTATAACAGCAATATAAAAGCGTTATATGGATAATCCATAAGGAAAAGAGGGTATCTCTGTTAAGAAAGTGGATATATAATAACGATTCTCCGATAATATCTTTTTATGAGGTGAAAAAAACGGCCGAAACGGAGGGCAAAAATCCGGACAAAAATTACGATTAGTTTGGACAAATTATCAAGTCCTTCTCGAAAGTCGTAGCTTATATCGAGTCCAAACACATCGAATCGTTTGATTGGTTAGTTAAACATGTTTGTTGATGGTACAGTCATATATGTACGGCAGATTAAAAGCCAAGTTGAAAAATACTTAAGCTTATCACTTTACGTCTAACGTTTTTCCCACGCCAATCTTGTACGCTAATAGTTTGTAATATTACTCCACGTTATCTGGCTATACATTGACAACATACTAATATCCCAGCACATCAACTCAGAATCCAAAAACCCTTTATTATATTTCTTGGGATCTAAGTTTCAAGCGGCTATAATATATGGTGATCGAGAGGTCAAACCTTAGGAATGAATGACCTGAGAATATAAACACACTACTGAGGTTCCTAGCAAGTTCCCAGCAAATTGCCCCATAAAAATGAGCAGAAAAATCATTAAAGCCTTCTAAGTACCTAGGCAAACGAATAACCTTACACAGCATGAGATATTTTAGTGATTTTTCAGGCTAAATTAGAAGAGAACAACGCCTTTTTCTAATGTTTACAATGTGTTAGCATGCGATCTAAATGTGCTGAATAATGTGTTTTGAAAAACTTTCTAAAAAGATTATAATGGTTCGAGTTCTTTACTGGAAGAAAGAGTATTATCATTAAGATATCCTAGTAAGAGTTAAGAATAAGCCGAGAAGTAGTGGAAGTATTTAAATCTGATTTTATACCAAGTCTCGACATTTGTTGATAGATAATGAATAATTTCCCCTCGACGTTGGCCCTACGTTTGGTTATGGCTTGAGCGAGCGCGGGAATCTCAGACCGCTTACAAGATATTCAATTCAAGTTATAAAAAAACAATAGATCCATAGAAAAAATACAGAAACCACAAAACTTACCATTACTGTAAATGACCATTCCATGATTCACACAGCGATCTACGAGGGAATATGTCAGTAAGCTCGTAAAATATATCGAGGGAAAATGGTGTCACGCTGTCATTCATCGTAAAACCAGCTCTCAACTGCTTCGTACTTGGATCCAAGAATATATATTTCAGCATAGGATACCTACCTTAAATAGATTTACTCAGATAAATTTCTCGTGTATGTTTCATAGTATAACATAAATGTGCTTAAAAGCTAATTTGGCACGGGTTTTGGTGCCGATCAAGAACACCGCGTCACGCTTTCGAGCAACATGCCTGGGCATGTTCAACCTTCTCTACGTCTGATTGGTTGATTCTCCAACACGTCACGGTACACTACTTGAGCATTAGTATTGCATTGTTATACCAGTAAACAGTGTTTTAGGATAGTTTATATTTTTATTATATTGTGTATATTCAACACCTACTGTAAAGCACTTGTTATTCAAACTCGATGGATCGATCCTAAACAAAATATGTAATTTTTAAATAGAATTTTGAAGTTACTTCTGTGGGTGGCCTGAATGGTTCAGCGCTCGCCACACGTCCTGAAAACCCTAAATAAATTCCATAAGAATAATTTCCAACCACAAGAATTTTGTTATGATATTAGCAACTTCCCTCGGCAGATATTTTTTACCCTTTTTTAAGGGTTTTAAATGATATTGTCTTTTAAGACGCATAGCATGATGCACATATATACAATTACTTGATATTAATTACCTTGACAAGATCAAAGAACGGTTTTTGTTAGTGAAATTGGACACTCTGTTGTCGACGAGTGAATGCTGCCGGCACGCCACGCCAGACGGCAGAACGGCAATCAGTCAAAGCTTCCAGCTGGCTTGCCAACTATTGTAACAGTCCAAGCATTTTTGCTATTCTAACTACCTTTTGTTAGATTAGGCTGGGTAAAGGTCATGGAAGTCAAGCAAAGACATGTTCTACGTTGGGTAGATTATTTCTGAGATACCGAACAGAGAAGAGAAGCCTACTTTTAGGGGCCAAAGTTTATCAATATTAGCTTCATCTTTCCAGAAACGATTCGGAACATTGCGACTTGCGTAGAAACGCGGTTGGTCCAAAAATCACAAGATGAAATTGCAAAGAATAATAGATTATAGGTGTAAAAATAACGATGAAAGGTGTCTGACGTCGGAGTTGTATTTGTTCAATTAATGCATCATTAGTGCGAGTCAGTTTGTCTGTCTATTTTCCCAGGCTGTCAAAAAACAAATCCCGATGTAAACTAAGTCTGAGTTGTCTATATTTTTCATAAAGTCTTCTTTCTTTTTAGCTGCAGCTAGTTAGTATCATGAGTCAATATTGCCAAGAGACTTATCTAAATGAACTGAAACTTGTTTTGGACTCAATTTTCACTACATTTTTCATTCCTTCCTCTTTTCTTTCATTCTGTTATGCTATTTCCCAATTTCTTTCCTTTTCTTTCCTAACTCTTTGACCATGTACTTTATTACATGATTGCCTAATTATGTACTAATTAATCAACAGCTCTAAGTTGCCTGATAATTTATTTAATCAATCTTACTTCTACTGCTGAAGCGACCAGAACGTGGTGATAAGATAAGATATTCACATTAAATCCAATTCCTCCAGGCCGTTAAGTCACAGATATTAATGAGTATTAGGATTCACAATATTGTCATCGTCCACTGATGTGCTTTTAGATAGCTGTCGATTGATTTTAAGAGGGCATGTTATATAATGAGGAAACTAAACCAGGAATACATCGTGCTCTGCGTCACGCGGGGATGAGGCAATCCATAAACTCGGTTAATTCCAGCTGGTGCACAGAAAGCATCACTACACGATATATCGCTACACGACACCCCGACGAGCTACGAGCTTTGACTGTCGATTATTCACAGTAAGGCACAGTACACATGATATATGAAGGTCACCCCAGGCAACAGATAAACTCTGTTTCTTCCTACTCAATACGTGTCTACACCCTGTAGTGAATACAATTAGTAACAACAGCTAAAGGACTCGCCTGATTTCTTTGTCTGCAAGTTAGACCAGAGTTTGTAATACAGTTTTCACATCCCAAGGCAATCAGTGACTTTAATAAATCCTAGTTCGTGACAACATCCTGTGGCGAAAATAGTTAGTAACGACAGCTAAAGGACTAGCCTTGGTTTATGTGCCGGCAGGGTAGAGTAGAGTAGAGTATATATGTTATACCCTTTTCACATCCCCAGGCAATCAATGGACTCTAACTGGAATAAATCCTAGTTCGTGACTACATCCTGTAGCGAAAATAGTTAGTAACGACAGCTAAAGAACTTTACTTATTTGCCGGCAGAATAGAGTATATATGTTATACCCTTTTCACACCCCCAGGCAATCAATGGACTCTAATAAATCCTAGTTCGTGACTACATCCTGTAGCGAAAATAGTTAGTAACGACAGGTAAAGAACTTTACTTATTTTCAGACAGAGTAGAGTATATATGTAATACCGTGTTCACATCCCCAGGCAATCAGTGACTTTAATAAATCCTAGTTCGTGACAACATCCTGTAGCGAAAATAGTTAGCAACGACAGCTAAAGGACTAGCCTTGGTTTATGTGCCGGCAGGGTAGAGTAGAGTAGAGTATATATGTAATACCGTGTTCACATCCCCAGACAATCAGTGACTTTAATTAATCCTAGTTCGTGACTACATCCTGTGGTGAAAATAGTTAGTAACGACAGCTAAAGAACTAGACTTATTTGCAGGCAGAGTAGAGTATATATGTAATACCGTGTTCACATCCCCAGACAATCAGTGACTTTAATTAATCCTAGTTCGTGACAACATCCTGTGGTGAAAATAGTTAGTAACGACAGCTAAAGGACTTGCCTTGGTTTATGTGCCGGCAGGGTAGAGTAGACTATGTATCTAATACCCAGTTTTCACATCCCCAGGCAATCAATGGACTCTAATAATCCGTGACTACACCCTGTAGCGAAACTAGTTAGTAACGACAGCTAATATTCTCTTGTTTATCCATTAGTGTTAACACCTAATTAATCCGTCCTAATTCAGTTTCACGCATGTATAACCGATGAAATCATCGTCTTTAACACTCTTCACTAATCACTAAGTAATGCTCATATAAATTGGTCTCATAATCATTAACCCAAGTATAAGAGACTTCATCTCAGTTATTCATGGTTAAGTTGTGGTTAGGTCAGTTACGAAAATATTTGCCAACACTGAATACTAATTGCTACTTCAATCTATCTGAGGGTGATGTTTTTAAATAGGGTGTCTATAAATACTTCAATATATACATAAATACATACGCCCTCAAGTATGCTCAGCAGGGGATATTTATTACAAGTAAACAGTGGCTGGCATGGGTTACTATTATTAGGCTGTTCGTCATGCACTGGCGCCGCTAATACTAAAAGCACTCAAAGTCTATTTATATCCGGCCCGCTTAACGAGGAGGAGGGGTAGCCCTAGTACTCGAGGGTCGTAAAGAGGGCTTAATAGCCAATGTGCATGAGCTTGAAATTCTAGCACAAAGCATGAGAAAAGTTAGTCCTTACACTTTTTTGCCTACTCTAAAAATTCCTCTGACAATTTTTCGTTCGACATTTTCTATGGAAATAAAAGTATTTCAACAAGAACAGAATTTTTTTCTGATAGTTCCCTTGATTTCTATGTTCTATTTTTACAGGAATCACTTTCCCAGAGTGCTTTGTGAGCTTTGATGCCCATTGCCTATTAGCCAGATTTTAAAAGATTTAAAAAATACATTGATCAGTCTACTGCTATACTGGCTAATTTTGAAAACTAAGTTTTCAAATAAATTTTGAAATCCATATAAACATTCTCGATTATCATTCTAAAATATTCCAGCATGAAAACAGACCTTCATGGTTAACTGATTTTACGAATTTTAGTCACCGAATAATCTATACACGATTACATTTTCACTTCTCGTAATGTTTCTTTCCTTTCCTTTTGTTTCTTTCTGTCTCCCTTTCTATCTCCCTTCGTATCTTCCTTCCTTTCTTTTCTTAAGTGAACTAAATTCTTCGATTAAATTAGTTGTAGAAAGAACTGAATTTTCGCTCCTGTTATCTTTCCCATTCTTTGTTTCGTTCTTTTTTCCTCTCATTCTATGGCGAGTTCTCACTCATCTGGAAAAAAATCTGACATTTCCCTGACGGAAAAAAATTTTTTTTTTCCACTGACTGAATATTGATATTGTAGTTCGTTGAGACATAACTATGCTTGAAAGGAAGCCCAGCTAAGGATTCCAAATTTAAAATGATTTTTTGAAGGCTGACAGAAATTCCCTGACTTTTTGCTAAATTTCAAGAATTTACTGACTAAACCCAAACTTCCCTGACACTTCCCTGACTTTGAAAAAATGTCAGAATTGACTGGCTTTTCCCTGACCGTGGGAACCCTGTGTATATTCTGTTCTGTCCCCTATGATGTCACAAGTTGTGTATTAATCAGTCAATTTACTCGTTTATTCTTAATTGTTAATCTTTTATGAGGAAACGCTTTGTCGAGTACTTAATTATCATGAATTTTAGGCAAGAAGTGTTTTAACTCTAACAAAAATACCATAAATTTACAGTTTAACATATGATTATATATTATATTGGATAATATTGATGATGATGCTCGTGATGATGATGATAATAATGATGATGATAATGATAATAATGATGGTGATGATCATGATCATGATGATGGTGATGATGACGACGATGATGATGATGGTGATGATGACGACGATGATGATGATGGTGGTGGTGATGATGATGATGATGATGGTGGTGGTGATGATGACGATGATGATGGTGATGATGACGATGATGATGATGATGGTGGTGGTGATGATGACTTTTAGGACCCTTCTGTAAATCACCTTAACCGGTGAAGTTGGTATCCTCATTAAACATTATTAGAATGACTATGATGATGGTGATGATGACGATGATGATGGTGATGATGATGATGATCATCATCATGACGATGGTGATGATGACGATGATGATGATGATGAGTGATGATGATGATGATGATGGTGATATCATCAATATTGTTCTGTTCTGGTGATAACGAGGTTGTTTCTTGAGAATGCCTGACAACCAATATTGATGATGGTGATGTAGGATATGGATTTTTTTACAACATAAACATATAATATAGTTGTACTTTAATATGTCATTATGGCGTCGACGATGATGATGATGGCATGGTGATGATGATGCCGTATGATGATGATGCCTGGTGATGATGCATGATGTTGGTGATGTCGTATAATGATGATGATGATGCGTGATGATGTTAATGCATGGTGATGATAATGACGTACGATCACGATGATGCTGATAATGATGATGATGACATTGTTGATGCATGACGATGATGTTGAACGAAGATGATAATGAAGATGCCCGCTGATGATGATACACGATGATGGTGATGCATAATTATGCATCTGGTGATGATGATGATGACGTTTGATGATGATGAACATTCATAATAAACTCAATAATAACACCTATCACAGCTCATCATGTTTTTTCATCTCCTCCTCATCCCTGAAATCTTCTGGTTTTCGTAGTCTCATTCGCTCCATTTTTCTTGTGGGTTCTTCATCTATTTCAACCTTTCCATCTTCCATGTTCTCGTCCTCCTCCTCGTCTTCGCCGCGCTCTTTTCTCTCCTTGCGTTTCTTCTCCTCGTCTAACATTGCTAGATAATCATAACCATCAAGCAGTGGTCTCCAGCTACTACTCTTAAGAAAACCTACGAAACAAACAAAAATCAAATCATTTATCAGTTTTTTGTAATCAATCTTCTCCTTTCATCTAGTCCTGCGTGGTTCCTGTCCCTAACACCCAGTTAGGACGTCGAACTCTGTCGCGTCGAATCAAATTGCCTTTAAGGCCAGTGGCTAAGAAAACGCCGAGAACTACCATATAAGACATCAGCTCTTTTGCTTAGCGCCAAGAGACGGCATGTGCTAAGTTTGGTCTACATACTTCTGCTAGCTTAAGGGAAAACGGTAACGGTAAAATAAGGTACGTACGACTACGAACTTGCTAAAGTATATTTCGTACGAGTGTGAAAAGTCACGGCACACGGCACGGTTACGGCGCGGCGCGGATACGTCACCGAATGTCTAATGTCTTCATACACGACACGGCACTGAGACGGTCACGGCAGGGCGTGGTCTGTACTGCATGCTTTTCATAGTCATACTAAAACTGCTCTATATCGTTTCCCACACGAAAACTGCTCTTGTATTCGCGACGATGCAATACCAAGATATCAAACTTACGAGAAGGATTTTGCTCTCCGGACAGACATCGTTTGATCCAAGCAGTGATGTCTTCTATTGACAAGTTGTCCTTGTAATGATACAACACGCCCTGTACGAAAACAAACAGATATAGTCATCAATTTTTAGCTTTCAACTTAGACTTTCACAAAGTCCCTCATCTCCGTATTAGTTAATGCGCGCTGAATAAACCACAGGCAGCCCAAGCAGGATCACACGCCCTGGACGAAGGAACGACCTTTCTCGACTTCTTGCGGGTTTCATGTTCGCATTGGTTGTTTCATTTGCTTCGCTTGTGACTCTGTGAGGCTCAGAGAGGTCGATTTGAAGCAAGTTTACCTTCAACAGACTGTATACTACAAACTGACAAAGGAATGCTGTATCAAACCACCTATTGCGAGAGTACCGTGGTTTGTGCTCAAGACCTTATTTGTTATCTTATGTACGCACCCTGTTATGATGAAGCAGGACCAAGACAGGCGTGTCTGTCTTACCAGTGTACATCTCTAGAATGGCATCATTTACGTCATTTGATGAGCTGTTCCCATGGAAACAAGAAAGGAAAGATCAGTTAAAGTTCATAATTAGGATTGCAGTTCACGGCTTTGTTTGAGTTGTAGCGATATTCATTTGTCTTCTACTCTAGGGAATGACACATGGTTTGTAATAAAAAAACATTACGCCCAAGGTATAAAGCCTAATCATAAGAGACTAGAAATACGAAACGCCCGAAGAAGAAGTTCTATTCACGTACCGTGCCATCCAGCAGAGCATGAGTGGGTCGATAGCAGGATCCTGAGCCAGCTGATTCATGATTGGACAAAGAGTTGTGTCTTCCTTGGCAGTGGCTCTGAATGCGATCAGAAGTGGACGATTATACTTGAAGTACAGCGGTAGATTCAATGGCGTCAGTTCTCCCTACAATGAGATTAAAATATTAGAGCAGATTTCGCATGAGCGTGAAACGTCACGGCACACGGCACGGTTACGGCGCGGCACGGACACGGTACCCAATGTCAGATGTTTTCATACACAGCACGGTAATGAAACAGTCACGACAAGTCACGGCTCGTGCCGTACGTTTTTCATAGTCATACGAAAAATGTTCGACTATATATCACATCGCCCTTCATTGCCTTTTTACTCATATCCTTGGATTTGATGGCACAAATAAATACAGCAGGCTCTATAAGAAAGGCTATGACGAGATTCGCCATGGAAAAATGGAATTTAATGGGACTGGGATTTACGACACTGTGTAGGAATGGGAAATAGAATCGGTACTTGGGATTTCCCCAAGGTTCATCACTGGGGCCTCGCCCAATTAGGCCGGAAAATAACACTAGGGTGCCCCCAGGGAACAGTGAAAATTGAATGAAGTTGTAGAATAACTTACAAATGAACTGATCGAAGACATGCGGATAAAATCGGCGATGCTCCTGGCCGAGAAATCCTGGTCGAATACAACACGCGGACGATTGGGATCGTTTCGTTTGACGAGAAAAACCGCTGGCAACTTCACTCCATATGTGACAGACCTGAATACGAAACATAGACTTGCTTAGCAACACATTACAGACCTCTTTACCTTAGGTGTAATGTTTTTCCATTTCTGATAACGTGTCATTTTCTTTATAATAATATTCTTTGTTGTATCCATATTCCTGTTTTTTTTTTTTTCTGATGCGCTACCGTTTAACAAAGAAATGATGCTCTAGGGAATGACATGTGGCCTGGAATAGGAAAACATTACACCCAAGGTAAAAGAGCCTCTTGGTAAGCAGCCGTGGAGAACTTGAATCACAATTCTTACGCTTTCTTGGCGACGTCTCCTGTGGCGTATCCGAAGATGAACGAGCCACGAAGTTCATTGGCAGCTTCAGAGAAGACTTGAGCTTCTGGAAGAAAAGAACAATTCGCAAGGAATGAAATTCTACCCTTTTTTCTTAACCACACGACCCAAAGAACTAGGTTGTTTACTTCCGCCAATCAAACTTCTAACTGTCTGAGCTCGTCGTGTAATTATGGTGTTAAAAAACAGCAACAGCAACAGCAACAACAACAGTAACAGCAACAACAGCAGCAACAACAACAACAGCAAAAACAACAACAACAGCAACAACAACAGCAACAGCAACAACATTAACAGCAGCAACAGCAACAACAACAACAAAAAATTCAAGATGTTGTAGTTTCTCTGTGTTGAATCTTACTTACCTTTGATATCAGCACCAGCGAACAGTCCAACCACTGCTGTGTCGCTTGCTTCTTTAGCATTCATCGGATATTCACCTTTCAGAAATGAATCTATCTTGTCCTGGGATTCGAGCTGTAATGGTGACGACGAGTGAACCCTTAAATACATCAACACTAATAGTTAGTGATACTAAAATATCACACCTTAGACCTCTTCTGAGATAGCGAACATGAAGCATTGTGGTCTAGCTGGGGTACACAAATCTTCTGTTTATCATGTCTTATTTAGTGTTAATTGTACCCAAGCTAGACCACAATACATCCTGCTTATCAAGCTCATGAAAGGCCTCTTCAAGTGTAGTGACGGGCAACTTGACTGATAGAGGAATCAAATTCATCTTTACTTACATAAGAACAGTTTTGACCAAGTTATCTGTATCAAGTGGACCTTGATATATGAGCTCATCGGAACCTTTGCTGTAAAGATGATATTTGATTAATAGTAATATTTATCAATTTTATTGCACATTTTTACTTCCATGACCACCGATAACCATCACTGCCACCGCCACCATCACCGCCACTATCACCACATCAATACTGCTAACAATCAACGTCATAATACCAAAAACTTTGTAACGGTGAAATATCAGTAATTCTTTACCCACATCATAATATTTTCCCATAATAATAACATTTAATATTTAATTAAGTAATTTCCAACATTATGATTATAATAATGTATATATTGCGCAACTTCCTGTAATTCAGTTCATACTGCAAGAGGAATTAAGAAACCAGATATTATTATTATTATTATTATTATTATTATTATTATCTACGCCCTTTCTTTATCGTTACATTATGATATCTGCAATCATTTGTAGCGATTTCTGATTGAATTTGAGTCATTCTTTATTCTCACCGGTAGAGCTTGATGGTCGGGTATGTCGTGATGTTGTTGTTATGGCAGACATCAGTCCAATCGAAGCAGTTGACACGGGCGAGACGAATGTTGAAATCACCGACGTTTTTCTTACCTATGGCAGCAATAAAGCATCATTACTATAGATATATTATCACCATCTTCATTACCATGTCGGTATTCTATTACTTTTTATCCTCCATCATCACAATCATCAGACATCATTATCATCATCATCCTTCTCATTAATATGCATCACCATCATAATCATGCATCATTATAATCATGTATTACCATCATCATGCATCATCACTATCACCATCATCATGCGTCACCGTCATCATGCATCGTCGTCATGACCATCATCATGCGTCACCGTCATCACCATTATCATCATTCATCATCATCATCAGCAATATCATCATCATCATCGCCATCATCATCATCAGTATCATCATCACTATCATTATGCATCATCACCATATCCTAAGTATCACCATCATCATCATCATCATCCAGCATCATCAGCTCCATAACCACTAATGTCATCGTCATCAACTTCATCATCATTATCATTAATCAATACCTAAACTTAATGCAGCTTGTACGTAAGGACCAACCAAGGCACGTGACCTAGGATCCCAGGGTTGGAAGAAATTGACCACCAGCAAGTCACTCTGGTCACGTGTTGATGTGAATGTCTTGTCAGTCAGTGAAGGTACTTTATCCTCAGGGACATGGGGAAGATCGCTGTACCACACTGCTCCTGCAACCTCATCGTCTTCTGTCTCTTCCGCTGTTAACGATCAATACAAACAGGTAAAGGAACTCTTCAAATTTTATCGACACCATGAAACAACCCCTGGGCTGATCAAAGACAGGGCATGGCTAACTCACAGATCAAACCCTGAAACAACCTCTGGGCTGATCAAAGTGAGGGCATGGCTAACTCACAGATCAAACCATGAAACAACCTCTGGGCTGATCAAAGTGAGGGCATGGCTAACTCAAAGATCAAACCCTGAAACAACCTCTGGGCTGATCAAAGTGAGGGCATGGCTAACTCACAGATCAAACCATGAAACAACCTCTGGGCTGATCAAAGTGAGGGCATGGCTAACTCACAGATCAAACCCTGAAACAACCTCTGGGCTGATCAAAGTGAGGGCATGGCTAACTCAAAGATCAAACCCTGAAACAACCTCTGGGCTGATCAAAGTGAGGGCATGGCTAACTCACAGATCAAACCCTGAAACAACCTCTGGGCTGATCAAAGTGAGGGCATGGCTAACTCAAAGATCAAACCCTGAAACAACCTATGGGCTGATCAAAGTGAGGGCATGGCTAACTCAAAGATCAAACCCTGAAACAACCTCTGGGCTGATCTAGGTTTTGCAGAGGGAGGAAAAAAGGAAGAGCCGGAGTAAAACCCTCAAATCAAGGGAGAGACCCAACAACTTCTACTCACATGTGATGCTAAGTCAAGGAATCGAACCCGAGACCCCAGAGGTGATAGACGAGTGCACTATCGCTACGCCACCCTTGATTCCCAATAGGAACTTAGTTGTGGAAATATAATTATCAAATCTATTATGATTTCGATCTACTGTATTATGTGCTATTCAATAAAGTTAATATAAATATATCGCATCATCAGAGTGCTAGGTTCATCCATTAGAACAAACCCCAAATTCCCCCACTTTTTCATCATTTCCCATTCATTCATTTCCCATTTTTTGAAACTTAAAACATTTTTTAACTTAAAGGGGCACTTGAATGAAAGCGCCCCATATTTTGAAAGTCCGAATAGAAGTATTTAAGAATTATATGACTCAATCCTGATTATGAAAACCAGATTGGTAAACATTTTAGCCTGGGAGCCACTCGCAGTTAAGAAATTTTGGTTTAAAAACTAAAAGAACAATAGGGTTGAGTAAATGACGTCATTTACTCACTATTTAGATGCTGAAAATATATAATTTTTATCCGCAAATTTTGACTGTGAAGAAAATATGTTGCTTGGCTACTATTGGGGCCATATAGATAAGTTTAAGCAAGTTTCAGGTCATTTCCAATTTTCATCGATTTTCATCCAAGTATCCCTTAAACTTAAACTTAAAGTTTAAGAATTTTCTATGGACTTACGTGGAGAACCATACGAATCAGGCTCCTGTTCCTCTCCGTCAATACGTCCTTCGTCCTTGGGTTCTTCTTCTTTGTCATCTTTGATATCTTGGCCTTCAGGGTCTATTGGTACGATGTCAGTATTACTTGGTGGTAGTCGAGTGATTGAAGGGATGCTGAGGTTTTGAATAAATAATGAAATGATTAAAAAATTGAACACTTCCATCCATCTCTTCACATCCCTGCTGCCCTTCCAATGTGATCGGGCTACCTAGATCATATGCGAGTTGAGTTTGTTCTCTTCTGTGCCACGAGGGTTTTTCTCCGAATTATCCGTTTTTCCTCCCTCCGCAAAACCTAACACACTAAATTCCAACTCGATTCGAGTTAGTCCTGCTCTGACTTAGATCAACCCAGAGGTTGTTTCAGGGTTCTATCTGTGAGTTAGCCGTGCCCTGATTTAGATCAACCCAGAGGTTGTTTCAGGGTTCTATCTGTGAGTTAGCCGTGCCCTGACTTAGATCAACCCAGAGGTTGTTTCAGGGTTCTATCTGTGAGTTAGCCGTGCCCTGACTTAGATCAACCCAGAGGTTGTTTCAGGGTTCAATCTGTGAGTTAGTCCTGCCCTGACTTAGATCAACCCAGAGGTTGTTTCAGGGTTCAATCTGTGAGTTAGTCCTGCCCTGACTTAGATCAACCCAGAGGTTGTTTCAGGGTTCTATCTGTGAGTTAGCCGTGCCCTGACTTAGATCAACCCAGAGGTTGTTTCAGGGTTCAATCTGTGAGTTAGCCATGCCCTGACTTTCATCAACCCAGAGGTTGTTTCAGGGTTCTATCTGTGAGTTAGCCATGCCCTGACTTTCATCAACCCAGAGGTTGTTTCAGGGTTCAATCTGTGAGTTAGCCATGCCCTGACTTTCATCAACCCAGAGGTTGTTTCAGGGTTCTATCTGTGAGTTAGCCATGCCCTGACTTTCATCAACCCAGAGGTTGTTTCAGGGTTCAATCTGTGAGTTAGCCATGCCCTGACTTTTATCAGCCCAGAGGTTTTTGCAGAATATACAGTACCTTGTTTTTTCTCGAACAAACTTCAGTAGTCCATCATAGTCGGGTTGGTTCTCAAACACGATAAAGTCATCGGCATTTTTCTCGGTGTAGAAACGAATATGAGGTAATTCAGGTCTATCCTGAAAACAGAAAACCATAAACATGAGTGATTGTAGGGGCTGCGGAGCATAGTTTGGAGTGTGTGTGTGGGAGGTGGGGGGAGGGGGGCAGGGGTAAAGGGGAATGCTCTCACCCCCCCTGAAAATTTGGAAATTAAGGCTTTTGGAAATGAAATTTCCAGTGCTGTGGTTTTGAGACAATTACAACATATTTATTGCCTTAAATGGATTTCAAAGCTCAAGGGAAATCATGATCATTTTTGGCTAAAAACTTGGGGTCAAACTTAACCCCCAACCCCCCTTCCCCTCCGTAATGCCTGTCCTGGTCACGCCCTTGGTATACATGTTACATACAATGTTGACGTCTTGTCCATCACCGAGGGTCACATGAACCAAATAAACAGGGCTTTCATCATCACCATCTTCTATCCTGTCCAGTGTCCTCACAAGGCGTCGGTAATGCTTAGCAAAGTCTTGACACTCTGGGTTTACTGAACCTATCAAAAATTAACCAATGGGATTTCGATATTTGTCATGAAAGAATAACAATGGCCCACTTTTTAGATTTTGATAGGAAAAAACCCTGATGTGGACAGAAATGTGTGTGCGTTGAAACATAAGTGTGATTAGGTCATTGTGGCATAATATGTAAATTTAATATCTATAATTCTATTACTGTACTAAATATCATGACCTTGTATCTCATTATCCCAACATATTTCCCTCCTATCATGCCAATAGACCTCTTAACCTTTAGTGGGACGTTTTCTAATTTCAGACCACTTGTCATTCTCTTGAGAATAAGATTCTTTGTTTGAGTTGCATTGATATTTATGTGTCTTCTCATGTGTAATCGTTAAACAAAGAAATGATACTCTAGGGAATGACACATGGACTGAAATGGGAAAACATTAGAAGGTAAAAGGTCAAGAGATCTATTACTATGTCATTCACTTTCTCATTCCCATTCATCTTGTCATTCCCATTACCCATTCCCATCCACTATACCATGCATCACCTTCTAATCTGACTACACATCAACCTATCTGGAGATATCAGGAGTTATCAAACATACCTTTTTCGCAGAAAGCAATCAATAAGTAAGATTTACTAAACATGAAGGTCGTCGCAGGTGAAGAGATTTTGGAAAATTGGTCGTATGTGATGGACTGAAGAGAAGATGACTCGGCTAAAAACAAGAAAATAATGAGAAATAATTTATTAATTAATATTTTGCAATCACATTTCTGAGGGTCTGAATTTCAAACAGTTTTTGTGGAGTATGCCCCCAACTCCCGGTAGTCTGGCTACAGCCCTGTAAAGCAACGAAGGCTATACAAGAGTATCTTGGGCTGCCTGTGGAAAAAATCAGTAGAATGACCTTACCTGTTATTCTGTACTCTTTCTTTGGATTCTCAAGAAATTTATTCAAGAAATATCTTACATTGTCCATTGAAAACACAAATGTTTTCTCAGGGAAAAGCTCCACATTTGGCTGCAAAACAAACAAACACTATAATTGGTATCATTATCCAGGTATAATTATAGAAAATTCACGCTGATTGGTTGAGAACTTGCAGCTTGGTAAATACTCACTAATAATCACCTTGACTTCTGTGAATAATTAATCAATAATATTTATGTATTTGTCTATGAACAACTGTTGCATGAAAATGGCTCAATGTCTTTCTCAAGAAATTTTGAACAGACAGTATAATGTTTTGCCTGGAGTGTAAAATTTGTTATTTCAGATCACGCATTTCATTTCCTACAAAATCATTTCTCTGCCGATGACTCACTCAAACGATTCAAAGACTCTGATTTTCCTTCCTTTCTTGGTGTATGAATCACTTTCACTTTGTTGTTCATTTGGCTATATATCCCAATCTTTTGTGGGGAGAGGGGGTTACAAGTAAACTGTACTGCTGTTTATCATTACATTCCACTTACAGGCAACCCAGTGTACGCCTATTGGGCATCTTGTTCTCAAAAGAATGACATGTGGTTGGAAATGGGGAAAACATTAAAGCCAAGATAAAGTGCTCTAATTTTAGGAAGCAATAATAGCCCAAAAAACATTCTAATTTTTTTTTTCTTTGAATGGTGTTTCACAAATCATCACTCCAAATGGAGTCCAATTTTCATGTATTTCTAACAACATACCTCTAATTTGCTAGATGATGCAGGGACATAGGCAGCTGTGGGGAATGAATCTTTTGCTGATAAACCAAACTCAGCCAGCTTATCTTTGTGCTTATTACTAAGTAGAAACAATATTATGTGAATGAAAAAAAAGGAGAGATTGAAAGAAGTAAAATTATATTTATATGGTATTTCATCCAAAGGAAGCCCAACTAAGAACTTTTCCAGGGTTTTTGGCTTGAAAAATCTTTCTAACTAGCCCTCTTCTTTGGTTCTGGTAAACTGGCAAACTTTTTTCCAGGATTTTTGGCTGGAAAAATCTATCTAACCGACCCTCTTCTTTGGTTCTGGTAAACTGGCAAACTTTTTTCCAGGATTTTTGGATGGAAAAATCTTTGTAAACAACCCTCTTGTATGGATCAATGAAAATTTGTTGCACGAGGGGTGGTAATAGAAGCAACATTTGCTCTGCAACTTGCAACACAACAATGTTGCATGACTAGTTGCACAATTCAGTTTCTATTAATCCTGCACCTTTAGATAGAATCACAATATACATACACATCAACAATGATGATTCCTCCAACACCAGCAAGATCATCAGCCACAGCTTTCACCTCATTCTCATCAATTTTTTCCATCTTGTCAGTAAAAATATACAACTTATCAACCGATAATGGTAGTGTATCATATACAGAAGTGCCATTGTCTGGGAGATAAACCTGAGGAATGAAGACAGAAACCAAGTCAGTAAAACTGGTTCTTTTACGGATACTCCAGTTTCGCATTTGATGCAAACCGCTGTTTTTGAAGACCACAAACTATAAGTCAGCTATTCAAACACACCATTAAAAGTCAGCAGCTCGTCTAATGTAGAATGCATTCTGAGAATATTGTCAGATGTGTCATAGGCACTTTAACTTCCTCTCCCCAGTTCTCTATCCCAATTACCCTCCCTCAATCTTCCCAAGCTTCTCCAGTCTATTACATTCTTCTTCCTCTCCCTAGTCCTCTCAACATCTACACTAGTTTTGACTCACAAATGTTGGTACTCTA
This sequence comes from Anthopleura sola, assembly GCA_023349425.1. Lineage (NCBI taxonomy): Eukaryota > Metazoa > Cnidaria > Anthozoa > Actiniaria > Actiniidae > Anthopleura > Anthopleura sola. The sequence goes on from JALHLI010000002.1 coordinate 10,033,804, forward strand.
AGCATCTGAAGAAGTCTTGCAATATATATGACTGACATCTTCTTTGCTTTCACTACTGTACAGGGTTCGTTCTGGTCTGCTGGAGCATCTTTACACATATAGACTGCCAAAGAGCCAGTATCATTGGACAGACTAGGGTAGTAAGGAGAAACAGCATACAGTTGTATTAGTCAATCAGGGCAAAGACGTTCCACCACTTTAAAGGAGGGAGGGACATATGGATGGTTAGGTAAGTGTATGGATGGATAGATGGGAGGGTGGGCAGTGGGTGGGTAGTGGTTAAATGGATGGATTGATTGGTAGGTGGATGGATGGATAGATGAATGAAGGAATGAATGGAGGGGGAAAAAGGTGGATGGATAAATGCATGAATTGGTGAATGAAGGAATGAATGAATAAATGAATGGGTGGGTGGACAGTGGGTGGTTATAGTGGTTATATGGATGGATTGATTGGTAGGTGGATGGATGGATGGATGAATGAAGGAATGGAGGGGGAAAAAGGTGGATGGATAAATGCATGAATTGGTGAATGAAGGAATGAATGAATAAATGAATGGGTGGGTGGACAGTGGGTGGGTATAGTGGTTATATGGATGGATTGATTGGTAGGTGGATGGATGGATAGATGAATGAAGGAATGGAGGGGGGAAAAGGTGGATGGATAAATGCATGAATTGGTGAATGAAGGAATGAATGAATAAATGAATCGGTGGGTGGGCAGTGGGTGGGTATAGTGGTTATATGAATGGATTGATTGGTAGGTGGATGGATGGATAGATGAATGAAGGAATGAATGGAGGGGGAAAAGACAGATGGATAAATGCGTGGATTGGTGAATGAATGAATGAATGAATGAATGAATGAATGAATGAATGAATGAATGAATGAATGAATGAATGAATGAATGAATGAATGAACAAACAAAAGAACGATTGAATGAAAGAATAAACACTCCTGCATTATATTAAATTATATCATCCATCATAATGTGCACTTATCCACTAGCAATCTCTTACCCCTCAAATCTTGCTGCCAACTCTGTATTAGTAGTCAGCCCAAACATAATGTTTTCAGCATAAACAAAGGCAATCTTTGTAACAATAGCATGATCTAAAACAAAATACAAATTGTCAAATTACTGCAATATTTCATTATCCATGTGTCTCAACCATATATCATGAAGAGGTAAAGAAAACAAGTTCACCAAAGATGATCTTACCAACATTTCCAAGACCTTTAACATATGTAAACACCAAATCTTTTTTATTCTCCTTTGCTTCTTGTATCATCCTCTGTCCATTTTCGAAGGTGGAGATAAATGGTATTTCATTTTTGAGCAATATGCTAAATAAGAATCAAATAACAAAAATATATTGAGGTATATATATTATATAAGTAAAAAATGAGAAATCAATGATTATCATATATCACAAGAAATTAAAGGAATATTGCTGCCAAAAATCATTATGGTTGGTAGGGACCAGGGTATTGGGCTACCTATGTGAACCTTCATTATTTACTGGGGAGGGGAGGGAAGCACTGGGATTTGGCATTTGGAGAGGCTTAAGAAAAAGGGGGGGCACGCAAAACGTCTTAGTCATACAGCACTTCATAATGAACAGAATGAAAACAAGGGAAGGGCCTTTTTTGTGCAAAAAAATTGAGAGTGAATTAATCCCCATGCCTGTGCTAGTTCGTAATTATATTTGTAAATTTTGATGAGAAAAACTAGATAATGCAATAACTGAGGTTGGCAGAAAATACGAAACCCCCCCACCCTTTTCGAGTTCCTAGCAACAGGCTTGATTCCATTGCCCTCATTACCCAGGTGATTCTAGAAAATTGCACATGCATGCATGCTGATTGTTCAAGAACCAGGATATTTCTCTATAATGATTGTGTGCATTTCATTTGTTGATACTAGCTAGCAGCTTTCAAAATACCAAAAATATCTTGGCAATTCCAACCACGTCTTGGAACTATTATTTGTGGTCACTGAACAGAACTGTACATGTAAATAGGACTATTATCCAACAAAGTTAAGGTGATCATTGGTGAATATTTACCTCGTCTGGTAAATATTCATGTCGCCTGGTAAATATTCACCAATAACCACCTTGACTTTGATGAAAAATTGTTAAATTGTGTAATAAAATTGCTTAATATATATTGCAAGAAAATTGGTTAATATCCTTACTGTAGCAAGTTTGACACAATAGAATTCTCATTAAACATGACTTCCAGCTCAATACTTTCTTCAAAAACACCATTTCTGTGAGAGAAAACAAGACAGCTAGGTGTTATTGGTAGCCAGACAAGAGACAGCTGCGTGGAATACAAGATATATATAACTATGGTAATTATACAATTAGAGACATTTGTGTTTTTATCAAACGTATAAGTGCCTTTTTCTTACCTAAAGGTGTATATGTTTTCTTCTTTGCAAGGTTCTATTGAAATTCCTTCACAATTTATCTGCAAAAACATTATAATTATTTAAACTTTGCTTGAAGTTTTCTTAGTTTCCAAAAGTTCAGAATCTTTTAGTTAATTTGAAAGTTAAATTAGATAGAATGATTGCATTGTTTTGCTATAATTATTTATATATTCTTCTGGTCATGTGTACTGATAGCTATATATATATGTTACATATTGACCCATATATTGCATTTTTGCCAAAGCAACTCAATTTGGAGGTTAAAACAATAGAATTTCAATTATCAGAGTAAAATTACATTGTTTTTTTCCCTCTCCAAATTGAGGTAGCTGCTTTGGGAGTTATGATGAAAGTAGTCTATACAGCATCACCATCACACACACATATATATAGTTACAGGAAGTTTGAAATATAGAAATATCCTGGAATTTTTTCTGTATTTACATAATCCTCTATCTCTTTCTTTTGTTTAAGCCTAAGTACTGTTTGTTTTTCATTCTAGCTGCACATTTAATTTTTTTTTTTAATTATAAATTAAAACCTATTCAGTTCTGTCTAAAGTAGCAATCGTAAGAAAACATCTAGGAATATGGGTATTTACTAATATCATTGCGCGAGTAAGACTTTCTTTCTTTCTTTTCTTGAAACCAATTCAATGTAAACATGCTAAAACAAGTAAAACCAGTTAGCCAGCCAGTGTAGAGAACAAATATTAATACCATGTTATGCAATGAAAGCAGTGAAGCTTAATTTCAATTTATGTTTGTAAGATGTCTTCAAATGCTTCTAGTTGTCCTGTCTACATGAATTAAAGTTTTCAAATAATTAAGTACGCGTTGACACTGAAGCTTACCCGAGCAATTTGGATTCCATAGGTCTGTAAAATATCAGAAGATTTTCGTAACTCCTTCAGCACTGTCGGATATTTGCTTCTCACAACTGATAAGAGTAAGAAATCACAAATAAGGACTGGCGGTTGTTTGAGATACTTCAATATTTGACGCTCGAATTAAGTTTTCCGTTGGAATCAAAGATATAAACAGAAACTTTGGTTATAAAAGCATTTATAGAATTTAATTGGAGTAAGTTGGTTCAAAATTAACTTTTGTTTTTCTTTATATAATCATATACCTTTGTAGTCGAAGTAGACGGCTATAAAACTTGATGGTGCTGAGGAAGAAAGATTATTATATTCATCCAGAGTCAGCTCACGAAGAGATTTGGCAGAAGACCATTGTAGATGTAGTATGCTCAATATCAGAAGTAAAACAGCTCCAAATTTTAGCTCGAACTCCATAACTGCGCTATGATTTAAACAACCAGGTAAACAAAAAGACCTAAGCGGACGTATTTCCCTAAATAAATATGTTTAGTGATAAGAAATGGTGTTAAAGTATCCTCCAATGGCTACTGGCCTCGTAGATATCGTAAAGAATAGCGCCTCAAGACTCAAGCGGAACCGGAATCTGGGCCTCGATTATTATTCACCAATTATCTCTAAACATATACATTGACTTTAGATCCGATTGTTTTTGTGAAAGAAATAGTTACACACAGCTGGTAATGCTTCAAATCAAATCAGCTTAGAATATTTTACTGGATGCTTAAAGCTTTCAGCTTCAAGTCAGACTTCAAGTAGAAGAATTGGATGTTATTCGAAGCAGGCGTTCCTTTAGCGTGACCGCGTTGCCATGACGCGGCATGAACACTAGACACTTTCGAGTCTTCAGTTTAGTTTTTATTTATTGATTTTCATTTTTCAAGATTATTTTCTTTAAATATTTCAGTTTTTCACGAAGAAAGCTCTTAGTCGATCTCTCTGTTCATTCTAACTGTCTTTCTTTTTCTCTTTATTACGTTTTCAAGCTCCAACTGAGTGGATCGTGAGATCAGACCAAATGCGCAAAGAATATGTTACTCACAATAAGCCACCTTTCTAAAGGAAAATGATCCTCACGTGGACAATCTTTCTAAAGACAAAATAATCTTCGCAATTTATCTCACGTGCGGGACAATTACATAACCAACATGATACATGTTACATGTCAGTGTGGCCTGAGCAGCTGTGGCAAACCCATAGGTGAGGGTAGCGCTATCTATCCTTCCCTTTCCCCCTTAAAAATCCTGGACTAAGCTATGGAGTGAATCGCTAGCTTTAAAGGGGCACTTGGATGAAAGCGCCCCATATTTTGAAAGTCCGAATAGTTCAAGTATTTAAGAATAATATAACTCAATCCTGATTATGAAAACCAGATTGGCAAGGAATTTAGCCTGGGAGACACTCGCAGTTGAGAATTTTTGTTTTAAAAACTAAAAGAATAATAGTAATAATGACCTCATTTACTCACAATTTAGATGCTGAAAAAAAATATTCGCAAATTTTGACTGTGAAGAAAATATGTTACTTGGATACTATTGGGGCCATATAGATAAGTTTAACTAAGCTTCAAGGCATTTCCAATTTTCATCGATTTTCAATCAACCGTTGTTCCAACCAAGTCGAAAAACAAGTTTAGTCCCCATCTAAAAAGATACCACGATCTCTTACAGGGTCCTTACATTGCCAGGAAATATTACTACTGCTATCATTTTCATCACGTAAATATTTTACTCATGTAACACCTTACCCTTTGATATCAGATCAATCAAAGAGCCTAAGAAGCTTTTAAAACAGAATGCAAACGTCCATCGCTTAACGACCAGCGACATGCTAATTTTTTAAATATTGTAGTAGAGCGAAAACACTAGAACCATGAAACAAAATCAAATTGTTAGTGTGTAATAGTTCTTATTTAGCGACTATTAGTTACTATAAAAGACAAGTAAAGTTGTAATGAGGTATTGTTTCCTTTTGTATTTGTTGTTTCTGGTTGAGTGATATTGACTAAATAGTCACTAAATAAAAACTATTAGTTAGTAACTATTTTGTTTTTATTTCATGGTTCTAGTGTTTTCGCTCTAATAAGTAATTTTAATTGTGTATGTATTTCTTTTGTTCCTTTTGTTTCTAACAGGGCTCTCTTTAAACTAGCTTCGCTAAATGTGATGTTCCTCTATAAATATTGTTAAAATAAATAAATATATAAATTTATGATAAAGATTAGGCTACACATAGCTCTCAACATCTTCAATTTTTATTAGAATTTTCAATTCTATTCTGGACACCAAAGGTACCTACAGTAGTCTAGTCCGCAGGCGTTTTTAGGGTCGTCACGCAAAGTTCTCTCCCACCAAGAGAGCGTTGCGTGACGACCCTAAAACAGCTGCGGGGGAGACTAAAGGTACAGAGATAAGTATTCAGAAGACAGGATCTAACACGAAAACATTACAAACGACAAACAATATTATATTTCTATTATATTAATATTATAATTCACAATAGGCTATATCTGAAATTGTTTTTAGAAGTCTGAAACCTAGAAACTGATATTGAAATAAATTTCTAATAATAATAATAATAATAATAATTAAATAAGTATTGTATATTGATATCACGATATATTCATCTCTTTTCTAAGAAAAAAACATTAATACATGTTTGTCAGTGCCTTCATATCGGAGGTGCGAGAGATTTAACGTTTCTCTGTTCGATTCTCTCTTGTATTTCGAGGCTTTCTCCGGATTCTTCGGTTTTCCTCCCGAACTTCAATTGGATTTATGTTGAAGAAGAGGCACTGTGAAAAAGCTAACGTTAAATCTCATCTGCGGCATAACAAGCAGTCTCTCTACTTTTCTTAGTCATTTTCTTTCTTTTTTTCCGGACAAATTAACCAAAGCAAACCAGCGGGAAGCCAGCAGCAAACAGTGTTGACACCAAGGGAAACAGAAGGGCTGCTCACAATTTAGAAAGCAATAAGGCTAATGGAGATTAAAATATTCTTACAGCATTTACAATTGTGCAATTATTTGGCAAGTGTCGTACCCACGCAACGTTTAAATAATATACGTGCGTAACACTCATCAGGAATCATGGCGTAAGAAAAATTCCCAGATGTTCTAAATACATGCATTTCTCGCCAATAAGTTCTATTCACTAATTTTAAATTTATTTTTCTTTGTTTCGTAGAAGATGCAGAATCTATGCGCACAATCTACTTTACTAAAATATAAAGAATCTTTATAGTAATGGTTGTTCATATTCATGATGTAGGAGTAAGAATGAAATAAATAATTGGAAATCATCAAAAAATAAGTTCTTCGATCAGAATTTTTCGCAATGCGCGACGGGAAGTTTTACTTCCGGTATAATTTTACTTCCGGTATCATTCCGGAAGTTTACCATCTAGCTAAAATATTGCTCGTAATATGAATGATATACTGTACATTATTTTGAAACGTAATTTTTAAAATCATCAAACGTTCGACATAGGGCGCGAACAACACAGGAAGCCCATGAGGAATAGATCAATAACTTAAATCTAAAACGATAGTCAACCATTCCTCTACTAGTGGGTTATCACTGAATAGACCTATAGTAACATAGCCAATCAAAATGCAGGATTTGTGATAGACCACTAGGTTGTTTATAATCAATATATCAAACTTCTTTTCAAAAGGTTCTCGTCGGTAATAAAGTTTAGAGCAGTTACTTTGCTACTTTTATCTTCATCACATCTTCAGTTTCAAATATGTTGATCTTTTTCTCGTATCTTTTTCAGTTTCCAGTTCCTGGTCACTGCCATCAATTCTGTTCTGTTCCAGTTTCTTAGATAATAAGATTGGTCTGCTTTTCGTCTGACCGGTCATCGGCTTCCCGATATTTCTTATTTTTCCTTCTGTAACTAAATTAAAAAGGAGAGAAAATTTGAAAACTTTTGCACACTAGAGCAGATTTCGTATTAGTGTGAAAATTCACGGCATACGGCACGGTTACGGCGCGGAGTGGACACAGCACCGAATGGCATACACGGCCCGGCACTGACACGGTCATAAGTTTTTCATAGTCATATGACAACTACTAAGCGCGCAAAAAAGTTCAAACTTGCACGAGCGTTTTTTAACGAGTAACACTCCCTCGTGCAACTTATTTTTCAAACATAAAAGTTGCATGAAAAGTAGATTTGGTTTCTACTTTCTCAACAAACTTCCGAAAGTTGCAACGACAAGAATACATGTGACATGCTCGCGTGCCACTTGAACTTTTTTGCGCGCGGCTCAAGTTGCATGAAAAAAAAAAACTACGTGTAACAGCGGCTTTAGTTTTGTGGAAAGGGACTTCCCTTTAAAATCTCTTTGCACCCAACGTTGCACACGATATTTGCAACGTGTATCCAGGCCTTTATAGTGTACCCATCCAGTATTTTAAATGACAAACAAGAGATTAAAAATATGCTCACCATAAGCACACATGGCTTAACAGCAACAAGAACACCAGGGCACCCAAAACACACACCAAAATCAGCCACATGGTTTCTGCAAGGAAAATTACAGGTTTTCTGAGATTCTTCTTCAAATTCCCTCCATGGTGGGGTAAGGATATTTTCTGGAACCACAACTAATCGAGGTGTACGAAAAACTAAACGCGAAAAGGATTGTTGTTGTAATTCGAGTGGCCCTCGCACAAGTCTTAAAAGTCATATGTCTCGCGGAATTCGAGGAGATGGATGGCAAAGGTTTGCTTTAATATTTTATACATCACGTATAATTCAACTTTTTTCTCTAAATTTTTGAAAACGCGTGTCTTACCGGTACTCCGGTTTCCTCCCTCTGTAAAATCAACATGTGACTTGAGAGTTGTATGCATAGAATATATAATGTAGTGGTAGTGTGTGTGAGTGACAGTGGGCCAAATTGGTAAGTTACTGAATTTGTATCCCAATATAAAAAAATTGATTTATCTTTATCAAAACCATTGTATAATTAGCATATAAACACAATGAGGGCTTGATTCTGATGATGAGTGTTGTGGTATCCTGTGATAAGCAGAGGGGTGGTAAAATTGAAATATATACCATGAGCTGAGATAAAACAGTCTGCTTCTCTTCCAGCAGCAACAGCAGTAACTCCTGATTTCCTGTCAGTAGTTGGGTGTTGAGTAGCTGTTTCATTATCAGTTATCCTTTCTTGTGGATCAGGACCTCTTGCTTTGCACGATGTATCTGCAACCAATGAATAAATTCTTATAAACAATTCTTCAAATAATTTTAATTTTTTTAATTTTTCCGGTCAGGTATCCTAAAATAGCTGTTATTGTGGATGCATGCAAATGAGATGCAAATGAGACAACAAGCATCGTATCGACCCAATATCACTTGCATATTGTAAAATAAGTGAAAAGTAAATGGGGGAAAAAAGTTATTTATCTAAAGACAGTCTGGTTAGGGGAAGACATATATTCAAGACCTCATGCATAGTTTTTCCCTACCCAGACCACCTGGCTAGAAAAAAAAATAGATTAACAGCTCAGAACTATATATAACAGGAATTAATAGATGAATAATCCAACAGATTAAAAAAGAGCTAGGTACATGATGCTGTACAACAAATCGCTTGAAAAAAGGTTAAAAAAAAGGAAAACAGAAATTGAAAATAAGGAAATGAGAGAAAATTTATGAAAGTAGTGTTTACACATACCATTAGTATCCTTGCAGACATAGATAATGAATCGCATGTTATGGGTGTGGCAGTGACCCATCGCAGTGCTCCCCAATGAATTCTGGCTTCCATTTGAAGTAGCTGTTCCAAAGAAAATATTGTCAACTATCAGCAAAATGGGCTCAAAACTAAACATTGAAATGTTGAAGTCATCCTTTACCCCACCCCTACCCTTCCAAATAAAACAGCACTGATACATGGTAAGTAAAGGAGCCTTAAAGAGTGTGGAGATGTTAGAGGACAAAATCGATGATTTCAATTTTAGAGGTAGGTTGCAATTACAGCTATAGCTAGTACTGGCTAACCCCATCCCTCACCTGTAAGATGACAATCATTTTGTCCTCATCCCTAATTATATTTTCCACTCATTACCTATAAAATAATGGTCCTTGCCAAATTCAAACTCTTGATGGTTCTTGAGATTGGTTGTGGGGAGGAAAATCATTTGATGGTATTTCAGTGTTTTAGGTTCATCACACTCCATGAATCTTCTGTTTTTATCAATCGTGGAATTGACAACACAGGTTTCAAAACTGTTCTTGTCTACACTCCAAATATTTTCATACATTTTTTCCTTCACAAGAGCCTGTTTAATAGTGACAGGGTTGTTTGCAAGATTTGGACATATAATGTTGAATCTGGAATACATATAGACATTTATCCTGTAGGCAGAAGTGTCAGGTGTGGCTTGAAATCTGAAAAAAATATCAAAGTTGTATTAATTACTTGTGAAATAAAGCTGGAAAATGAAATATGTTAAACACAGGGTAGACAACTCAAAATGATTATGTATTATATATTGTCATATTTCATTCAGTTGGTTAACCATGTTTTTACTATAATAAATTATTGTGAAATTTCTCGCACGCTGATTGGTCAAGAGCCATGGTAAATAAGAGGACAAACTGATAAGATGACGAATTGCTTGTGAACAGAGCAAGCGCACACTTGAAACTGTTTTTTCTTTCAAACTTTTACTTCATTATTGGCTTTGTAGGTACATAACATTTTGACCAACGTTTGACGTCTAGCGGTAAATAAGAGGGCATATTACACACAGAAATTTATTAAATTTATATATTTATTGACCAATATCTGTTCATACAGTCATTTTCTATTTTCCATTTATCCATCTATTCATTCACCCTTCTATCCATCTATCCCATCCCATCCACCCACCCACCAATCTATCCATCCATCCATCCATTACATTCACCTATCATTGTTTCTATCCCTCCCACCATCCATTCATCCCCAACTCACTCACCCACACATCCATTCATTTATTCCTTCCTTCCTTCCTCCTACGATATTACACACATCCATTCATTTATTCTTTCAATTATTCATTAATTTGTTCATTCATACATTCACCCATTCATATCACTCATTATTTAATTATTTGTTCATATCATCACTAATTCACTCAACATTTTTTAAATTATTATAATAAATAAATATTATTGCCCATCAAAGCTAAAAAAGAAGTATTGGAAGTATAAACCTTTATACCATAAATCCTGTATTAAGCCCTCAGGGGGCTTATTTATATCAGGCACCTTTGAGAGGGGGGCTTATTGGAGCGGGGGAGCTTAATAGAGAGGGAGGGCTTATAGCTTTTAGCTGAAACGGACAACACAACATGGTAAACTCAGGATTAAAATGAAGTATTACTAAGGACCATCTTGCATAATCTATAGGGATGTCAATGACATGGTATATGCATTGTTCAAATTACATAATACTTAATACATTTCTTCGTGTAAAAAGGGGGGATTAATAGAGGATTTATCTATGGTATCTCTAAGATGCATCGCTCAAATCTTATAAAAATATTTTACCATTCAACTTCTCACTTCATGTAGAATCAATACTGAAAATATTGAGTTAGGGTTTATAGGCACTTTAAAATTGAACCAACTTTGCAAATGTTAATATTTATATCAACAACTGTCAAAAAAATGATTAATAACTGTGGAAAATGTTGCTTACATATCAGATGATCCACTCTAATGAATATTCTATTACAGGGTGAGACTTCCCTTCATTTTCATGTTCAGCCCACAAATATGTCAATCATTTCCTTTCTACCAATAAGGAGGGAGAATGAATGAAAGAAAGTAACTAACTTATTGTTTAAGCAAGAAAGTTTTATGACAAAAATTCTGTAAAACTTTTGAATAATTTATTACATGTTAATGAATGAAAATTATATTTCATGATTGGCATATTATGAAAATGAATAATGGAGACAATTTTGAGTTTAAAAATAGGAATCGTAACTGAAACAGTTTACTTCACTTTCTTAGAAATTATATCCTAAAGGGAAAGAAAAAGGACTAGTTCCTTGAACAAAACCTCTTGGTGATTAGCAATCTTATAGATAAATCTATTCAGAATTAATTGGCCTCCTCGAAGTATAAAACACAATTCATGACAGCATTTTGTATAGTAATTTGTATTCCAAATTGAACTCACAGAATTGAAAATAGTTTTTTTTTAAGATTGCACATTTTAAATTTTTATATAACGAGTTCAAGCCACTGCAAAATTCATAGAAACGTTGGAATGAACTCACAGCGAGTGAAAATTAAGTTTGTCAAGCTTGATTTTCCTAACATGTTATAAAACGATCGTTAAGCATATTTTTAGGGCTATTTCATTTTCTCTTAACAACTTTTAGCAACAGGGATGAAAACTTTAAACAAGGTCAATATAAGCTTAAACAGAAGAGACTTCTAGCTGAGAAAAAAAGCAAATATATAACGAAGGACCGAATGCAGATCCTAGCTGAAAATGACACTGTTAAACACTGTCAAAGAACTCTGACATGCCCGACAGACAAACAAGAGAAGATTGCTATACTTACAATGGATTCAAAGGGCTCCACTGAAGGGGTTTATATGTCTCACAGACCCCGAGCAATACGATATCCATCAGGATCGTCAACGACAGAAAACAAACGACGCAGTTCATCTTCATGTCAAAGTGTCTTACTTCGTTACGAAATATTTGCAGGTGATAAGAAGTTCCCTCAGTCCGATCTCTCTCGATTCTTACTTTATGGACTCCAGAATATCTCCTCGTCCTTGTGGTGGTGTTTAGCGTTTTCTTGGTCTATATAGGGCTGGATTCGTACATTTTGTACGTATGTGTAACAGGAAGTCGACACTAGGAGTGCTTCTTTACATATATATATTTACACACACTATAGATCTCAGGCTCCAACGAGTATTTCAAAACACAGGGATCCCAAGCTGAAATCCACAAAAACTTGCCAACACACGCTTATTTGACCTCTGCTTTGAAAACAAAAAAACTGGCAAAATTCAAGTGGCGATTTTCCAGACAAAACTGGCACGTTTTATAATTCTCTAAAATTTTCTCCCAAGGTGAATATATTGGATTTTTTAGTTTTTAGTTTCGTTTTTGTGTGTGGTTTATTCCTTTAGAAGTAGAGATAATTTTGTTGTTGTTGCTGCTGTTGTTGTCGTTGCTTGTTTTTTCTTTTTCGATTTTTCTGTTTTCAGTTGCCGTTTATTCTATGTAAGATAGTTTTGTTTCATGTTGAACTTGTCAATATTACTACTATACTGTTGCTGTTGGTTTCAGTTGCGGTCGTCGTAAAGTTCAGGTTCTTCTTTACAACTTTATATGTGCATATTGATAAAATAGTTGAAAGGAAAAGTAGATATTTAAAACTACCATGCTAGGCACTTCCCTTGAGGACAGACATATAAATAAATGTAAGATAATATATATATTAAATGAGTAAATGTGTTCTTATCTGTGACACGGACACTCCCTAACCAGTGACCATGTGCAAGGCAAATCGATATTAAATAGGCTATCTAGGAGAGTGCTTTATTCAGCCCGATTTGAATGACAAAAGACTGGACAAAAAACTAGGAGGAGATATCTAATTTACAGATGGAATTCCAGAGACAGACTATATGGTTAAAATATTATGCTTTAAATGTGCTGGGCTTGCACAAAGGGACTTCGAGAACAAGGCTAGGATTGTGATGTAGACGAGTACGTCCATGATTATGTTGTTGTAGCTGTTCCTGTTGATTCAGTTTATGTTGTGGTGTTGTTGTTATATGGTTGTTTATCTGATTATTGTTGTTGTTGTTGTTGTTGTTGTTGTTGTTGTTGTTGGTGTTGGTGGTGGTGGTGGTGGTGGGTCAAGTTTTTTGATAGTCATGATTTGTGATACTACATTGCTACTTAGTGGTATTATTATTTTCATCTCCTAACATGTATTTTAGTATTCAGGTCATTAAAAGCATTCCAAGATTATTCAAAACACTTGTAAACAGATCAAGGTCAACACGAAACCGGAGCTCTTAAAATTGCACGTGATTTGCCCTAGTAATTTGATAAGGACACAATTTAGTATTCTGCATACAGCCCTTATGAATACTCTTCCTTCATTTCCCCAACCATGGAGCAGCTAAAAACTATAAGAAGAAAAATGTCTGTCGAGAAAGAGCAAACTAGTTATGATCTAAACCCATCGGAGCCTTTGTTTACATCAAGATACTTAGGTAAATCGGTCGTGACAGAAAACTTTAGTCCAAGCACTGGTTATTCATTGTGTTCCAGCTACACTGATCAGCTCCTTCGTACTAAGAAGACTGGCAGAAGACCTCGAAAAATGGAAATTTTGATTTCAAGGAATATTTCTCGTGGGCTTTCGTTGTCAGACCCTTCGGGAAAGGTTCAGGAGGAGACATTTCCATTGCAGAACATTGCGTTTTGCACGACAATAAAAAAGCATCCCAAGGTCTTCACCTTCATCGCCGAGCAGGATGGCAAGTTGTATTTTTACGCTTTCCTTTGCAGCAAAGAAGCAAAAGCTCGAGCTATTTGTCTTGCTGTTACTAGAGCCTTTACTGTTGCTTTCGATGACTGGAGCAGGAAAAAAACTCGTTTGGTAAAGAAGAAAGAACGAAGTACGAAAGAAGCTGAGATACATGATGTTATCAATGCAGATCAAGACTCAAACAATGGACAGGACTCAGGTAAGTCAATCATCAAAAACGTTTACCGATATCACATTATTAAGTTACTTAACTTTAAGCTTACATGTAATTATTCACATCTATTTTTAATTTGATTCTCCCCTTCTAGCATGGAAAAATTCTTGCAAAAGATCGAAAAGTTGCACTGTGTTTACATTACATGTTTGATGTGCAAGAAAATGTTGTCAAAAACTTTGGATGTCGTTACGCAGTTACAGAGATATTTATTATCTTATATATGAATAAGGTAGCTGTTTTAAAGCTGTGATAAGCTAAAAAATAATTTACTTGGAAAGGGGAGGGATGTAATTCCAAACAGGAAACTCTGTCGTTCACGTGAAATAACTTCCACGAAGACTGACCGCCTCTAGAGTATCGAAAGCTTCTTTGTATTGGCACGTTGGGTACCTTGAACTTTCGGGTTGCATTCTTGACGTTTTTTTATCAATGATTAGGTCGTGTTTGGAGACAAAAAAAAAAACACAATAAAAATCGCTGGAAGTTTGCCCTATGCTCTTGATAATACGTATAGGAAATCGCACGACCTTGAGTACAATTTGGAAATTAATAGGTACGAGTAATGTTTTGAAAGTTCTTGTAATTGCACGAGCCTTTAGGCGAGTGCAATTAAGGAACTTTCAAAACATTACGAGTACCTATTAATTCCAAATTGTACTCGAGGTCGTGTGATTTCTTATTTATAGTTCACTCGACAAAATTTTATAAAAAGACTTTTTATAAAAATAATAATTTTTTTTTATAATTGGGACTCTACAGAGTACAATTAACGCTCTAATTGTACTCCCCTCGACCAATCAGAATCGAGTAATTTTGTCGAGCGTACTATAATACCTGTAATTCCAAGAATCAAGATAGACTGCGAGCGGATCAGGAACATGTAACGCCAATCCCAGTTTAGATTTTTGCAGTTTCTATTTCATTTTTAAACGATCACCTTATGATTGCCAATTTTGGCGATCCTGATGCATTTTACAATGTAATATCCTGAAGGAGAGGAAGAAGAAGATGAAAATGATGATGATAGTAACCTGATTAATAATAACTGAAATTTCGAAAAATGTGGATGAGTAACTTGAAAGAAACATTAAATGCATTAGGAAGATGTTGATGATGATCATGGTGACAACGGTGATGATCATGGTGACAACGGTGATGATCATGGTGACAACGGTGATGATCATGGTGACAACGGTGATGATCATGGTGACAACGGTGATGATCATGGTGACAACGGTGATGATCATGATGACAACGGTGATGATCATGGTGACAATGGTGATGATCATGGTGACAACGGTGATGATGACAGTCATAATTACTGCTGATGATAATGATGATGATGATGATAGAAATGATTATGACAGCCGGATGATGAACAGGAAAACGGGTTAATGATGCTGATGACATAGTGGTTGTGTTGTTGTTGTTGTTGATGATGATGATACAATATGATGAACAAGAAAATGGGCCAATGATGGTAATGATGATGATGGTAATGATGATGGTGATGGTGATGATGATGGTGATGATGATGATGATGATGGTGATGATGATGGTGATGATGATGGTGATGATGATGATGATATGACAGTGTTGTATTCTTGACGATGATGCCAATAATGATGATAACCATGGTGGATGTTGAGCAGAAAATGGGCCAATGATGATAATGGTAATGATGATGATGATGGTGATGATGATGATGATGATGTTAATGGTGCAACACCAGTGAGATACGCCATAACATGAACTTTGATAAACAATATCAAAGTAACTGCATTACGAACCTAAGCTATCAATATTTTTATCCACTTTCCCTCATATAGACGAAAAAGAAGATGAAGATGATTTCGGAAACTTCGCCAAGGATCGACTTCACACACAAGAAGACCTCGAAGAGTTAGAAAACAGTCTAGACGTTATGGAGCTGGTCCGCGGAGACAGATCCGCCAGTGAAGGAACAGAGTATAGTGGCAATGATGAAAACGTTGACTACAAAGATTGACATACATACCGGTATTTGTAGCTAGATATGTCTTGTGACTTAACTGGAGAGATGCCTGTTTTCGCTGGACTTTTCTAGAAAATTTGCCCTGCATTTCACAGCAGTTTCTCGGTTTCAGAGTGATGATGGTTCTACGAGAAGCACTCGTCTAATTTTTTTGATTGATTTTGTGGAAAAGTGATAATTTAAACATCAGATAAGAAGTACTTATTTTTGGTTACAATTCATTCTTGTAGAGGAGACGAACAAGCATAATAAGGAACAAAAAATGGTTTCTAAAAAACTTGCCACATGATGGTACAGTATTGATGAAGCAGGTTGCAGATGGGACTTGTAACATCTTGTTTTGTCATCCACTTTTTGCATTAAGAATAGCCAGGTAGAGTAATGTTTCATAAAAAAATTAAATAGAACCAGAGTTTCTCTCCACATTCAGTTGTAGTGCATGGAACGGTTCAAGGACTATTATACGCCCAGATATGTAACATGTAAACTGCCGTTCATGTACTGCTGTAAGATATGTAGATAAAACCTCTAGAAAAAAAAAAAAAAAAAAGCGGTCAACCTCTATTTAGCGGCCAGCTATCAAAGTCTTAGAGAGCCGTTTTTTCCCCCTCAGCACTGATAACACAAACTTCTATCAACTGACCAGCCTCTATTTAGCGAGCAGTTGACAATACCCCGAGGGTGACCACTTTATAGAGATTATACTGTAGACACTCATGACCGAGTAAGAAAGTACAGTGGCCACGGAGTCCTGGGGGCTGATTATTGGCCTAGCCTCCACGCTTCAGTAGACCCTTTTAGCTAAATTTCAACTTTTCCCTCAGTTTCAAAATTTCAATTTTTCCCTCAGTTTTTGTTTTCTGTATTTTCATAAATGGAAATATTCAACAAGTCTTGGCAGTTCGCTTTCTTGTAGATCACTATCAGCTCGTCTGACTTCTACAAGTTCTTGGAGTCAGCTTTCATCAAAGCTTTGTTTGTCACTCGTTTTGTAGTTTGTCTCTCGTTCTGTAGTTTGTCTCAGTATATTTTTTTGTATCTGAGATCTGGTAAGATCTAGTTTGATCATAGCTAGGTAGTTTATAGATTATCTTAGTCTATTTTGACTAGTTTGTCTAGATCTACGATTCTCATACCGTAGTTTGCTCATAGATTCTCAAAGATAGCTCATAGATTCTCAGACTTCTCTCTTTGAGTATGTGGACCAACCCGTTCCAACATCGCTCAATAACATCTTTTAGTTTGTGTCTACCACGTACGGCGTGTGTGTTTGTAAGTAGTTTAAGCGTAGCGTTTAAAAACCTAAAGACAAAAGTACGCAACGTGCCTACAGACAAAATAGTACTTCACGAACCCTGAACGAATGAATTTATAGTGACACAACACTAAAAGCTATAAATACATCGTCCTCGATGTGGTGTGGCAACTTCATTGGACATTGGACATTGTTTACAAGTTCTCGACCAATCATGACGTGTGAAATTATGGTCTACCTGACCACGGAAAAACGGATCTCATTTTAAGACTGGTTTGCTACCATAGCAACCCAGTAATTATCAAGATAGACAGATAGATAGATAGAGATAAAAACTTTACTGATGTGTCAAAACATCTAGCTGAGGGTAAACCCTCTACTAATAGGGGACACCTACATTATAATGTTAAAATAAAAATCATAAAATCCATATTAGTTAAATACTAAATTAATTCTTAATTCAAAAATCTAATTTTTTAAAGATTTTTTTCTTTTTCTTTTTTTCTCAGTTTCCTACTTTTATACAGAATAGAATAGCACATTTACAAATCTAAGGCCGATCCTCCACGGTCCTATATATGTGATATATCTAGTGTATTCATCTCTCATACATACTGAGATTATATTCAAGACATATGGTCGAGTATTACAATTACACATGTGGTCAGTTATATCTCAATCGTCAGCCTCTTTGGTGACCGTAACACGATCCATCACGTGAAAGCCTAGCGCCGAAAAGGTGAATTGTTAGGCCATGGTGAGGCATTGATCTACTCAATATATTGCAGTTAGTTGTCGAAGAGCTGTTCTCAACCTGATTTTTCGGCGCTGTTAAGTTAGCTGGTATTAAAGTTCATACGATCAAGGACAGTTACAAACAAGTAAGTTTTACTCCCTAATATAATTTATATTTTGAAATCATGCTCGCCTACTCCCTTTTGACAACTGGTTTGCAATGCAAATCGAAGTGTTCGTGTTTTCTTACAATGAAGTCTTGACCCTCCATCTCAATGCCGTTGAGCATCAATACTCCCTTCTTCATTGTAGTCAAATCGGATACCTATCGTTAGTAAGAAATGCAGGATTAGAACCCGGGTCACATTGGTGAGAGGTGAGCGTTTTCACTGCTACGCCACGGATACCTATCGTTAGTAAGAAATGTTTTTTTTTTTGTGGACTCAGTCTGTGGTTAGTAGCTTTTAGGTTCTTCAAGTTTGCTTTTCATTTTAACTGAATTTTGCCGACTTCTGCGACTCGCCAAAACATGTGCCGTGCGGCTCGAAAACAAACAATGCATGACCGTGCCCGCCTAGAACACAAAACTGATCGCGACGGCACACCAAAAAAACACCTTCATTCATTCGTGATAATTGCAGGTTATTAATAATGTCCAGAAACTATATTCTTTTTTATACCGTAAAATTATTTCAGAAAATGTCGCATTATAAAAACAGAAATTTAAAAGCAAACTACAGCTGATAACGTCACGCAACTGGACGCTGTCTTGAATGAACTCACCCTCTTTACAGAGATTTATACGGATAAGATTTAAGCATTCCCAGCATTCCCAGCATTTGCCAGCGGCTCTACATCCCTACATGTTCAAACAATGCGTTCTTTTCAGTTGCTATATATTCTAAACCATGAAAGCATTCCACTTTTTGACAGCGTTTTCAAAAGCACTCACGTCATCATAGATTTTGGCCGCTATCATTTTGTTGTGCAAACTCAAATTAAAGTGTAACCTTAGATTGAAAATGATACGTTTTGAAAATAAATCCGAATCCGCGAGGTGTGTAATGTGGTTAATTACCGATTAGTACTTGAATGAATTAGAAAACCGTCGTTTTTACAAAGGTATCACTTGATAGCCAGTGGCTAACAAACCTGTGGCCCTCATTCCCATAATCGAATTTGAATTTAGAAGTCAATTTTTGTGGAGGGAAGAAAACCAGAGAACCTGGAGAAAAACCCTCGAAGCACAGGAGAGAACTAACAAGCAACTCTACTCACATACGTACGACACCAAGTTGTGCAGGACTAGAACCCGGGTCACATTGGTGAAAGGTGAGCGTTCTCACTGCTACGCCACTTGTGCTTCCCAATGTTGAAATCTATCAACAATTTGATTCACGGAAGCCAAAAACCGAGTGGTATGAATTTATGAGAGCACCTGAGACAACCAAAAGTGAATAGTATTTTTTTTAGTTTTTTTATTTAAACATATGTTTTCACTGTGCTCTCTTCAAGAGCCGATAAACGAAGTAGTATTATATTCTTCTGAAATATTTCTTCTAGCTAGCTATACATGTCTGGCTAGCTATACATGTATGTGCCTTACCTTTTTGTCTGGTTCGTGATGTCAGTAATTCATTTATTTTCAGCAAACAAATATCATGATGTTTCTACTGTTCCTCGGATTCGCCACCATTTCCCCATCACCTGTCATGTCGGCTTCCATCGCCACAGGAAGCCCAGCTCTTCCAAAATGGATCGACATGTCATACCCATTCATCGAGAATGTAACCATCTACTGGCCCGGTAATACCCTGTACCAGCATCGCATGGTCTTCGAGGGAAATTTTCCTGGAACCAACGTCTTCGTTACCACATCAGATTTCATCGGAGGAGAACATGGAGGAACACATATTGATGCACCAAGACACTTCAATAAATCTGCCATAACTTTAGAGAAAATCCCTATTGAATCGATGGTAGGGGATGCAATCGTGGTGAATGTATCAGCGAAATGTGACCAAAATCGTGATTACCAGATGACTGTTGATGATCTGAAGGAATGGGAGAAACAACATGGAACCATACCTGAGAAATCTATTGTATTCATGTACACTGGGTTTGGAAGGTTTTATCCAGACAAGAAAAAGTACTTTGGAACCGATGATCCTGCAAATACCAGCACCTTCCATTTTCCAGGTATGACAGACTTGTACTGGGAAGAAATTTGGGGGGGGGGGGGGGGGGGGGGTAGGAGGAGAGGCCAGCGTAAGGAGAGGTGTTCTTACCCCTCACATGGCCAGGTTATATAGAAATAAGGAGTGATATTCACGAAGAAAGTATGCGCACGATATATATATTACAGGGCTTCCTAATTAAACAGGCGAAATCGTACAATTTGCGGTCACTACAAAGTAGGATTTGGTGGTCGTCAATCAAGGCGTTTCCATGACATTCCATAGGCACGTGCTCCCGACTTTGATTGTCATGGAAACAATTTGATTGACATTAATTAATCTCCTATTTTGTCGCGACAGAAAATTGAACGATTTCGCGCGTTTGATGGGGAACTGCTGTAACGCTAGCGCGTCTCTTATGCTATGGCGTCTCTGCCGGAGCTTAAAATCCAGAATAGTTTATAACTGTACTGCATTTTTCCTTTTCTTTTATCAACTTCAACTCAAATATTAAACAAATTCGATTTGTTGACTTACCAGAATCCTTGTTTTCTACTTTTCCAAGGAATGGATCCTATCGCAGCTCAGTGGTTGGTTGATAACAACAAGATCAAACTCTTTGGAATCGACACCCCTTCTTTTGACTTCGCCCAAACTCGTACCTTCGGCACCCATCTGCTCCTCTTGAATAGGAACATCCCAGGTATCGAGAACGTGGCCAATCTTCATCTTCTTCCCCCGAAGGGTGCAGAGGTGTTTGCTGCTCCTATGAAGATTAAAGATGGCAGTGGAGGACCTTGTAGGCTGTACGCGAGGATCGCGGACAAAATGGTCTTCAATGGAGGGGTCCGTGGGGTTCATTTGACGTCTGGACTTGTTGGGATCTTGATCGCTCTCTTGCTTATCATTATGTGATTTTGGGTTTTCCTTTGATGTGTAGACAACATAAGCCAGTTTGAGTGGCAAATTCGTACCCTTATGATATACTGTAACGTATACCCACATAGAGCGGTTTTCGTATGAGTGCATGGGAAACGTACAGTACTAACTTACAACACGTACACAGTACGAAATGTAGTAACTTTGAAATGGCTTCCCATTGTCTTCCAGTAATTCATCCAATCACATCGCGTAGTTACGGCTGCGGTAAGGTACGGTACGACTACAGCACGACTTCGAATTTGCCGTATCGCTTCCCACTCATGCAAAAACCGCTCTATCCTACCTTACCATGCACAGATTTGTCAGTGAAAACTGTTACGTGTCGCCCTCAGTATTTTAAGTTGATTGATTGATTGGCCCGTAACTATGCGTTGTGATTGGGAACTGAGCTATTTCAATTTACTGTATGTCGTGCCGTGTAGGTTTGTGTGTACCGTATCAGTATGTTTCCTATACTCGTACGAAAACCGCTCTATCCACTTCTTTGCTTTGTGAAACCGTGACGTGACTTTGGTCGCATCCGGGGTTTATCAATGATGACGGATATCATAATAAATGTCAATCATTCCGCACGATCTTGTGTTTCATGTAGTGGCCCCAAACGTTAATTCCGAACGTTTCCTTATAAGTTTTCCACTGTAGAAGGCTAGCTGACCAAGTCCTCCAAAAAGGTAGGCTATAATTACAGAGTGAACCGTGCAATTCAGGCCACCCAATATTGAATATCTACTCGATAGTCAGCCAGACCAAAAAAAAAAAAAAAAGACATGTGTATTTTTGAAGGAGACCAGACAGCTAGCTGTTTGCAAGTCGAGCTCTGTCACGAAAAAGAATAAATGTCTTAAAAATCAATCCATGTTGATAAGGTAGGGAAGAATTATTTGCCGATTAGAAATCAGAAGTATGGTCCAAAGCCCGTTAAATATATCGAACAATGGAACAACTTCTGGGCTGATCAAACTGTAGCTCAGGGCACGGCTAACTCACAGATTGAACTCTGAAACAACCTCTAGGCTAATCTAAATCAGGGCACGGCTAACTCAGTACAGATGGAATTTAGCAGAAAGAAATGATTAACTAACGTGTAAAAAGGTTAATTTGGGTAGAGAAGCATGTTTTGACTTAGATCCTCTCAAAGCACAAAACATGAAAAAACATTTCTATGCCAAAATTGGTGAAATCGAAAAGTCTTCCTCTGGTGCTGGAAGCAAAACAAGAGTCATGCAAATTAAGGCGGTTTCGACCAAAGTGAAGCTGGTGTCAGATTTTTGAGTCAGATTTTTGAGTCAGATTTTTGAGTCAGATTTTTGAGTCAGATTTTTGGATCTATTGTCAGATTTTTTCCGGGGGGCGTTACATCAGTTTACAAAGTGCTCTGTATTCTTAGCAATGTCTCGAATCTAGATAAAACCTTTACAACGCTTTAGATATAAGACAGTTCTTGTAAGTGGTGGTCTTTGGAGATCGAAACAATCACTTCAAAGAAAACAAAGTGCGGTTTCAGATTGTTTTGGAGCTGTGTTATCTACTATCATGATCAACGGGACTTCGTGCCACGAATACTTTAGTAGTACTGCTTCCAAATATCAGGTTACAGCCCTTTTAATTCAACATAAATATACTTTGAACTATCTATAGTGAGAAAGAAATAACTATGTACAAACGTTGAGATAGTATACTCATCAGTTACGTTATATAGAACAAATCCACGAGACCGTATAGAGCAGTTTTTAAGCAAGCTGGATTGACTGGGTAACAAGACACCGTAACAATGAAAATACAATATTCGATAGTTCGCACGCTATTCCTTTTTTAAGGTAATCTGCCAGAAGTTACCTTATTTACGGTCCTTAGCGTTATCCATATCAAAACTGAAGTACCTACACAATTATACAAGTACAAAGAAGTATCCCTGGGTGCAGTCAGATTTTTTGTGTCACGCCACTAACAGCATATCGTTACAGCAATTATGGCTCGATTATGAAATTCCCTTTCAAGCAGATATATTTTCAAGGATTTTTACAGCTCTAAGCAAACACCAGTTCTACGTGATAGTATCCACGCAAGCATTTGCTAAACAATATCTTCGCGCACAAAGAAATATAACTTGTTGTCAGATTTTTGCGTCAGATTTTTTGTGTCACGTCGCTTCCAGTGAATCATGTTACAGCACATGTAAACAGCGTACGTGACACAAAAAATCTGACGCAAAAATCTGACAACAAGTTATATTTCTTTGTGCGCGAAGATATTAAAGCGTTGTAAAGGTTTTATCTAGATTCGAGACATTGCTAAGAATACAGAGCACTTTGTAAACTGATGTAACGCCCCCCGGAAAAAATCTGACAATAGATCCAAAAATCTGACTCAAAATCTGACTCAAAAATCTGACACCAGCTTCACTCTGGTGCGGTTTCGCACCATTCTACACGTATACTATCTTGCGAAAGTAAAACTCGTACTACTATGGAGGCTATTTTCTAAAATCAAAACTTTCTCAGTTGTTTTTCACGGTTTCCACTGCTTGCATGACTTCTTCTTTTCCTCTAAACATTATGTATTCGAATATCAGTCAATAATTATTCTGTTCTGAGATCCTTCAAGGTGCTTAGGCATGCATAAATAAAGTAAGCTCGAGTAACTAAGCTGTGTCGCATAATACTCCCGTTTCGAGTTCTCTTTTACGCTGTGTTAGCCTCAATTGTACAGATAAATATTGAATCACCCAGCCAAGGTCATTCGCTCTCTAAGTTCAAACTTCGACATTCTCATGAGCCGAACCTAATGACATCAAAGAAGATCGCCTTATTTTCCATTGTTTTCAATGCGTACGGCTCATGTGAAGTTCGATGTTTCGTGAACTTGAACTTGGACTTGAGGTGAATCATTTCACTTCATGATTACTTAACTCATTTTTGTAACATTTCTCGGCTTCAGAGTTCTCATCATGACTGCCCAGTACTTGGTCTACTGCAGTCTTGTCGCTATCTATTTGATGGCCATACCAACTGCAGTCAGTAGTGCTGCCGTTCCAAAGTGGATCGACTTATCGTACCAGTTTCGAGAGAATGAGACTATTTACTGGCCGGGAATGACCAGATACACTCACACTCTAAAATTTTCCGGTAACATCCAAGGAACAGACGTTTTTGTGTCTTATTCTGACTTCGCAGCAGGCGAACACGGAGGAACACACATGGACGCACCAGTCCACTTCGTTAAGGGTGGAAAATCACTCCACGAGGTACCGCTGGAATCAGTGATCGGGGATGCCATTGTGGTCAACGTCTCTGCCAAGGCGGACAAGAATCCAACATATCAGATGACAGTGGAAGATTTGGAAGACTGGGAGAAAGAACATGGGCGTATTCCAGATGATTCTATTGTATTGATGTACACAGGGAGGGGGAAATATTGGCCCGACCTGAAGAAATACTTTGGATCAAACGACACCACTAATACTAGTACCTTCAACTTTCCAGGTATGTACTCATGTACTGTTATAGTCCCCTTGCAGTACGTTGGAATGCAGCTCAATTTGGAGGACAAAACAATATATAGATTCCAATTCTCAGGAGATTGAAATTCTTTTGTTTTGTCCTCCAAATTGAGCTGCTTTGACGTCACGTGAAAGGGGTGTTGTACTATGTACTCATACATAACCAAACGACTACTTGTTCTCTTGTTTCCTAAGACATGCATCTTAGTGACACATGTTGACCATACTTCACGTTATAGCTAAGTGCTACTCAAACATAACATAACGACTCCTTAATCCCTACTTTCCAAAGGAATGCATTCCGACGCAGCCAAATGGTTGGTCGATAACAAGAGAATCAAGATGTTTGGCCTGGACACACCTTCTTTGGACTACTCCAAGCATAAAGGCTACCCAACACACAAAATACTTCTCGGGAACAACATCCCTGGAGTAGAGAACGTAGCCAATCTTCATCTTCTTCCCCCCAAGGGTGCAGAGGTGTTTGCTGCTCCTATGAAGATCACAGATGGCAGTGGAGGACCTTGTAGAATGTTCGCAAGGATTGCCGACAAACCAACAGTCAACGGAGGAGTCGGTGGAGCTTTCTTGACGCCTGTTCTAGCTTTTTTGTTGGCTATACTATATTTGTTCTTGTAACGTTTTTACGATAAAGTAAAGCTTGTGTTAAAGCTAGCTGGCAGCAGTGCTTAATTTGAAATTCTTTCTCACAATCACCTCTCCTCACACGCTGATATTACCAAGAACGGTTACAAAATGGACCTTTTAGCCTTGGGCGTAATGTTTTCCCATTTCGTGACACTTGTCATTCTCTTGAGAATAAAGATTCCTTTTTGAGTTGTATCCATAAACATGTGTCTTATCACAGGAAATAATAATAATAATAATAATAATAATAATAATAATAATAATAATAATAATAATAATAATAATAATAATAATAATAATAATATCTGGTTTCTTAATTCCTCTTGCAGAATGAACTGAATTACAGGAAGTTGCGCAATATACACATTATGATACTCTAGGGAATGACACGTGGTCTGAAAAGGGAAAACATTACACCCAAGTTTAAAGAAAAAAAAGAGGTCCATTGGTGAAGCGACCGAATTAATAAACGTTTTTGTAAATTTCCTGGTGCATAAAGTAGAAGCCTCAAACCACACTGATAATGATTCCCTGGATCTAGTGGTCGTTTTTTTTTTCTTTTTACAAGTCAACATGATATATAGCCTCTTTCTTATTTAGAAGAAGAATTATGTAGAAGTCCTTTAGGAAGTAGTCACGTTGTTGGATACCTGAATAATATTTCATCCTGGGATTCAGTTCAGTTCAGGTTGCGCGCGGAGCTAAAAATAAACCTGTGTGTGGGAGATGTGCTCTCTTACTTCATACTCTCTTGCACGTCTCTATCATCTCTAGTCCAGTCACGGACTTCCTTTCTGTCTGCTCCGACGGCTGAGGTCAAAGGGAGTCCGGAACTGGACTATATCATTTTAAGCTCACCGTTCTTCTCGCTTCAACTGCCTTTCAAGATGGCGCAGGGAACTATGTAGTCTAAGCGTTCCTCGAAATCTGTTTGGCTCTCTTTAGTACAGACATATGAAATATGCTAATTACATAGTGATGTAGTCATAGGAAGAAGATGAACCGTTAACCTTAAGATTAACCTAATGAAAACTAGCCTAGAGTGGAATATTTTCGTATATTTGAAGAAAGTGCATTTTGTGACCTCAATTATTCCAGTAATAGTTCAAAGTAGCATTTTCGATAATGATTGCGTGATTACGTGAGATAACTGTTCTCGTATGACAAGGAATTTTCTAGACAGAAATGTGTAAGTAGTTGGTGACACGGATATAGAGATTACTTCATGGAAAGTGCGCGCGTACGGTTTTTATTCACGAGTTGTGAAGTATCATAAAACGAACAAGCGAGTCTTCGAGCAAGAAAAGACCATTGAAAACAAATCACGAAACCGTGACGTGACTTTGGTCGCATCCGGGGTTTATCAGTGATGACGTGTATAATAAATGTCAATCATTCCGCACGATCTTGTGTTTCATGTAGTGGCCCCAAACGTTAATTCCAAACGTTTCCTTATAAGTTTTCCACTGTAGAAGGCGAGCTGATCAAGTCTTCAAAAAAGGTAGGCTATAATTACAGAGCGAACCGTGCAATTCAGGCCACCCAATATTGAATATCTACGCGATAGTCAGCCAGACCAAAAAAAATAAATAAATAAAAAAAGACATGGGTATTTTTGAAGGAGACCAGACAGCTAGCTGTTTGCAAGTCGAGCTCTGTCACGAAAAAGAATAAATGTCTTAAAAATCAATTCATGTTGATAAGGTAGGGAAGAATTATTTGCCGACTACAAATCAGAAGTATGGTCCAAAGATTCGGAGTCCGTTACTGCGATTCTCAATATTTTGCGAACTCAGACATTTCAATGGCTTGTTGTGAAATTGTACCTTTTATATTTTTGACTGACTGACGGCAGTGAAAAACCAAATTCCAACGGGAAACTCGCAACTACAGAGTTCGCAGAATATTGAGAATCGCAGTAAACCTTTTGCAATGGGTTATGTGATGTATAAGGAATACGCTGTGAAAGTTTAATGGATGTAGGTATAAAAAGTGTAAAAGTTATTAAGGTTTAAAATTTGGATTTTTTTCCTGAAAAATCACCGATAAGACGTCTCAAAAAGTGTAAAAATGAAGATTGAAATAACTCAAAATCATTTGCAATGGGCTTATGAATGATTGGTTTGGTGTTGCACGAAGTTTTAAGGCTAGGGGATAGAAAGCGGAGAATTTATTAGAGATTCAATTTCTCTTTGAATCCTTCAGCATGTGGAATTTTCAAGTGCTGCCAGCGAACGTATGCCGAGCCAAATTCAATCATTAGAATAACAATTCTTTTTGTGATAAGAATGTAATATTGTATTGTGAACATTATAGAATAAATTAGGTTGAAGTTTGTTTGGAAAACATGTTATAAAATAGGTTTAGGTTTCTCGAATCCGCGACTGGCGAATCCTGGGCCGAATGCCGGGCCAACTTCAAGACACTATTTAAATCTTTATGTAAGGACCTTATGAGAGCCGAAGTTTATGGAAATTTAGGGTGAAAATTATCAGGTAAGGTAAGAGAAATTGATTTAGTTTTGCCACAGGGAGCCTACAGGCACTGGTAGAATCATTGATTAGAATAAAATCTATCATGCGTAAATGCCCGTGCTAGCTCCCGCACGAGCTTCAAGTCTGAATAAATTATCAGCTTCAACGTTAGCAGCTAATAATTTATTCAGACTTGAAAAGCTTGTGCAAAAGCTAGCACGTGCATTTACGCATGATAGATTTTATTCTAATCACTGATTCTACCAGTGCCTGTGGGCTGCCTGTGGTTTTGCCAAGCGTGTATGCTGCTCGCCGGCGTACAATAGCTCATTTCGTCGAACCCTTTAGATACAAGATGGTACGTTGTTTAATCTTTGTATTGTATTTTATTTCCGCCAGTCTGCATTTTATCAGTCTGCATTTTATCAGTCTGCATTTTATCAGTCTGCATTTTACCAGTTTGCATTTTATCAGTCTGCATTTTCCCAATCTGCATTTTATCAGTCTGCATTTTATCAGTCTGCATTTTATCAGTCTGCATTTTATCAGTCTGCATTTTATCAGTCTGCATTTTATCAGTCTGCATTTTACCAGTCTGCATTTTATCAGTCTGCATTTTATCAGTCTGCATTTTATCAGTCTGCATTTTCCCAATCTGCATTTTATCAGTCTGCATTTTATCAGTCTGCATTTTATCAGTCTGCATTTTATCAGTCTGCATTTTATCAGTCTGCATTTTATCAGTCTGCATTTTATCAGTCTGCATTTTATCAGTCTGCATTTTATCAGTCTGCATTTTATCAGTCTGCATTTTACCAGTCTGCATTTTCCCAATCTGCATTTTATCAGTCTGCATTTTATCAGTCTGCATTTTATCAGTCTGCATTTTCCCAATCTGCATTTTACCAGACTGCATTTTATCAGTCTGCATTTTCCCAATCTGCATTTTATCAGTCTGCATTTTATCAGTCTGCATTTTATCAGTCTGCATTTTCCCAATCTGCATTTTATCAGTCTGCATTTTCCCAGTTTGCATTTTCCCAGTCTGCATTTTATCAGTCTGCATTTTATCAGTCTGCATTTTATCAGTCTGCATTTTCCCAATCTGCATTTTATCAGTCTGCATTTTCCCAGTTTGCATTTTCCCAGTCTGCATTTTATCAGTCTGCATTTTACCAGTCTGCATTTTATCAGTCTGCATTTTATCAGTCTGCATTTTATCAGTCTGCATTTTACCAGTCTGCCTTTTACCAGTCTGCATTTTATCAGTCTGCATTTTATCAGTCTGCATTTTACCAGTCTGCATTTTCCCAGTTTGCATTTTATCAGTCTGCATTTTCCCAATCTGCATTTTATCAGTCTGCATTTTATCAGTCTGCATTTTATCAGTCTGCATTTTCCCAATCTGCATTTTATCAGTCTGCATTTTATCAGTCTGCATTTTCCCAGTTTGCATTTTCCCAGTCTGCATTTTATCAGTCTGCATTTTACCAGTCTGCATTTTATCAGTCTGCATTTTATCAGTCTGCATTTTATCAGTCTGCATTTTACCAGTCTGCCTTTTACCAGTCTGCATTTTATCAGTCTGCATTTTATCAGTCTGCATTTTACCAGTCTGCATTTTCCCAGTTTGCATTTTATCAGTCTGCATTTTCCCAATCTGCATTTTATCAGTCTGCATTTTATCAGTCTGCATTTTATCAGTCTGCATTTTATCAGTCTGCATTTTATCAGTCTGCATTTTACCAGTCTGCATTTTACCAGTCTGCATTTTACCAGTCTGCATTTTACCAGTCTGCATTTTACCAGTCTGCATTTTACCAGTCTGCATTTTACCAGTCTGCATTTTACCAGTCTGCATTTTACCAGTCTGCATTTTATCAGTCTGCATTTTACCAGTCTGTATTTTACCAGTCTGCATTTTACCAGACTGCATTTTACCAGACTGTATTTTATCAGTCTGCATTTTACCAGACTGCATTTTATCAGTCTGCATTTTACCAGACTGCATTTTACCAGACTGCATTTTACCAGACTGCATTTTATCAGTCTGCATTTTATCAGTCTGCATTTTACCAGACTGCATTTTACCAGTCTGCATTTTATCAGTCTGCATTTTACCAGTCTGCATTTTACCAGTCTGCATTTTATCAGTCTGCATTTTACCAGTCTGCATTTTATCAGTCTGCATTTTATCAGTCTGAATTTTACCAGTCTGCATTTTACCAGTCTGCATTTTATCAGTCTGCATTTTACCAGTCTGCATTTTACCAGTCTGCATTTTATCAGTCTGCATTTTATCAGTCTGCATTTTACCAGTCTGCATTTTACCAGACTGCATTTTATCAGTCTGCATTTTACCAGACTGCATTTTATCAGTCTGCATTTTACCAGACTGCATTTTACCAGTCTGCATTTTATCAGTCTGCATTTTACCAGTCTGCATTTTACCAGTCTGCATTTTATACCTGCCGAATTTAATAATCATTTTGAGTCGCTTTTCGTTCAGAATACTTGGTAACAAATTCACTTTTCACTAAAGCGCTCTTAAATTCGGGCTTCTATTCTAGGAAAACGAGCTGAAACACACGTAATCAGTCAATCAACCGTTGTTTTTTTAGGTTGACACTAGCTAAATTGTGTAAACACTAATGATGCTATGACCTTCGCAAGCACCCAAGAGCGTTATCTCCGTCATTATTTGCAGGATAAAAACCACGCGATCAATTTTAACCAATTATACACTTCAATTTCAGACAGTGCCAGAAGATTCCGTACAAGCATAGGTCATTTAGCCGAGCCAGTGAATACAGGACATTAACATGGCCAACGTTTGCTTCACGGTAGTATACAGTCTTGTCAGTGTTTATCTCATTACACTGCCCACTGTATGTCCAGCAAGTCTTAAATTGATCGACTTGTCATATCCGTTTGTCGAGAATGAAACCCTTTACTGGCCGGGAATAACTAAATTTACTCATAAGCTGAGGTTTAACGGTATTATACCTGGAACAGACTCGGTGTTTGAGTCGTACGGTGACTTTACAGCAGGCGAACACGGAGGAACACACATGGACGCACCAATTCACTTCATTAAGGGTGGAAAGACAATCGGCGAGGTACCGCTGGAATCATTAGTCGGGGATGCCATAATGATCAACGTCTCTGCCAAGGCGGACAAGAATCCAACATATCAGATGACAGTGGAAGATTTGGAAGACTGGGAGAAAGAACATGGTCGTATTCCAGATGATTCTATTGTGTTGATGTACACTGGGAGGGGGAAATACTGGCCGGATGAGAAGAAGTACTTTGGGGTGGACGACGTGACCGGTAGTCTTAACTTTCCAGGTATTAATTTTCACATCTTGTGTCCAACCTGGAATACTTAGGCCAGGGTTGAAGAAGCACTTGAGTGCGAGATCCTCTGAAATCAAGGATAACCAACCGCTGTTGGTTTGCCGACGGTGCCTCCAGAAGAGCTCCGCTACGCGTCGTTCTTGTCCTAGCATGTTTTTTAGTGTTTTGTCAATCCCAGCGTGCTTTACAACTGAACACAGCACGCGCGCGTGTTTTCTAATTTTTTTTTTTTCAATACTGACGGCTGATTGCGGACAGTACTCATTGTTCAGTCATAACTGTCATGTACCATGTACAATTTGATGAACCTGTTATCTGTTATTGCGATGTACTCATACATAACTAAACATCTCCTTGTACTCTGTTTTTTCAAGGAATCCATCCTGACGCAGCCAAGTGGTTGGTCGATAACAAGAGAATCAAACTGTTTGGGATGGACACGCCTTCCCCCGACTACTCCAGATCGAAGAACTTCGAGATACACCAGATACTCCTCGGGAACAACATCCCTGGAGTAGAGAACGTAGCCAATCTTCATCTTTTGCCTCCCAAAGGAATGGAAGTCATCGCTGCTCCCATTAAAATGAAAAGTGGTACAGGTGGACCTTGTAGAGTATTTGCTAGAATATTAAACTACGAACCGGCAGCTGGTAGAGTAGTTGGGGTGGCATATGTTGTACTTCCCATGGTGGTCTTTCTTGCTATCATTTGTGTTGTGTTTTATTTTCTGACCAGAAGAAAAACTAAAATAAAAGTTTAACAAAATAGGTAGAAATTGTCCCCATAGGGCTGTTAAGTGTGACGTCACTCGTATAGAAAAACAACATCCGGGTCCAAAACGAGAAGCAGTTTCGTAAAGATTGTTCTTACTTTTTCTTCGTGACAGGATTTTTTGTCCAAAGTTCTAACTGTTCCAGGAAGAGGTTACAGTCAAACTAAGAAAACCGTGAACACCTAAAATATGTCTGGAATGTTTAAGTGTTTGATCACACGGCGGTCACGCAAAGTATTTTCCCGTTTAAAAGTTTCAAACTTCATATTGTAGTTTTATTCTCGTGAAATTAGAAGTTTCTATTCAAGACAGACGGATACACGAGAGAAGGATTCAATACAATCGTTTTTCATGGTGGTGGGAAACATCTATTTTACAAGCAACGGCCTGAATAAACCTTCCAGACATATTTTAGGTGTTCACGGTTTTCTTAGTTTGACTGTAATTCATTGAGATCCTTTTTCGCTTTATTTTATCGGTTTTTTTGTGAGCAGTTGGACCCGGAAATACGTCACAACTTAACAGCTCTATATGGAACCCAAGGTACTCCTGACAGGAACAAACATCTGATATAGATATTGTACATTAATTTAATACAGTCGCTGGGTTTTTGGCTGCTGTCCATCAAATTGCTAACGGTCTGCACTAGTAACATATATAAGTCAACATATTTAGCCTCGTTTATTCATTTCTAGATAACCATTTCATATTCTATACTACACTCTTATAATTATCAATCATCTTAATACTCGCATATTTATATCATATTTAGACCAACAAGTTTGGGCTGCCTGTGGTTAGTATAGCTTTGGAGATTGCTTGCCACAGGTATCGCTGGCAAAATAGATTTGTTCACGGAGAAAACTCATATTAACTGACAACCAATATTGACAAAGATTACAGTACTATGTACAAATATGCACCGAATGTCCAATGTATTTTCAATTAGAAGTCTTTCTCTGTAATTAAGGTTCAAAAATAAAGGAGTATCAAAAAACAGCCTTATAATAGGCCAATATTAGGCAGGTTATAATGGACTAAGTTATCTTGCAAATGGGGATCGATATCGATACCTCATCAGCAGTGGATTCAAATATTTTAGCAGGGATTTTGCGGCGTTGTGCAACCAAAGATGGATGACTGGTGGATGGAACACGTTTTCTGATAAAATCATAGTCAGTGCTGGAGTTAATTTAAGGGATACAATAGGATCATAGTAATCTACTGGTACTGTTAAATAATAGGATCTCCATGTATAGTAATATACTAGTGTTTTCCTCAAATAACTGAATAACAATATAATCTATACCCAACGCCCTTGTCAATATTTCCAATATATTCATTGATTTGAGTTGCGGTAATACGAGCAACAAGATTGTGCAACTTCATGCAACATTGCTGCGTGGCAAGTTGCTTATTACCACCCCGCGCGCAACAATTTTTCTCTGTTCCAGAGAGTAGACATATCTTCTACTTTTGCAACAGAGTCGCGCAACAAAAATTTTGCTGTTGCGCGCGGTGCTAATACGAGCCACATTTCAAGTTACTCTACAACTTGCAACGCGTAAAGTTGCACGATTTTGTTGCTCGTATTACCGCACCTTTAGGGAAAGTTATTTCAATGAATCTGATCTAAAAATCTCCAAGACGTTTGGTCTGTGTATAACGGAAGATGATCTTTGATTCAGCGTTCTTCGCTGATTGACATTGATCTTCGAACTTTCAAATCAACTTCCATTAACTCGGAGTCCTAAAAAGAGTTAAAAACAGCGGGTTTAGCTGGTTTTACCGGATCAAAACCTGATCAGAATGGAATCAGTGACATTATGTGAAAGTTCGGGAAATTAATAGAAGGTCGGAGTAATGTATGGCCTGACTCTATTGGAATTACCCAGGGCGATTTTAGAGCGTTCATGTTAGGAGGATTCATTTGGACGAGTAATACGGTGTTACTAGTAGACTGACGCACATTGCGCAAATCTTTAAAAACGTTTAAAAGAACCAACCAGAATCAACCAGATGTACCCCGAATGCATAATACTCTTAAGGCGCAGACACACGATGCCATTTTTCGTGCGCCGTCACCAAAGTTACATGTCGCACCATGTGACCATCCGTGCGATGCTGCAAGCGACGTCGCTGGCAACTTTGCAAAAAGGAGAAGAGAGTTCTATTTTTGCGACTTCGCACGCGAAGAACCTCTCGGTGTGAACTACGGGTGGTCACAACATTCATGATGGCGTGACAACGTCACAACCATCATGATGGCGTGACAACAGGGATGCATTAAGCCCTTAATGTCATAAATGGAAGCACATAAAAAAAGAATTAAGGGAGGTGTTTTTTTCTCTCCGCTCTCTGTATCATGTACTTACCAACCCTTCGCAGACGCTCATTGCCCTACCACGTAATCCTATTGGTACATTCTGGTTGTATATTGATGATGTTAC
The DNA here is from genome assembly GCA_023349425.1 of Anthopleura sola. NCBI lineage: Eukaryota > Metazoa > Cnidaria > Anthozoa > Actiniaria > Actiniidae > Anthopleura > Anthopleura sola. The sequence continues at coordinate 10,068,208 of JALHLI010000002.1, forward strand.
TAAAGGACTGGCACCAGCAAACACCTCACGACTTGGAGTAACACTGAAATATATAATGAAATGAGATGAGAATTTGAGTGAGTAATGTGATCGTCCGGGTGAGTGTAGTCTTGACAAAGACTGTTGTTGGTAGAGACTGACGTTTCGACAACCTGAGCGGAAGTCATCTTCAGAGTACAGTGATGAATGAAAGATGAGAATTGTGGGAAACTGAAAGACGGAAAAACTTGAAGATACTAAATGACAAAAACACGACGAAACTTAATGAGCTTAAAAAGGAAGAAAAAATAAAGAGGAAAAAGGATGACTGAGAAGGGATAAGACAATAATGGACTTGAAAAAAGAATGCGTTATGTGTTTTTTCGCTGACTTACTTCGATGAAGATCGTCTGACCATGTTACTCTTTCTTGGTGTTTTGTTCATCGACAGCGCACGACTTACTTTCCTGGTTGTACGTTTAGCAACTCTTAAATTAAAAAATAAACGGATTGGATGAGTTTTATTCTATTGTGCTGGATTTTGTGCAAGCCGCTTCATAAAGAAATTGAAGGAACAAACCCTGATAATGAAAATAATCATGAAATCTCAGCTCATAAAATGTAACACGAGGGTAATGGCATTAAATATAAAATTAAATATTTTATAAGGATTTGTATGGAAAATATGCTCTGGATGGCAAAGCTTGCTATACTCAACATTATGAGATAAAACTTTGCCTTCTTACAAATATCGAGCTCTTATCATTTCTGATAATCATTTTGACACAGCTGCTCGGTTTAAGGGGGTAGTATCACGTGTCCTGTTGTTGAAAAGGCCTATTGATGTAAGGCAGGGTCAATTTTCTGTTCTCGAATTGAGTAAACTACAATTTTTAACAGTTGATATTAAGAGTGCGTATTATTTTCATTGATGGATTCCTACCTAACAGCTCTACTCAGGGTACCACCCGTAGAGAGGTCACTTTTGCTCAGCATCAACTCCTGAGGATCCACAGTAGTCACAAAGTTCTCCTGACAAAGAAAGACAGACAGTCATTAAAGCGCGATCATATGGAGCAATCCCTGCAACTTGTCTCGCAGCGGTGTTGCGACACAAGTCGCAAGTGGGTTTACAAGGTGCAAAGGAGGCGCAATATATGCCAAAAGTAGAAACGAATTCTATTTTTTCGCAACGACTGCTGCAACTAGTGTCTCGCAGCATTTTTCGAATTGTACTGTAGATTACATGCCGCGATGCTCCATGCGACTTGTGTCGCAAAGCCGTACCTTTAGACTACAGTATGACAACAAAGATATGAAAAACTGCATAAACTGAAGGCTCACTTACAGTGTCAGCGGTACATGCAGTATTTGCCAGGCCCACAGTTAGTTTATGTAACCATTCTTCTTTCTTGATGTCATCGCTAATGAGTCTGAACATCAACAGCTTTTCTTTCATTTCATTAGCGACACGATAAATGATACCAAACAGATTCTGACAATCTAGAGTAAACAGAGAAAACAAATTATGGATGGGCTACCTGTGGTAGGGTTCGATATTTAACAATTAGTCCTCGAGTCCGAATGGTCTACGAGTCAATAGCCCATGAGGCCAAAGGCCGAATGGGCTATTGACTCGTAGGCCATGAGGGCGAGAGGTCTAATAGTTTTAGTAAAAACCTACTAATCGGTCCAATAAAAGGATGCAAAAAGTTTTGGATTTTGCTTTAAATATATATTTTTTGGTTTTCAAAACCGGCGCTTTTCGCTACTAGAGGTCTATCACTAATAGACCCCTAGTAGCTCAGCCAATCACAGGGCTCAATTGGTGATAGACCATTAGTAGGTTTTTTCTAAAACCCAATAGTGCTTTGCAAGTGAGTATAAATTACCATCGTTATCTCGTATATTGACCACCCTTCTAACATGAGAAAGAGGGATAAACTCTAAGTGTTTGTAGGCTTTCTGTGGTGTTCGTATGGCAGCAGGACTTTTCATTGGTCTGTTCATCTTCAACCCACGGCGCTTTGTCATCTATGATAAAACAACAGTGAAAATTACCTTACTTATTTTATCACTCAAAATCAAGGAGTTGGGATTCCTGTGTTAGATAACACAGGGAACCCATTACAGTTTTTCTTTATCTACCTCTAAACTATCGTTGAACAGGAACATCGTAACGGGTTCTCCTTTGCCGCACACGCCATCTCCAAGCTCGAAGGTATCAGCTTTAGTAACGTAGCTACGGTGTGACGATAAAATGTATGCCTGAGTGAAAGAAGAAAAAATATTTATGAGAGAATTATCTAGCAGACACTGATTGATTATTTCTGCTCTTTCTCCGATGCACGAGCCGAGTTTCGAAGTGCCAAAATTATTGATAGCGGTAATGAGAAAATATATTCTTGAAAATTTAGTAAAGGATTTGACCGCGATGATTACTTACAGGACAGCCGTCTACGTCTCGTAGGATCTCGAACATCTGCACCTGGCCTTCTGTTTTCCTCTTGTCTTCATTGATATGCCTGTTACATGTAATAAATACACACGTTTACCATCAAAACAATTGGCTCTGAACATTTGGTTTCCAGTAATGATCTTCAAAATCCTTCAACCTCATCCCTGAAATAACCTCTGAATGGATCCAAGTCAGGGCACGGCTAACTCACAGATCGAACCCTGAAACAACCTCTGGGCTGATCTAAGTCAGGGCATGGCTAACTCACTGACCAAACCCTTAAACAACCTCTGGGCTGATCTAAGTCAGGGCACGGCTAACTCACAGATCAAACCCTGAAATTACCTCTGAATGACTAACTCACGACTAACTCACAAATCCAGTATTGGAATTTAGCGTTTTTTGTGGAGGGAGGGAAACAAAAACGGAGAAAATCCTCACATTGAGGGAGAGAACCAACAAACTCTACAATTAATATGATGCCAAGTCTAGGCCGAATAGAACCCAAGACCCCAGGAGTAAGAATGATAATAATATAATAACAAGGGTGTTATACGAAATAGTGTACAAAAACAGTAATAAACTTGTGGCCCTCACAAAGAGGCGAGTGCACTACCACTACGCCATGCTTGATTCCAAATTTTGATCTCGTAATGTATATATAGGGTTGTAGTAATAGCTTGCAGAAGACACCAAGAAGATCATTATTTGTCAGCCGCTAATTCTACCCAACAACACTTTGTTTTCTATGATTTGTGAGAAAATGTAAGGATGCGCACTTACATCATGACGTTCTTGAGTGCGTCTGATGCTTGCATAAGAGGTAAGTAATCAGGGTTGTTCTTGTCTGTTCTCTTGAGAATATCTGAAAGGGAAAATGAAAATGAATCAAATCTAATTCAGTATTAGTTGTCTCTAAAGGCGAAGTTAATAATGACGAAATGCGCGTCCTTCGTAGCGATGGCACACACATGGAAAATATCTTCCTCGTACTGTAATCTTGTGGTACTACTAGCATGCTGACCCAACCCAACCCAACAGCATTACTTTAGTTTTCATAAACATGCGAACTCTGTAGTTGCGAGTTTCCCGTTGGAATTTGGTTTTTCACTGCCGCCAGTCAAAAATATAAAAGGTACCGACTGATTATTTTTGATTGACGGAAGCGAAAAACCAAATTTCAGCGTGCAGCTCGCAGCTACCGAGTTCGCATGTTTATGAAAATAGCAGTAAAAGCATTACTAACCTGATAATAGAAGAGTCATACTTGGCAGTCGTTGTACAGGTCTTATCAATAATTCAGCCAATGACTGTCGACCACATTCTGATTTACTCAAACAAGCCTGCCAAATAATAACAACACGATTACAAACTGCCCACCTAGGGTAGTTATGGCAACAGTTGCCATGGTAACATACCTTAAGGAATGCATGGAATCTAGGATTTTCTCTGTCGTGTTTGTTAACAGTTTCTTTACTCATCTCGAAGTAGTTTACGAAAGGTGGATAAACCTTGCACAGTACGTCGGCCTGAGGGGACATAATTTTGAGATGTTAAGAGAAGTTAGAAATATATATCTACTGTATCCAAATTGGTCCCTATTGCAATATAAATAGCTATATTCCTGCATGTGTAAAGGATATGAATAACGGTACTAAAAAACATTATCATGTGTGGTTTCTTACGTGGTTAAGAATCACTTTTCCAATACACTTGTCTTCTGACCAGCAAGATACAATAGCTTCGATCTCTTCCTACATAGAGTGTAAACATAAACAACAAAGATATCCAATCAGATTTGGATGCGTAACTATGGTAACGTAACCATACATGCATTACAGAGGTTTCCTCATGGTTCGCGCTAGCTAGTTCACACTGAGTTGGCTCACGCTCTCGATAGCCTTCTGCCGTAAACTACTTGAGAACTGCATGGGACGAGACAAATATTGGCACCAAGGGTACCAGGGGGAGGACTAGTTTTGAGCCCCTTCCAAGGCAAAATCCTGGCTATGGCTCTGTGTACTCTTTACTATCTTACTTCACGCTTGTTGTGCACATTTAGTTAGCCCGAGGGAAATAGTGAGTTGCGGTTTTTGTGAGTTTAACCTTCTACACAGGGTGCCCAAAGAGAGAAACGTGGCACTCACCATGATCTTAGTATGTACATCAAGGATATCAGGCAGACTACCAAATATGGTCTTGATACTCTCTGTAGGTACGATAGGACCACGGGGATCCGTCTCGAGGGGCTCCTTGAAAACCTGTCGGGGAAATCAACCAATGATAATTAGTTACTAAATGGACCAAAATTTACAGCCATATATAGGTTATTGGGAAGGGACTAGGAATAGGAAGGGTGTGACGTAAGAGAATTCCAAACCCATCTTCCTAAGGGAAATTATGGTCCAAAATAGGGACCCCATTTTTATCGATTAAGGTGATGTGTACCGGTCAATGCCCCCCTCCCCCCGAGATCTGTTGAAATGCTCAATACTAGGTGTCCGTAGTGACACAGATACGTTGATTAGCACACTTGCAAACAGACAGTACATTCATTTCTGCGATTTGATTTTTAGTGTCGTTAGACATCTAAGGACAAAATAGACGATTTCACTTCAAGAGGTGGTTTCCCCTCGGATCCCTTAAGCAGGACCAACGCCCCGTTAGGTACATACCTTTAATATTGTAGTAAGTATTCCTACATAGTTCTTTTCTGTTTGGAGGAGTTCCATGGTGACTTGTTGTCTTGCTGTTGGAGCTGGTTTAGGAGTACAAAGAGGGGTAATGGTACCACTGGGTGTGGCATCGCCTAACAACAAACACACATATCAATACCCGATATTACTACTTATCTGTACCGAAGAGCAACGAAGATTAAATCGGTACAACCGATCTACTATCTATCTCTGAAGGCCCGTTTACACTGGCGATATTTGAAAATATCACATTTTGTCTTAAGGCTCGTTCACACGGGCGATTTTTGCGGCGATTTTGGTCATTGTTAATAATGGTAAAGGATTACCTTGTAAAGTTTTATTCAGGACACCAAGATTACCTGGACAAATGTCTCTTTAGAAGCATGAGTTAAAATTCATCATATTTTCAAAAATCGCGCGTGTGAACAGGCCTTTAATGCTTCTAAAGAGAAATTTATCCAGGTTATCTTGGTGTCCGGAATAGAACTTTACGAGTTACCGTATTTACCCGAATAAGCGCCGCATTTGGGACAAAAATATAATAAACGCTTATTAGAGTAAATACGGTCATTCTTTATCATTCTTGACTATGAACAAAATTGCCGCAAAAATCGCCAGTGTAAATGGTCCTTTATAGAGATCTAAATACGATTTCTTGATATACACTTTACTGACCTCGTCCCGCTACAGGTGTAGCCGGTGACAGAAGCGTGTAGTCAAGTAATGAACCAGAGACTGATAACAAGTCCCCACTCTTTCTCTTGTTTTTAAAGAGAGGAGAGTCTGGGGATAGCAGATTACTGATGTCAGATTCCTTGATTTTCTTGCGCTTTCGTTTCCGTCCAACGCTGACTGGAGTGTTTTGCTTGGTTGTTTGATCCTTAGGCTAAAAATAAATGACATATGCCTTAACAACATGATTCGAGGAAGGGGAAGCATTTTTATTTGGAGGGCATTTTAGCGTGGTTTTCACTAGCGACGAAAGCACAACAGTCCTTATTCATTACCTCGTGAAAATTTTCTTATCTTATTCCGGTAATTTTAGAACCGTTGTGAGAAAATTTAGAATATAAGTTTTTTTATTCAGGTAGATTTGCTGCACACAGACGGATACTGTTATGATAATCATGCTTGCTATGCTAGTCTGGAGTATAAACATGGTATGAGCCGGAAAAAATATAAATAAATATTTTATTTATACACAGTAATGTTAAGCTCGAAGTTTGTTTGGCCGTGATGCTACTTCATTGTCACCAACATAAACACACTCATCTTACACAAGGGGGAGAGGGGAGAGGGGAGAGGGGAGAGGGGAGAGGGGAGAGGGGAGAGGGGAGAGGGGAGAGGGGAGAGGGGAGAGGGGAGAGGGGAGAGGGGAGAGGGGAGAGGGGAGAGGGGAGAGGGGAGAGGGGAGAGGGGAGAGGGGAGAGGGGGGAGGGGAGGGACGAGGAAAATCTTTGTGGAGGGGAAATTTTGAAAACAAACGCGAAAGACAGCTACATAATGAGTACAACGCGCAAAGCATGCTAGGTGAATATCCTGCTTGCTTACATGTTAATGAACAGAAAGAACTCTTATAGGAATGAACTGACACGCGATTCAAATACATATCTACACAACAATAAAAACCTAACAAAAACTCCAAGAAAATGGAAAAAAAACCGCTAAGAATCGAGAAACAAAATATAACGTGAAGAAACTTTCTGCAGAAAAGGATCCAAAAAGACAGAAAAGTTTGTTTTCGATGCAAAAATGTATACCTCGACTATTTTTCGGTTTTAATCTAAGAAATAAAAGCGAAAGGTTATTTAAATGCCAAAGGAAATGACAGGTGTTGAAATAGAAAATATCTTAAAATAATTTTCAACGGGCTGCTTGAGATCTACAAGTTGGCATCATTTCTGCAGCCTGATACAACACCTAGAATCTATTTGCTTAACATGTGACAATCAGAGAAACTCTGAGAAGTATATATAAGTATATTGGTAGTGTGACACCTGTATAAAGCGAACACCCTTTATTAACCGGACACTAGCTCGGATAATGACCGAATTTGTTTTTCAATATTTACTCCTAATGACCTCCATACAGCGGACACTGGGCAAAGTCCTAAAGATGTGAGATTAATAAAGGGAACGCTGATAAATTCCTAAGGTCCAATTTGGCTCTAAAATAGATTACATCAGCGTAGCTCTTCTAATTCAAAATTTATGTTTTTTGACCAATTTATTACACCATAATTGGTGGTCACATGAGATCGGATATGACCAAAAAAGGTTTTGAAAAGTTTCTTAATAGTTTCACAATACTGTGCAACCCCTTTGAAATTTACAGCACCAAATTTACAAGAAATACTGCAGAAATTGCCGCATTTGCATGCAGTCTGTGCAAACCACTTCCACTGAATTCAGTAATCTTTAGGCCGATTCAGACGTCGGATTTTGTGTGTATTGAGTGACATCAAAACAGGGCGATATTTTTTGATCTGATTTGACTCGGTGCAATAAATAAAGGTGTGTAACGGGCCTTGTTTGGGAACAAGACCACTGCTATTGAGAATAATGTTTCGCTTTCAATAAATAAATAATAAATAAATGGAAAACTTACGGTGGAGGTGAAAGGGTAGAGGGATTCATCAGCACATCCATCCATGTGAATACTGGCCCAAAACCACTGAAATAAACAATACAAGAACACATAAATAAACAATATAAAACAATAGGTTGAAATAGTGAGAATATAATGACTGAAAATAGCTACAATAATCACTACACTGGGCAAGTGAAAACAATATAATCATAATCTTTGAGTCGTCTTAAACTTAAGAAAAAAATTCGTTGCCGCTTTTGAAGTTGGTCAGAAGAATTCTCGGTGAATACAATCAAAAACGATGCAAATTTTTTCATGCTTGTCTCATAACGCCACCGCCGGCAGCAAGTTCCTTAACGTGAAGCACAAAAAGACATCTTGTACAGACTCCGAGTCGCTAGGATGCTGTAACCAAGTCATCAACTTGCCTTTGATAGTAAGAGTAAAGCGGCATCTTCACTATTATCTACTGGAGTTTGTAATTCAGTTTTGGAGAATGTTGGAGCCATAATTTGACAGGTATAGTTGATTCTCTACCAAGGGTATTTTTTGTCGAGGTTTGATGTACTTCCTGTTTGTTAATTATTTTAGATGCTGAAAGGATTTCATTTTCATTGGTTAGGGATATTTCAGTTTTCAAGTTTCGGTTGTTTTTTTTCCGCGCCACTTTAACTTTAATAAGTGGTTTTGTGTTTGGGTTCATATCGGCTGCAACGTTCTTGGAAATCAATATTAAAACTCGAAAATGAATTTGTACATTTTTTTGCTTTCTGGGTGGGTGTTTTTACAATATTCACGATCTAATAATTTTTCGTTACAGTAATATCTTCTGCGTGCGTGCGTATTATAACTATTATAGAAACTTATTCTAATGTCTGACCTTTGACATATATATTCAGGTTTTAAATGATGAGCACGGATGGCGTAGTGGATAGAGCGCTCGCCTTTCACCAATGCGACCCGGCTTCGAGCTATGTCGTATACGAGTAAATTTTTCTCTCACGTGCTTCGAAGAGTTTTTTTCCGGGTTTCCTTCCTCCACAAAAAATCAATTTCTAAATTCGAATTTGAACATAGAACGAAGTCCACAGGTTTGTTATTAAGTGTTACCCTCGTCAAAACAAGGACAGGGTGTGGTGGTGATTTGATTGTTTGAGAGTAAAGACTAGATTGTTATATGAAATCAATTCAAATTTTTACTTCATTTTTTAATCTCATAATTCAATCCATTTCATTGTGATTTCGTAATCATTATCAACATCCTCTTTACTATCTATCAAGAAAAATACCAGTTTTCCAAGTAGTCCATTACGTGCCGTTCACAAAAACGCACAGTCTGATTGGTTAGTTCAGAAGATCATAACGTGCCAACTACGAAAAGCGCGCACTCTGATCGATTAGTTTCGAAGTTCATTACATGCTGTTCACGAAAACCGCACATACTGATTGGTTAGTTCAGAAGTTCATAACGAGCCGTCTACAAAAAAACCCGCATACTCTGATTGGTTAGAGAAAACAATAAATTGGCATCCACGAAAAGCGCGCGCTCTGATTGGTTAGTTCAGTAGACAAAAACGTGCCGTTTACGAAACTTATGCAAGCTGATTGGTAAGTTAAGAGTTTATCAGTAGAATTTTGTGCCCTTGACTTTGTAGTAACTCAGTAACTTATCCTATGATCTATCCATTCTCTACTTTCAAGTCCTTTGTAAAAACTCTTAAAGTCATACGATTGACACACATGCTTACCTCCTGTTTGACAACAAATGTTTGTGACGAGTTTCTGATGTTATCAGGAAGTTCTTTAACTCCATCCTCTAGCACCACATGAGTACAGCTTGCATCACTTGAATCCACAAATTTACCTCCTAGCAATTTTGGGGAAAAAATTCAATAATCATGATCAATAATTATTTAATAATTAGTGTTTATCCATTACACCCATTCTTATAATTACACAACCCAGATGACTAGCTATAATATTCAAGATGTCTGGGTTTTTGGCTTTTGTCAATCAAATTTTCAATGGTCTGAGCTATAGACTGTAAACAGTCTCTCTTTTCCCTCCTAACTCAGTCGAGGCGGGTTTTCCCCTGCATTGGGCATGCAGGAGTGGGGATAAGCGTGATGCCTCACTTGCCCCCTCTCCCCGCACGTGCAAGGCAGGGAAACAATCAGACTCTACTGAGTTAGGAGGGAAAAGAGTGACTGTTAATAGTCTATATGAGCTAGTATTTTTGATTTAAGGCAGCCAAAAACCCAGATGTCTTGCAGGGCTCAAAATAATGGCCAGTCAACGGTTAATGTCCTGCCAAATTTGATACTTGACTGGTCAAATATGGTTTTGAACAGACATAGAAAACACAGAAAATACTTTATTTGGTAATGCAGGTTAATCTTCAGGCAGAGGCTATAAAATGCATGCATTTGCAGACCTTTTCATGGTGAAAATTATTAAATTAATGAAAATTACCATTCTTGACCATCCAAAAATGGACAAGAATGACTGGTCAAAAATGACTTTGGCCAGACATCTTGACCGGTGTATGACTGGCTGTTATTTTGAGCCCTGGTCTTGGGTTGTTTTTGGTCACGTAATCATGAGAATCATTGTGAATATGTTTTTACAGTTATTGAAGATGATTAATGATTTCTACCTTGTTGTTCTGTTGACTCTTCCATGTGCTTCTTCTCTTCATCAGAAAAACCATAAAACCTCAATGACAAACCATGGAAAGGAGCCATTTTGAATTTGTCCTGAAAAAAAATGATAAACATAGACCTTATAAGTGATAAGAAAATATTATCATATGATTATCAATGAAATACCTATATTTCTCTATTTCAAAAATTTGATATTTTCACATGTGAAGATAACATGTTATTTTCAGACGTGAAAATATCATCACTATGGTTACATACTAGAAAAAAGCTCAAAAAAAAGGTTTCTTTTCTTTTTCATTGATAATTATTTAATAAACAGAATATTACATGGGTGCTTGGAGATACCAATTTTATCTTCTCGTGTTGAAAATCTCTCACTCATTCGCTGCTCTCACTCATGAGAAATCTTTCCAACACTTGGAGATAAAATTTGTATCTCCATGCACCCATGTAATATCTTCTAAATATCACATGACTATTTAGTGTTCTCAAAATGATTTAACTAAAATTCAAAGCATGACTGACTGTTATTTTGATGGTGCTACAGTGACAACAAAAACTTACCATTTCGTCACTGGATGCAGTTACATCCCTGGAACAAAAAATTGTATAATTGATAAATTAATAAATAAAGTCTTTGCCCAAAGCTTTGCATTTCAGAAAATATGAGAATAAATACATACAAATCAAATTTCTTGTCCCAACAAGCATAGATCCAGTCTACTGTCATGATCGGTTTTCCTAGGCTCACAGCAGTCTATATATGAGAAAATATTCCATGTCACATTTGAACGAACATTAAAATTATGGTGGCATCAATATTCACAAGTTTATTATCAGCTGATATGTGTTAGCTGATCAACACTCAACTGATTATTGCCTGATTGCTGGCCATAGACAGTTGATGGACAACCATGTCCATGTCACATTTGAACAAACATTAAAATTATGGTGGCATCAATATTCACAAGTTTATTATCAGCTGACATGTGTTGATCAACACTCAACTGATTATTGCCTGATTGCTAGCCATAGACAGTCGATAGACAGCCAAGAATGAGCCGACGATCAACCTGTGATACCAACAGTCAACTGATCATACCAACAGTCCACCGGTTAAAAGTCAGATGAGTGTCAATCAACATATAAACCATGTGTCTGCTGGTCATACAGTACATATTTACCCCATTGGATAAACAAAATTTTCAAAAATTTCATTATCTTTAGTTATATCTTTGGGAAAACTCTTTTGAGAACTTTCTGGCCTATTTTTTAAATTGATAAGGTTTCTGTACAGGCTGCTTGTAAAACAATAAAGGTTTTTTCTAACTATCACATACCCCATATTTATGTCCATGGACGGAGCTTGCCACCAGGTGCGTCACCCGCCCACTCAGTTCTCCCCTGATGCTTCCACCCATATGATGTACCAAATTACACAGCTTGCCCATCTCTTCCTTCTTCTTGAATCCAGTGAAGCAAATGATGTGATTGGCCATGATGGAACAGTAGAGGGGCCGAGAATTGTATGGGAGGGTTTGATTATTCTTGGCGCAAGCCAGTACAACTGGTGGACCAATGATTCTTTGTTCTTCCTTGTGGAGATTGAGAAATTCTTCACCTTCAAAGGGGTCACAGACAAAGACTGTTTCTACTTCATCGTTCATTGTTTTAAGGATGTCTTTAGTGTCTTCTGTTTTTATGGTAGGAATTTTAAGAGTCTGCAGCAAATATAATAAAGATTTTGTTAAAAGATATGAACCCCTTTAATTAATTACATGATTTATGTCTAATTTATGGTTCACAAATCTACTTTACTGGGTCGGCATAGTCTGGGATTGATACCTCAGTTCCAGTGGGTATTATTATGTCCAGGTGTTGATTATGCACCAGTCAATTGTAACCCCCACCCTCCCAACCTTGGGATAGAGTGGTACATTGGATATTTAGCCTTGCCATAGCTGTATTTCCCCTACCTATGTGGCACATTATATTGAACAATCCCCAGCCATTTGGGCCAAGATGATGAATAAAGGAACTGGAGACAAATTTTAGCTATCTCGACATATTGCTCCATGTACAGAGGATGGAGAGCTATACAGGAAAAATCCGACACATACTCAGGCACATGAAATAACTGAAGAAGGGAGATGCCCCAATGTTTTTCCCACTCTTCTCCAAGGTTGTTGGTGGGAGGTTACAATTGACTAGTGCATTAGATCTCCACCACATTGGGTCACATGTGGTGTAGTCTGGGATGGATCGATACCTCAGTTCTGCTGTGTTGATTAGATGATTCATGTCTGATTCATGGTGCATCCATTATAACAGGTATTCCATCCCAGACTCTATCATAAAGCAGACAATATGTCCTTACCTCCAAAGCTTTCATAAGTTCTTCATTATCAATGTTTTTCTTCCCCACAACACAAACCCTTGTCTCCATGCTAGAGGTGCTGCCTTCTGGAAATAAGATAATTCTTCAATCATATCTTTTGCAAATTATACCTTAATAACTAATAATACACTAAAGCTAGCTCAAGTAGAATCTTTTGGGCGCGATCAAGAGTGCAGTCGATCTTACAGATGATTAAAGAGTGAAAATATTTCCGTAACAATAAGCTTATAAATTTTCCTATTACGAAACGATGCGAGAACTGCTTAGTTTCTGTCCTTTTTATGGCTTAAAATATGTTCGTATGTAATCAAATTTGATATCTTTTTTTTATATTTTTTTTTCTAAAGAGAAGCATCAAGAGGATCGATCGTTACAAATTAAAATTCAAAAACTATATATTGAAGCCGAGATGTTTATTCATTCAAAAGTAGTTCATATAAAACAAAAAGCTTTGTACAATTATAAGTAATAATTTACATCAGAGCTCACAAATAATTTACAGTAAAAAATTCACAGGGAGAAGAGACAGAAAGAAAGATAAAAGAGATCAAAAGAAGTATTTTTCTTACCTTCCGCACGTGAAGAAGAAATATCGTTGGATTCCACTGAACTTTCCTCGCTCATTTTGCCTTCAAATCGCAATTTTTTCACTGTTTATCGAACTCAAGCTCTTATCTGTAGCTTGTAGTGGTATTTTAGCATCTAATGTGATTCTTGGAGGGGTAATAATCTAAAAACTTGTGTAAAAACAAGACTTGGTGAAATTCGAATGAAGAAGTAATATTCAAAAATGGCGGTTGTTGACCGTTTGGCATACGATGCCCATATATGGTAAATAGTGTTCAGGTCCCTCGCTGGCTACCGGAAATCAAACCACAGGTACCCCGTCAGGGGGTAAAGGGTGAACTTTTATGGACTTGTTAAAAAATATATAAGAATAATCAAAAAATAATCAAGCGCAATTCTTCAATAGCAATTTTAAGGAGTGTAAAAGAGAAAGGGAAGTGATGGTTCAAGTAAAAGGCCAAATAAATTTTTGTCGCAGAATAAGAAGAGAATTTTTTTAGTATAGCCGGACTTGGTAATGTTTTTTTTTTCTGTATCTGCACATCTGCACTGATTATAAGAAAGCTTCATTAAGAATATACCACAAATGTTGTTGTACTACACATCCCCTCCCCCGTAGGCCAGATTTCTCCTTAGTGGGAGGGGATAGGAGACTCTTCCAAGTAGGCTATCCTCTAAACTCAAGGAGCAAATGATGGCGCGCAATCTGTTTTAAGGCCAATTTACAAGGTACAACTTTTGCTTAGAACTGTCGCATGCAATCTGCTTGCGCCACGCTTACAACACGAATTCCGTCGTGTAAATCAACCCTACGACTTGATACAACTTTTTTCTTGTAGTACACAACAGTTTTGAGCCGAGTTGTAGGGTTGATTTACACGAAGCAATTCGTGTTGTTAGCGTGGCGTACTGAGGTTCCATGCGATAGTTGTAAGCAAAAGTTGTAGCCTGTAAATCGGCCTTTATCGAGACATTGGCGTCATCTTGTCAATGTAGGTGATTTCAATGCTGCAGAAAGACAAGATCAGACTTGTACTACACAAGGCCACGGTCCCTGATTTATTTTGAATAAAACTTCGTTGATGCGTTGCGATGAGGTTAATTATGAGCTGCGAGTGACTGCGTGTGATATTGCTGTGATCAAACTAGCCCCCAGGCCATGACGCAACTTGTTTACGAGTCACTCGATGTTATTCATTACCAGTCGTCGGTAGGCTTTTATTAATCAAAAACTAATGAAGCTAATTGTTAATAAGCACTTCTTAATGCTCTTTTGTTCCAGCTAACCAATAATGATCTGAGTAAGAATATCGTGAGTTGGATGGTTCGGCGATGATAAAACACTTGACGCACGAACTCGTATGCTTGAACTTGTTTACAAACACCAAATTATAATAACAAAACTGAACACGCATGATTTGCGTGTATTTTTAATTCAATGTTTCATATTACTGCACATTGGATGAGGCTAGAATCACATTATAAATGAACCACGACCCTCGCGCAATAGAAAAAAAAAATTACTTCGATAAATAGAAAAAAAATTGTTCTTGAGGCTCGTCTTTGTTTTGCGCAAGCACTAGAACAAAAATAACTTGCATTCATTTCTTGCACCTGAGTGTATACTTACCAGCTCTTGCATTATTCTACAAGCATCAAGCATACAAGCGCAACGTACTATACAAGCAATTCACTGGCAGCGTTCTTGCAAGTAGCTGTACGTAAATTATTAGCCTTTTTATTGTTGTATATATTTAAATCTTATTCTTGTAATCTTGAGTTTTTCAAATTTATTTGCCATTCAAGAATAAATAAAGCTTTATTATTATTAAAAAAATTTAAAAAATATTCAAACTAGTGTTAAATGCGTCAAGAAACAAGAATAAGAATCAGAGTCGTCCAGTCTATTGAGGATTTCGGGTCTGTGAATAATAATATTATAAGCCCAGCGGGCACGAGGATATGAATATGTATTTTTATGCGGAGCATAGATAAACTACACTCAAACCTATTTTTTCCCGAATAGCAGCGTAAAAAAAGCTAAAAAGTCCCGGGATTTCTAGGACGATTACCTGATATTTTCAAATACGAGTTTTCTGTAGTGTTTGTATGACGTACTTGATCTGATAAAGTTTTTGCAATCTGGTTAACGTATATATCAATTTATGTCTTTAAGCACCGCTACTTTATACGTCACTCTTGTTAGATTGCTATCACGATCAGTTCAGTCCTAGCGCGCGATTGTTGGGTAGTTAAAAACTTATTTGTAAGGGTAAGGGGATTTAAGGATAAAGAATATCCCGGCAGCATTATTTCAAATGAATATTAAACATTGAAAATGTAGCTGACAAGGTCACGTGCGCCAAGGTGAGCGATTCGTGCGTGAAGACTCAGTTTACTGACAACTTGAACGAGTTGTAAAGCACTTAACAATACTTTAATCTCCATGAGCCATTAACCCCACACTGTCACAGAAATTCAAGCAAGACTTGAACAAAACCAATATCAAAAACTGAATGTTAATCTTGCCTCATGATTACTAATGAATTCATCATTAATGATTGCACAATGTACATGAATGGAATATAATTCGGCTGGTTTTCACCTACGTCATCATCAATTTCAAAAGCGTAATTTCGCATCATCATAAAATAAGAGTTTCATAATCTTGTAAAGCGGTCAAAACTACATATAATGGTCAGGTTTCAAGGCTGTAGTTCATTTCGTTGCGGAATGAGAAAGTGGAATATAGAAGTTCCGCGTACATCGGAAAGGCATGAGGTACACTTTTGGCTATCAGTCTAAGGGCGTGATCTCTTAATTCGACTTTTTTCAAATCTATGTCTCGTCGAGTAAATCATTAACCACTGCTTCACTCAGCCCTTCCTCCCTAAGATCCCTTCTTCCCCTCCATCAAAAACACCCCAAAAAAACACATCCTTTTGTCACCAGGCTAGACGCCCGTTACGTGACCATATCATTGCGTTAGCGCTAGAGCGTGCGATATCCTAGTCACTCTCGTCCGGTACGGGACAGCAGTTAAATCTTGTTCGTGCACGTCAGTAACCATCCATTCTCGATGGCCACCCACGGACTAACCACTAGAACCCTCACACTTCCTGATCCAGGGTAAAACGGCACCATTCTGTCTAGGATTTGGCCATGATTTCCGTTTTGATGCGTTTCGTCATTGTCTACTCAAGCTAGCCACGTTTGGTTTGGATTGGCCTTGATTGTTCGCTCGTTTTTTTCCTACTCGACCTTCTTTGTTGGCTCCATCTATTGTCTGTATTTATTTTTTGCTGCTTTTGTTTCGACTCTCTCTCCTTCTTTCCTCCAGGAAGGATTTGCTTAGGCTCATCAGTCAGTATAACCTAAGCTTTCACCCGTACGATAGTTACGTTCACAAACTCCTGTACCCGACACAACCTATGTCACCCCGGTAGAGCAGCCACCCTTGTCTTCTATAGCTTTCTGCCAGCCGGAATCGACTTTCTTCATAGTGACAAAGAACCTTAAGTCGAAGGTACCAGCAGCAAGCCAAGACATGCCATGTAAAAATAGATGTAGACCCAAAAGAGACGCGTTCACCCTAAATATATCAAATGTATAAATATAACTAGTCGCGCCGTTGGGTAAATAAATGTTTAACCAGATATAGGGCATGTGGCTACCGGTTTGAACCCATCAGTTGGGATGATAACAGGCCAATCTGTTCTTACTGCCCGCTCGTTGACTGTTAATTTCCCGTTCAAATTCTCGCAGTTCTTTCGAATCTTCAGCATTCTACGCCTTTGCAGTTCGTCTATTATCATTGTGCCTTTTGGGGTTTCAAAATACAGGAAGTATGCATTGGTAAACGTTATGAAGACAAAGCAAAGTTAGTAGTTCATGATCAACATGGATAACTGAGAACGGATACTTGATTCCGTCTTTAATCAAAATTCGCCTTGAGCAATGGAACTGCCGGATGTAAATGAAAGACAAGTTTATTTTCAGACCACGCCTGGATATGTATGAACGGCAGTAAAATGATGATTAATTACCACCAAGCTTATCATTCAAAACCATTCACGAGGAAGATAGAAGATAGAAGAAAGATGTTGATAAAACTGAAGGGAGGGAATGGAACAAGGAGATTGCGCAAAGATGGGGAGAAGGAGAATTGGAAACTGAGAAGGAGAAGGAGAAGGAGAAGGAGAAGGAGAAGGAGAAGGAGAAGGAGAAGGAGAAGGAGAAGGAGAAGGAGAAAGTTTTATAAAAAAAAAAACTACCAAAAAAGCGAGCCGGGGTGAAAAAAATACTTATATGGTTGACCGTTAAGCGTTATCAAGTGTTTCAAAATTTAATTTCTGGTTAAAACAGGAATCTTTTCTAACTCAAAAGGGTGACGCAGCTTAAGTTCGCACTTCATTCTTTATTGAAGGGTAGCTAATCGGACCGCTAAGCTCACGTAGTACGATGACTGGGACCACGAACATTGTTCGCAGCACGGAAACCATGCCAGACGCGCGCAATCCAGGAATGTACTGGATAAAGGACCCTCTTCGTACTACAGTCCGTAAATCCTGACGACTCTTTGCAATTTTTTTGTACTATAAGTGTGATGTGAAATCTTTATTTCGAGAGGGTAACACTTAAGAGTGAAACACTTATAAACTTGTGGCCCTCAAATATAAAATTACAATAAATTTCTAAAAACCTGAAGTATATAGATATTTGTATATATAGAATATTAAGTAACTAGATGGTTAGGTGCTTGACTAACTAGACGTTATTATTCGAGTTAGTATGCGCTTAGGATTCATGCTTCAGATCATGTCACAGAAAGAAGGCGCAAGATGTAAAGGGCCAAATATTAATGCTCTTCGATTCACAACAGCGCATTCCATTCAATATATAATTTATTTCATATATAAAAAGACAATCACTAATCTTTTTTTTTATTTTCGCCGGCTTTAAACGGTTTTGATTCGAGTCTAGGGTCTACAATTGAAACAAGCAACTTGTGGCATGTAGAGAACTATGTCCGTGGTAGTCAGTTCGGTATAAAGCTTCCACGAAAGTCTAGTACAATCATTGTGTCGCATTTGAAGTCTTTGAAGTACGTGGTTATTTAGAAGCTAAACCGTTTGACTCAAATCCATTGACCTGGATAATGAATGCCAGCCTTTTCAGCGAATCTGACTCCGTATATCAATAGCCAATGTTTAATATTGCTTTCCAATGTTTGGTTTTAGGGGCATTGATTGTTGAATAAAGACGCATCGATCCATTGATCAGTGTATTCCTCATTCTTTAACTATTAACAGATATATCATTAAGAGTACAATAAGATCCCAACCTTCCACGGGATTAAACTGTCATAGAATCCGCTCATTCATACTTTTAGTCGCTTTTGTTTCATAATTTTCACTCAACCACACCTTGTTTTGTTTGCCACGAACAAACATACTCACCTAGTTCAGAACAGCAAGACTCTGGGAAAACGAATCAAGCCATGCTCTGTTGCTTCTGTGAGTGAAAAGGAACACTTCTCAAACTGAATACAAAACAAGCTACACTCAAAACCAACAAACGACGAATGTCCTAAACTTTCATCTCGTAGTTTAGCAATTTGGGTGCAATTTTAGTGCCAAAAAACTACAGCGTGAGGACAAATAATATCACAAAACACACCTCACCCATACAGTTAGCTTTTCGCATGTTTCATTGCATGCTTGTTGCTAGTGGGGGTCTCATAAATCGTTTCATCACAGATAGCTATTCATCTTATCAGCTCCAGTCAATAAAAAACTATACAAAAATTCCAAAGCATTGTTTTGTTTAGCGTTCTGATGTTAGTTCCTTTTTCTATTTATTAACCAGGGTGTGTCTGTAATTAATATTTGAGTTTAATTGCCTATGAATCCAAACGGATATTTTAAAACGTATTTTTCTTTTTGAAATAAATTTGACGCGTTCTTTCTAATTGGTCAGCAAAACTGAACTTTATGAATACTCTTGAAAGTTTGTGAATAGTTCGTCTTGTTATTTACGCAACCGAATTTTATAAACATGCGTTACCAAGCGTCAAATGTGAACGTTCGTTTTGAAATTTCAACGAGTTTTGAATCTTTTTTAAACGTTTTCGAAAATTAATTTCCGTTCAGTTTAAAACTCAGAAAACGGAGTGTGAAACTTTGCATATTTTGTTTACATTTTGTCTGAAATCTTACCATTATTCATTTTTTTAGGCTTTCAAAAAGATATTTATTTAGGTTTTCTCTCTAGACTGACGCTCGTCTGGAGATGAGTGGAAAAATCGGCAGCAAATTCTGGAAAACCAAGAGACCAGAATGATTGACGTCATATTCCCCATGACGTCACAGCGGATGCTGTGTTGTGTGAAGTCTCCGACTGGTGGAAATCTGGTACTAATTGAAATCAAAAATTATTGTAAAAACAATCTATTAGAAGTGTTATCAAACTTTATGGTCGTGACTAGGGGTTCCAAGTTGTGTTTTCAAGATCAAAATCACACTTTATTTTAGCATTTCTTTATTATCATTTATCATTACAAAAATATCAACTTTACATTCGTGTCGCTGAAAATTCAAACGAATTGGATTACTTATATCAAAATATATATCTTTTTACTTGAAAATATACCGCTAAAATAGAGAGGCATCTACGTTATAAACCTCCCAGTTATCTAGGATAGTTATGATAAAGTATAGAAAAATAGTATTTTACAGCTTCAAAACGCTAATTTTTTATTATTCAAAAAGTTAAATCGAATATTATAATAAAGTCATTCCTCGAATCCACAAGGATATTTTAAGTTGAGTTACTTTGGAAGCTGCTAATTGTATATGTAGCCTACTCTGGTACCAGAGGCGCTGTATGAGGCGAAAGGCGAGCAAAGCGCCTCTGGAAGCATTGTAAGTTTAGCATTGATTGCTATCATAAATTCAATCACTTAAACTAGGACGCCTGCCTAATTGAAATCTAATTTTTATACAAGCAAGCAGCAAGCATACGAATAAGATCTTTTATAAAAGATTCGCATTAACATAACAGTATAAAAGGAATTACCCAACCCGAACGAATAGAAAGAATAATTCTTCGCCTAATCAACAAGAGGTCAGAAAAAAATAATTTGGCTAAAAAAACTGCCTTATGTATAAAAAGATTTACGAACTTTTCTCGACCCGAGAGCTTACACACACACACACACATCTATATATGTATATACGTGTACTCCAGAGTCGTGTAACTATTCTCGTTTACAAAGATTGCCTAGTCAGTTGAGCGTATTTTTGAATAAACACTGAAGTACAACGTACCAAGACTAGTCGTGACTCCGAGTTAATAGGAGGAGCTTGCGATGGATCAAATATACAAAGCATAAAGACCACTAACGAAATATAATACCAGATTATAAAGAAACCTTTTCTTCATGATTTTTTTTCGCTTTCTCCTCTTGTTTCAAGCTTGGGAACTTGTCCTTAAAGTTTTAGTAACTTTTCTATCGAAGCTAATTATTTCTATAAACTATGTGAATATGGTACTCGACTCGTTAATTTAGAGTCAACTTGGAAGTTTCGCTGCGAAACAGAGGTCTGATAAGATTTTCCTTCTTCAGAAACCTATAACTAATGGGATATTTTTACTAATAAAAAACTTATTATCCAAAAAGATTTTCCCTCCAAAAAATTGCATCTAGAGCAGAGGAATTTTTCCTTAGCGGACTATGTGTACTAACACTACTACTACTGCTACAAAAACAGCATCATTATGATAAAAAATACTTGGAAATATCCAATATACAAAATATATACTTCTGCATGAAAAAATAAACGAACTGCTTACTGATGACAACCACAGTTTATAGTTATAACCAAGTTAAGAAACTTGGATCTGGGATCTTGGACATATTTGGAGTAAGCACTGATTCAACATCATTTAGCATATCTGTTTGCAAATCAAGTCCTACACCTAGATCATCAGTTTCCATGGCTGTTGGAGTAGAATCGTTGCTTTCTATCGTACCGAAGTCGACGTTTGTCCCAGGCAAATTATCAAAGAAGTCTGGAAGTCTGCCAGTGTTATTACGCCCTTCGCCTGTGCGAGATGTCGTGTCCTTGGTATTGAAGTTGGCGTCAAACATCGTCGTATCGTTTGCACCAGTGTTTAGATCGACATCAGCATTAAACGTGCTATAGCCAGTGTTCATCCCGAGACCGGAGTCGAACGATTCGTCTCTGATGTGGCCGTTCGGTGTCGTAATTTCTGGTTGTGTAGGTAATTGCCCTAAAGAAGCTTCTCTTGCGAGATTTCCTAGCATAGACTTACTTCCACCTCGTTCCAGTAGCCCATGTTTGAGTAAAATTTCTTGCTCAAGGAGCTGTTGTTGTCTTTTCTTGAGCTCTTTCTGTTCCATTTGTACTCGCTCTAACATGGCTTTTTGGGGTGGTTGAGGTCTATTTTGAAGCATGGGAGGAGGATGACTAGTGTTTCTGTTCTGTGTCATCGCGGCGAGTCGAGGATCGACCCAACTTGTAGTACGAGTAAGATGGTTAATATAGTATATCTCTCCCTCTGGTGTGATAGCTTGTTCCCAACCATCGGGTAATGAGTTGGAATTGGTCAAATTTGTGGTCGATTGAGTCTTTCTAGGGTCTTGCCATGTTGTTATCTGTTCGAAATGACTAAAAACAAAAAAAACATCGTCAACAATTAGTGGCTTGAACGGCAATTCTCGTTAAATCCAAGATTACGCTGGCACAAACTCAACTACGCTACGTGATCTCAATGTACTACCCGCCATCTTGAAGAGTACACGTTGAAAGAACAACAGGTTTTCTAGTGTCTTAACTGAAAACAATTTATTCTAAGAAGATATAACGGTGTCTCTAAGGAAGTAGTTTAGTAACTAGCGCGAAAATATAACAATTGACTCACACAATTTGTCACAGTGAGGAACAACCCGATGTGACTTCTTCGACACACAGCTAATTTTCAAACGCTATGATTTACAAAACGACCCCGTAATCATCTGTGTTTTAATGGCAAAAGCCACAAGCATATTACACCTGGGTTACTGATTATGAGGAGCCCTTCGTATCGTAAGAAATATTCGACTTACTTCATGAAGTACGGCTGTCCTGTTGGTGAGGTTCTCATCTCCCATCCTGGAGGTAGTTGTGATTCTTCGAAAGCAGTTCCATCGTAGGATTGCGTTCTGTTGTGAGCCGGGTGCAATGGGTATAATCCTTGTCCAGATGTACTCGTAGGAATTGTCAGAGAAGCCGGCGAACTGTGGGCACGTGAGTGAGAAATAGTCAGCCCTGAATTATCATCGGGACTTAGTTTTGTAGGATCCAGAAGGGTCGGTTGCTTGAAGAAAGATGGTGGAAGTTTACGCAGCTTCATTGGCAGCGAGTTGGATGACGATTCCACTGCCTGGGTAGTTTTCTGAACAACGTGAAATAACGCATCCAAATCGTTATCTGAATCACTACGAACGTGAACCACGCAGTTCCCGCTATTTTTTCGTTCAATTGACATGATGAAAGTCGGAGTTGTTAGGGATCTATGTTGCCAACTTCATTCGCTCCCTGATAAGTTATAATTGATCTGACTCGATATTATTTTTCACATCAATATATGTACCTTGAAGCGTAGCCGCTCTAATGTCGCAGGGGGCAAACTCGGGCTGGGCCTTGACGTCATACACGACTCGCGAGAATAAAGCCATAGATACAACTGGTCAGCCAATCACGTTACGAGAAATAATTTGATTATCAAGTGACTAATCACTCTAGCTATTGTTCCATCTATTTTTGACCTCTACGTAACGTCACTTCTCTAAGCGTGGGACAAGAGCGCAAGATGAGTCACTAACTTACTTTCAACCGGGTTTGCGCTCACCTAGAATTCAGTTGCTTCAAGAAGAAGTTCTTATCAAAATTGTCAAAGACGGTTATCCAATGCTTCCTGTTCGGTTATTTTACTAATAAGAGGCGTTAATGGATAGGAAATCTGTTTGGTACAACCCCTACTCATCGATAAAAGCTCTTTCCTTACTAAACCAGAGTTTTGACCAAACTGGAAACCATATAATATCAAATATACTCGCGTAAAACTTGATTTCTCAGACGCCATTTTGTTGGGATGTCCGTGTTCAGTGAACTCGAAAACTTCTGCTTAACAACGGAAATGATAACCCCGCTTAACAACAACTAACTTTACAAACTTCACACTTCTAGATGGTTCTAGATAACTTAGGTTTGATTATTTATTTTATGATATATTTTTTTCCATTGCCTTTTGTAGGAAAAGCCTTAGACGTAGAATTAGATGTCGTGTTGTGGACATCAGTACGTTTCCTCATTGAAACTTGATCATCTAGAAGCGATTTGACGAATCCCTGCAGCGGTCAAGTAAGTGACGGTTGGCACTCGGTAAATCAAAGAACAAAAGAGATCACTGGACCATATAGGCCGGTACCGGATGTTCTATTTATACATGCCCACAATAATGATACTCCTTAACCCTTTCGGGGTTTTTTATTAATGCAGATGAAGAGACAACACATTTTATTTTTCCAGTCAATTCTAGTTTCGCGGGAAGCGAAGTTTCGTCTTTTCTTGTATTAGCGTTTTTGCTTCGTATCAGCGCGCGCTCCTTGACCTGTGTCTTGGACGCTGTGTCATTTATCGTTAGTGATCAGCGACACCATTTTGACAGGCTTTTGTCATCACTTGTTAAAAGACCTGCAAAATCTTACACTTTTCTTAAACTAGATTTTCGCTACAGAGCTTGATCGCAATCCTTAGTTCTTGCCGTCTTTTGAGACCACATTTATTTTTTTCACTACAGTATTTAGTAAACACAAGACAGCACGGCTTACAAGATTATCCTTTCGAGAGACGAGACAAAGGTTCATTATCCAACGAGTCTATTAATTCTTAAACGCATCAGAGAACCAGAGTAGGATAAGGTCATTTGTTGTCTTCGTCCAAGCGACTAAACCTCACGCAATAAAATTTAAACCAACTTCAGCTCGTCGCATGGTGGATTTTCGCGCGCGCACGATCGGGCAAGACATAAAAAAGACCGACTGCATTTGTCCGAACTTTGTCCAAACTCTCGGCTCCTGAGATTCAAAAGATGACTGAGTTTATTTGTTAGCGGATTTAGAAGAATCAACAAATATTGCAAAAAAGACCAAGCTACAATAAACAATGCTTTTCATGCCGACAAAAACAATTGTATTTCTCAGAGTGCTTGGACAAATAGAGACTCCAGGGTCATTTCGCGGGCTGACATTCCCTTACTGAGCAAGATTGGAAGCAATCTGATAGGTGAATTTTACTCAGAATGTGTCTGTATGTCCTGAATGACCTTGTGAGTGACCCTGTGACTTTAAAAGTCTCTTAAAAAGATACCTACACCCTTAAAACGCACTAAGGAACTGGCTGGATAAAACGTTGAATTTCATGTCATCCACCATCATCTTCGGCAACACGAAAGAAGACATTTAAGTTTCTCTTAACCAAGGTTGACGTACGGAAGGTTTTGTTTTCTGCAACAGGTTTCTACTCGTTGTTTTCCCGGTAATCGGATTTTGGTTGAATCAAGTGACCATTGTATTATTATCATTTGTAGAAGCCTAACGCCGAGATTATATCTCTCAATTTGCCATGCATTTTGCAGAAATGTTCTGCTCGGCAACTTCGTCAGTTTTGTGCCTTCCAGGAATTTTGGAAGAACTTTAACATGGAGCAGATTTTTTTTTTGTACCCTTTAACTAAGGTTCAATTCAATTCAAAGTCTAGAATTTCGTTTTACAATACAACATTTATTATATTGATTAAAGGAAGTTTTAGTTTGATTGTATTTCATCGTCTCCAGATCACCAACGAAGCTGATCAACAACACCACAGGACAACAACACGCCCAGAGATTGTTTTTAATCTCTTATTTCATATGTTTTCAATCAAAACAGATCAACAAAGGATTTGTTGTCCATTTGTTTTCGTTTTTCTAAATCTGGTGACTTAATTTCTTCATAAATATATCGAAAACATAAGGGTGAGAAAAACCTGAATTGTTGATTTTGTGGGATTCAATTTTTTGCAGAAGTGCCATCACATTGATTATCGTAGCAGATATGAATAACCAAGGCTTCGGCAATCTTTAAAGGCTTGTACGACCCCCATTTGGGACTTATCGCTTCAGATTCCAAAAACAGATTCAGTTTCAACACAATTGCCAATACCATTCATTAAAAAAAATTCTATCTAAACTTCTATTCTTCGCAAAGATGAGCAAAATAAACCAAAAAAGCGACTATAACTTTTCTGTTTGTCTTCAATAATTTTCATAAATTTTCCGAATCTTGTCTAGAAAGATCAAAGCTTTATGCCTTGGGCGTTGTTTCCTTGCAAAGACATTTCTTTCCTCAGTAAAGAACCGACCCTTAAAATCTACTTCAAGCTGTTTGCAGTTCCCGTTCTTCTTGCAATTCATTGCACGTCAGACAACTGACAAGTCTTGCACTCTTACGACCCTGTCTTATACGTGCCTCATAAAACCCGGGAAAACACGCTAACGTAAGAAGCGGTTGTAATCTATACTCATGAAAGAAAACGTAAAAATACTATAAATCTGTTTTTGAAGTTGGATAGATTCCAGTTCTAGAGAGGTATAGAGTTACTGGGAAAACCACAAAAACAAAGAAGCGTTTGAAAGAGAGGGCGATGAACTTAATCAATGGTCAAGCGATAAAGAGAGAGTCTATTTTCCAACGACTACAGATAAGAAGTCATTGATTCAGTTAGTATTGCCATAGTGTAACTCAATCGGTCGAAAGATCCTCGGCTATACTCTAGTTCAATAGGTCTTACATGGGGGGATTTTTCGGAAAATTTAAAAGTGCAGTTTCTGTTTTGGAGCTGAGTTGTATTATTGCTTGATACTAATTTTCTGAAAACGTCAAATCTTTTCTAGCAGAGATTGGCTGTTTTTAAGACGCTGGGCCTGGGCCTGGCTAGCGCTGACTTTACCAAATGAGATTAAGAGAAATGATAGAAATCATGTGTCATTGATAACCTTACGTGAATCATTTTAGTGTTCTTTACTCAGCAGGCCATCCGAAAATGTCATTCAGTTCTCAATTTCTTGTTTCTTAATATGAGCTTTTTGGTTCAAATTTTAACAGAATAACATTTATTTTTACGTTCAACAGACGTATTTCTCATCCAGGAGAGAGGTTCTTGAGAATGCACTTGAATTACAATAAAAAGCCACTCGAAAGCAAATAGATTAACAAAACAACTGAGGGTCAAAAGGCTCGAAATTATGTGCATCATGACTCTTAAAAGTCGCTGTTTTTAGGCCAGAATTTTGACTTGAATAAACGTATTTCAAGACCTTACGATAACAGACCCCTTTGTGAATCAGTGGCTTTGCTTATGCGGTCATTTACAATCGCAAATACAATCAAACGGTAAACAGTTTTTCGCTCCAAGGGATCCATTCTTCTTAAGCAGCATGAGATGTGTTGTCTTCCTTTGATATTAGAATTATCCCACGCTCAAAAACAAAATAGCGCAGACCGGCAGATTGATTCAAGTCTAAATATCTTGGTAGTTGACCTTAATTCTCAAAACACACAACAGTAAAGTCTGCTAAACCTGGCGGTGTTAGTTAAAAGGCGCGACTACCTCTTTTCCCGCGCATTTCACGAGCCCAGTAAAACTGGATCCGCGCGCAAGCGTAAGCGCATCATGATCGGATACGCCTTGGCTTGAAAAGCGGTCAAAATAACAGTTTCCAGTTCTCTTAAAGTCAACCACTTGGGAGTATATGTGGGAGGCTTGTTTCGTGTGAAGCTGCTTGCCGGCTGACGAAGTGTTTTTTCCGACGGAGAGTTTAAGAAACTGTAATGCGATAGGAAGGACACGTAGGAAGACTAATGTCTGTATTCCAAGTGTTCTTTACTTTGATCTTATGGCATCAAGATCCAGCTGTGTAATCCTTATCCCTAAATTAACTAAATTTTGTCTTATGAATAAGTATGACGATACAATTTCTAAAAGGTGTAACAACCAAGAGTGCGTGACGGATTATAATAGTAGAATATGGTCAGGATTGGGATCAGGGAAATTAAGTGTCTTTCTAGATCTATTGAGTACACTGTTGAGTACACTACACTGTACTATGTGTCACGCCTTCTACTGTGTGACATCTTTTAGGGTGCAACAGTGAAGGCTGTGCAAGGATGTTAACAAAGACTGGTGTAAGTGCTACACTATGTTGAGTACACTCGTACACTGTACTATGTGTCACACCTTCTACTGTGTGACATCTTTTAGGGAGCAACAGTGAAGGCTGTGCAAGGATGTTAACAAGGACTGGTGTAAGAGCTACACTATGTTGAGTACACTACACTGTACTTTGTGTCACACCTTCTACTGTGACATCTTTTAGGGTGCAACAGTGAAGGCTGTGCAAGGATGTTAACAAGGACTGGTGTAAGAGCTTCACTATGTTGAGTACACTACACTGTACTATGTGTCACACCTTCTACTGTGTGACATCTTTTTGGGTGCCACAGTGAAGGCTGTGCAAGGATGTTAACACAACAAGGAGTACTGTACTTCACCGACAACCCAGTATACCGGGACTGATGCCGGAGGTGATACGATACTGTGCTGCGTCTTACATTGCACCATCAATATATCAAACTGCTTTTTATTTTAACTCGTATTTTTTGATACAAAAACTAGTCTTTTGGAAACCCATTCAGACATGAAAGAAGACGAAATCCTTTAGACAAACAATCAACTTTCTATCTAATATAAGTTCAGCGTGGAGAGATTACTTTTCCAATTAAAAACAAGACATGGTTACTCAGGATTAGTGTGAGCCAACATCAAGCGGTGCAATGCCGCAAATGAAGGTCATCTACAGTTGATCTTATAAAGTTAGAGTTTGTTTTGTCTTTTACTGCTGAGGTGGTTCTTCCAAGAATAGCTTGTTCATACGTGGGAATATTGTAGCAAGGCGACGTAGCAAGGTCTATGGCCTTGGGGAGCGATGGCTCGAGCTTGAGTTGACTTAGAATTCAATTTTGGACGCTAATCCAGGGTCGTTCCTTTCTCCATCTTTTTTTTAGCTTTTTTCCTCGATAATATGAATTTTCTGTCTTATTTCTAAAGTGTTCAACCCCGATGCGTTGCTCAAAACGTATTCCTAATTTTCAGCGAGTTTCAAATGAAGCAAAGCCAAACTTTATCAACCCGTAACAAGCTTTCACTTTTCATGCCCCTAGGGTTTGTACTGAAAGGGGGAGGGGGCTCTGATGCCTATCGGTAGGAGGGAAAAATGCCCTGGTTTGAACCAGAGGAGCTTGTCTTTAACATCAGCCCCTTGTTTAGGCTAAATATATCGCTCAACGGGTGTAAATATTAGTAAACACAAAACAGTAAAGTCACGAAAAAATAAAAAATCATTAAGAATGCAAATGATGGTAACCTTAATGCCTGGAGTATATCGTAGTTGATATAAATGATGTGGTTACATTTTGGCAGGATTTTATAGACAGATAATTCAACAGCTGCAGAAGTGCAATGAACGGGTTTAGTTTCCATTTAATAGTTTAGTGCAGGAAGCTATCATCTCTTTTAAAACGATTACACCTCAACTAATATCTTCATTGCAATCTGTTGATAGAACTGGCATTTTAGAACTACTAAACGCATGAGAAATACGAAGCAAACCAATTCAAAATCGCTAAATAGGAGGGCTACGACATTATAGAAAAGATAGGTTTAAAAATTATTTGCTTCAGTAACGATAGCCTTGTACTGGAGTTGGTAAACAACACGGTTGTTATTACGGTATTGAGCTGATCTGTCGCCGGTCATGTCAAACGTCCCACGCAGTTCGTTGTGAGGTAATACAGTTAATCAACATCCATCTGATTACCTCGGGGCGGGCTTTCAAAGCTTTGTTGAGCTAGTTTTGGGTCAACTTCACTGCATGCGATCATTGGCTTATCACGTAGTGGCAATTTGTGTGGGAAAATAGCCATAAACTACGAAGCAAAATGCAATACTGTACAACCTGCAGCACAATTTTATAGCTTTAATTGGACCTACGTGATGATTGCGAGGCCACTTTGGCCAAGAATTAGAAAGACTCACAACGATAACTAGAGGTCACGAGATTGACTTAATAAACAATATGCTATCTTACTTCAAGCACAGTGAAGTAGACGGCATCGATATAGAAGCAAGAAAGGACAGAAACTAGCTGGTTAAATAAATATGCGCTAAAATTAGAAATCACTTTCAAATGCTTCAAAAAATCTTGTGGGTTAAGTGTTTTTCTGATTCGTAGTCTACACGCGATGGTCTTGCGTGACGCGAGGAAAGACTCGGTACCAACGACGAGACTGAGTTAAGTTACACCCTTTAGCTACCAGTTTCTGTCTTTGAAGTTTAAACTTTTGTAGGAAAGATGTGGATATAATACCGGGAACCGTACTAAACAATTAAAGAAAAAAATATTTCTAGAACCAAAATTTGATCAAGTGATATATAAATCGACTCATCACATTCTTAATATACTATTTGTGGGTGTATTTAAAAAAATTGGCTTCAAAACAACTCAAAACTCAATGAGGTGTTACGTTACTAAGAATATTACGATTATTTTTGTACTCTTGTTTTGATAGCAACACCTCTATCTAGACTTAGAATAATAAATAACGTTGTTAGACCAACTCAAACTCAAGGGTTGATGCCATTAATAGTTATTTTTAGGTTATTTTGATCGTGTTTTTTTTTTTAGTTTTTAGTTCGGTCAAGGTTTCTTGTTTCAAAAGACGATGACGAGACACTTGTTTGGTTCATTTATAGTAACCAATTAGAAGATGTGATTCAAAGATTCAAAGCCAATCAGAAGACGTGTTTCAAGATATTAAAGTGAAATGATAACGACACTCACTTGATGGCTCAATCGTGGTAGCCAATCAGAAGACGTGTTTCAGGACACTCACCCTGTAAACTTTACTTTGACAATTTTTTGTTACATTCAACCAAGATGCTTGGAAAGGGGGGGGGGGGGGTGGGGCAAGGTAGAGAGTACCTTGCGCATCGCTCACGAACGTCAAGGAGACCATTAGAAAAGACAAGAAGCGTGCTATTAATCATATTCTCTCGACACACATCGTTACTTTCCTTTCTTTAGATCACGCGAATGTTATTACTTAGTTGACCATATTAGGCCATGGATGAAGTTAACCGTGAACCAATTTGTTCAATCAGTACCGGAAAATTATTTGCATTAAAAACGCGACGCCTGTTTGTCTGGGTCTGAAAATAGATTTTCTAAACTCAAATTTTACTAGTCCCTTCTTTTCCCTCCATACTAAGTTTCCCTCGGGTTTTTCCCCCGTGTTGGACACGTGGGGAGTAGGTGCGCTCCCCTCGTCTTCAAGACGGGAAAAAACACGAGTCTCGAGGGAAAAGAGGGACTGTAACAGTCTAACATAAACTGGACAAGAACAGATTGACGAGCTAGAATTCGTGAGAACTTTAGCCAAGTATGTTACTTGCATTTGACTCGTCTTTGAAATCAAAAGGTAGATGTATTATTATTGTAAACTGGTAACAAAAATCATTGAACTTGACCTGTGGTTAATTATGTGTAATTATATCATATATGACGGGCGACCAATATATACTGTTTTGTTTTAGTTCTTATTTGTCATGACCAGTATATAATTGGGTTCCAATAGCGTGAACAATACAAAGAGCACAGAACATGAGATAATTTATTGAAGCCCAAGAAAACTACCTGTTTTATAAATTTAACTTTCCACCAAATTTGTACAAGTGGACTTATTGTCTATTTAACTCTGGTTGATAGGTAGATAGGTTAGGATAGTATAGGGTAGGGTAGCATAAGTAGAGTATTTTTTGGGCTGGGTGGGTGGGTATGAATATAGATATGTATATATTCTAATATTAAGTATAGGAGTAGCTGGGAGGGTTTTTATATATTTCTATTTTTAGATAGTTATATATATATTAACATAGAAGAGCCACTGTGGAAATTATTATTATTAAACTATTATCATCAACCATTATTATTATTATTATTATTATTATTATTATTATTATTATTAATTTTATTATTATTATTGTTTAGGTAGGGTAGGGTAGAGAAGAGTAGGGTTGCTCTGTAGGTAAGATAGAATAAGGTAGCGTAGGCTAGGGTAGAGTTGATATAGGTAAGGTAGGGTAGGGTATAAGCAGGGTATGTAGGTAGTGTAGGGTAGAGTTGGTGTGTAGGTAGGGTAGGATAGGGGAAGGAAAGGATGGTAGAAGGTAGGGCACATGCGTAGTTTAGGATAGGAGAAGGTAGGGCAGGGTAGGGCTGTAGGGCAGGGTAGGGTATATAGGGCAGGGTAGGGCTGTAGGGCAGGGTTTATAGGGCAGGGTAGGGTATATAGGGCATGTAGGGCAGGGTAGGGTAGCGTAATAATAATAAAAAAATAATGATAGAATTATTTTTACATCACGGTCTTAAACTTGATGGGTTTCTTGCCAGTCTTTCACAAACAGACTGGACAGATAATTGAATAGACCCTTTTGGTTGTAATATTTTCCCATTTCAGACCATGTGTCATTCCCTTCAGTTGAGAATAAGATTCTTTGTTTGAATTGTATTCATATACATGTCTTCACAGGTGCAACCGTTAAACAAAGAAATAATACTCTAGGGAATAACTGAACTTGTTGTCTGAAATAGGGAAAACATTATACGCTAAAAAGTCTATAGAGGCTTTGCACCATCACGTGATGGCAGCCATGACAGGAGGCAGGAACACTGGAGTCTTCCCCCCTGGGAAACTGAATTCTTTCTCATGTAAATCATATTAGACCAGATTCAATTGTTCCTGCCTCCTGTCATGGCTGCCCTTACGTGATGGTGCAAAGCCTCTATTGGTATGAACAATTATTTATTTCTTCAGTCAAGAAACTAATTCTTAGCAAAATAAAGAATGCTCATGATCCTAGTCATTCTATAATGTCTAACAATGACTCACACTTTCAATGATAGACTATAGCTACTGATGGATTTATAATGGTATCGAACCAAAAACCCAAGTCATGATCATACGGTAGACATATTTTTAGATGTCATCGTTAAACGCAAAACAGATACTAAGCAATTATTGGACGAGGTTGTTTCGGCATCGGCAAATAATTGCTTGCTCGCCACTAACAAATCTCGATATTTTACGATAACCGAGTTCAATAATCGTTTTATCATTCAAATTATTTTCTAATCTTTGAGGGGCAGTGCGCAAGAGTCAAACAATAACAAAGAAGTCAGTTCATTTTTTCAGGGAAGCGAGCCATTGTCAAATGCAGCATTACTACGCATGAGCAGACCGTTATTTGCAGTGAAATGGCTTTGTAGCGTAATGCGCATGAGCAGACCGTTATTTGTAGGCAGTTATTTGCAGTTCTCTCGGCCAATCAAAATGACGGAAAAAATAGTTTGAATGATAATATATATTCTTAGTGTAGTAGCCCCATCTTCACAAACAGTTCACCAAGGCTTGTATCAACCTTTAGTCCTGCTATTTCATTCTTGACTTCAATGCTTGTACTATCTTTCATTTTATACGCCTCGGTCAACATAAGGTATAAAAAGTTGCCATTAATACAATCAAAGATGATACGTGATCTACTTTTCCCGCCTTTTCCTTTTTTGGCGGGAATTCCGTTCCCGCCACAAACGCGTCTGGTCGCTGCGTCCAGCTTTGCGGGAGTGAGATTCTCCACGCATTTGTCGTATCCCAATTGTTTCATTGTTTCTCCAACATCCGGATAACCAATGATCTTGCCCTTGAAGGGGTGTTTAAGATCTGCACAGCCATTGATCTTATCACAGATGGACAGAAGATCCTTACGAATTATGTTCCGGCATTTTTCGATGTCACCTGTACCGACAATCCACTTTACTCCTTGTATGCCTTTAAACTGCTTTTTGACACCTTTGGGTCCACACGGACTCTCCACGACTGATTTTCTTGGTGAAGAAATAGCCTTGAAATATGTATTCAGTGGGAAAAGATCTCCTCTTTTAAAGAAAGTGCTGGTAACGACAGTATGTGAAATGCCTCCAATAGTTGTCAAATCCGTGACACTTTGATCAAGGATGTGCTTTTCAAACGCTATCTCTGAACTCATTCTTCTGTTGAAGCTTAGGACTCCAACTGTCTTGCTTGAACTCGATAAGCCTCCGCTAAGGAAGTTAACCAGCTGCCATTTAAATAACGCTTCGGTATGGGCTTTGTTTTCGACCACTGAAAACGGACTCACGAGAAATGGCACTGTTTTATTGGCAAATATCAGGTTTACCTCCCCAATTTGCTTGAACCACGCCGAGGGGTTTACAGCAACAAGTCTCTCGTTAATAGAGAAAAAAATGGGCGAAGTCAAGTGGTGGTCACGTGGGATAGCCTTGTTTGCTGCTTTCACGAGAGGAAAGATGTACGTTTCTATGGAAACGTTACCGCTGAAGATTTTGTTGAAGTCCATGGCAACCTCACTCGGAGTCGTTTTGATCTTCTTGATGTCTGTTGGCTTGAGGTCTTTGTTTTTTCGCAGCGAGAATTTATATACGGACATCGATAACGTGTGTGGTTTATCTCGTGGGGTTATAACGATACCGTAGTCAGTACAAGGAGCAAGGCATGGAGAGAATTGACCTGCGAAAATGATAACACGTGGTTAGATAACAATTCTGTTAAGCGAGCAAATATACACAAGCAGGTCACGTGATTATTTTCCTGCCATTTTTGGATTGGCGGGAAATAACTTTCTCTTGCGTGGATCTGGTCATGTCTCACGTCATTAATAAATTCGAAAATAAAATTCCTCGCATTTGTCACACATTATGGGGAGCTAGAGTTAGCACGTGAACAATTCACCAGCTGTACCCAATCCTAAATCGTTATTCTGTACCAAAGGAAACCCATAAGGAAATATCTAGAAAGAGTAACGAGATAAACTAACTTACCCATTTCCGAGAGATAAGCTCCTTCACTTGTATAACACACAAACAGCAGCAACAAAACAAACAAACTCAAGACACTGCGCATGGCCAAAGCGGACGACAGCTGAGCAGCTGGTAAAGACTAAAAGTGAATATTTTAGGCGAACATGGATTAAGAATACCACCACTAAATATATGATATATTATTTTTGCTTTTAGGCATTATTGTAAATAAAAACTAGCAAAAATATAAAAATTAACAAGTATCAATACAAGTCAAAACATTTCACGGAAGGAAATTTTCAAAAAATGTACTTTTGTTCAAGGTTGCCGTCCCAAACAGGTTCAGTAAAATATTTTTTTTTTTTTTTACATTTTCGTAGGGGAAAAAAAATTCAGTTGGAAGAAAAGTGGAAGGATTTTCAGCAGAGGATCAAAATTGAGGTATTGTGTGATCATATCTTAATGTAAATAAGTTTGACATAGAATCAACAACCTGTTTAATCAAAAGAAAGACAATAATGATCAACCTGTTTTATTGACTTTGATTATATCCAAACCAAAAACGTTTAAAGTTTTAGTTTCTGTGTGTCATTCTAAAATCATTTGAGAACTTCCAGGGGCGTAATCTAAACTAAACGAGGAATGAATAAGGCATAAAGTTGAAGTTTTCTATGGAGGAAAAGAAGTAGCGGAGAGAGAGAAAGAAAAATAACGAGAAAGAAAACACAAAGGAAAAAATTCGGGCTATTCATATAACGGTCGAGAAGACGACTATGTACTTTTCCAGGAAATAAAGTAAGGACTTAATATTGGCTACGTTTGAATCATTCCCGATAAGGCAACATAAGAGAAAAACAAACCAGAGGTGGGTCATTCGCTCAATCAGGTCAAAGGTCGATCAATAATTTGTACAGCACAAAATAAACATTATATAAAATATAATATTTTGAAAACTTAATATAATATTTACCAAATAAAAAAAGCCACACAAATGATAAAATTAGATGTAGATATCTATGATTACCTTGGCGAGTTTCTTCGTAAAAAATCGGGTTTGAATTTCGAGATGAAAAACTGGTATCAATGACAGAATCTGAAGTGTATTGGGGTACGAGTGACTGTGAACGTACTGGTGGTTGTATTTAATCCAGACGTGTTCCACACAGGTGTTTAGTTGTCTTAAAAACGGTGAAAAAGGGAAAATCTTAACAGGCGAGTAATATCATTGAAAAATTTTTTTTTTTAATGTGTTGATGATTTTAGGTTAATTTAACGTGCCTGAAAAAGTTAATTTATTTTTGGAACGTATGGACTGTATTTATTATTTTTTTTTATCTACATACGACATTGAAAAATTCTAAAAAATGTCAGAATTGTTTTTGTCGCCGGTAATAGCTTTTTTACTTGGTATATATTGATCAGTTTTACGATATAATTGTGGTTTGATTTTTTCAATGCCGGATCATTTTTAACGCGTCATTCGTATTGCAAAAGCCGAGAATACAATTATCTTCATCACATTTTACAGACCCCCAACTGTGCGGTTTTTTTAATGCATTTTTTAAACCCTTCAAAAAATATTATGTAATCAAGACATTGACTTGACATTCTCATTTTTTTAAATTCATTATTAGGACAATAATTGGCTTAAGTAACTAAAAAAAAGTCAAAAGGTAGTCAGTGTCCTTGACCTATAGAACTCTTTGTTTGACAACTTTGTACTATTGCTAAATACTAGGTTCTTGTCCTTGACAATGATTTCTGTTCAACGAGGTTCCGTTTCCAAAAATTTATCTGACAGTTGTTTGGTTTCTACAAAGAAATATTAATCTTAAAAATAATATCATTTTTCATTATATCACACTCTCACAGGTCTTCGCGACAGTAGCCATGTTGTTTGGTCAACCGCCACTCCCACAAGGCGTTTTCTTCTTCATTTTGACTGTTCTTATCATGATGGACATGACAAATTCTGCCACCGTATCGGATAAAGGTAAGATTTCATTTAGAAAAAAGGCGCCGATAATTTTGAATCGAATGTCTTAGAATTTAAATCATTATTATGACGAAAGATGGCAGCCATGTTGGATGATGTAAAAACAAAAATCTATAATTTCTCGTCCAATCTATCCAAGTTGGTAGCTGTGCCATCTCTCTAGAATCTCAAGAATTTCCCCTATTTTTAGAATAATCTACAGTAAAAAATAGATAAAAAAAAAACAACTTTCAAAGCGTTTGTTACTGATACCAAAATACCGAGTTGGCTAATTGTGACGTCATGGCCGCCATGTTGAATCTTGCTTATCAAAAGACGAGGGCTTTTTCGTGCCTTTTTACTTTTGCTGTTAAGTGGATGGTATTTTCAAGGCAATATCATGTTTAAAAAAAATCGGGTTACCTTATAAGTTGTATTTGTGTTTCTTGGTCGTGAGGTCGGTACTGGCATTACTCCATTACAGCTGAGCAAGGCCAGTGAGACGAGAAATGGCAATAGACCCCTTGCAGCACGTCGGAATACAGATCAATTTGAAGGACAAAACAATAGGTTCCAATATTCTGAGGAGATTGTAAATTCTTTTGTTTTGTCCTCCAAGTTAAGCTGCTTTGACGTCTCGTGATAGGGGTCTATCGAACTTTGAACTGCCATCTCTACTAAATGAGGGTTAACTTGAAAATTTTACAAACTAACACCAACCTATTTATTTCGCTAGGTCGAATTTCTCCTTGCACACCGCCGTGCACAGAATACGGTATCGTTGCTACAGCGAGGCTAGAAAGAATAGATTTAAAAATATACAGAGTAGAACGACGTGCCAAAGATGCCATAGCTAAAGTATCAGACGTAAGTGAGGTGGTCACCAGTCCTAGCAAATGGCAGATCAACATCACTGCTATCCTGTACGAACCAGACACGTTTGATCCTATTCTAAAAGCCGTAGTGGAATCTGCAAAGAAGGTCATTCCAGTAAATAATCAGTTCTCGACGCCATTTTTCTTTTTGGTACTTCAGTCGGAGGAGGGAATTTACGATGAAGCATTCAACGCCATGTCTGTAAAAGTCATTGACTTCATGAATAATATCAACAACCATCCCTTTTTGCCTCCAAGCAAGGGATCTATTCGAATTATCCACGGAAAAACCGAGATTTTATTCAAATGGCTAACGGCAAATTTCCTAGCCGGGTTTTTCGACCAAGCCAAGAAATCACATTCAAAAGTTGGTGTATTGAGTTTAAGCCTCAACACAGTCACACAGATCGCGTATCCGGTTCACATAACAAGCATGAACGCTTCAGAGCTTGTGATCGTAGGAACAATGCCGTACCTCTTGATTGCGCAAGCCTACACTACACAAGGTTTTGGAACGACTTTACGGAAGTACTTCACTGCCTTAGGTCAAAGTAAAGGTCAACAAACCAGTCCATGCAGTCCACAAGGAGCCCGA
This sequence comes from Anthopleura sola, assembly GCA_023349425.1. Classification (NCBI taxonomy): domain Eukaryota; kingdom Metazoa; phylum Cnidaria; class Anthozoa; order Actiniaria; family Actiniidae; genus Anthopleura; species Anthopleura sola. Next base: position 10,106,078 of record JALHLI010000002.1, read on the forward strand.
ATACAGGTTATTGATGGTGAGATTCAAAAACAGTATATTGGGAACGGAAATGTCCAGGAATGCCGAAGGATTCTCAATGACGTCGTTTTGAATGATTACGGTCGTTGGACTCGAAGTCCTTACGTACAAAAACCGCCAAAGCACATCAAATTCTACGTGTTACCGGAAGTCACTAAGGTGCTAAATGATATCGGATGTCCCGGATGTACCAAGGTCTTCACTCCCGCCAAAATTGATGCGGCAGCGCGTCAGTACTGCCGTACCTCAAAGCTTAGGAACGGTGATCTACCGTCCACCAAGAATTGCCTTAATGCCAATTTCTTTTATCTCATGCTAACACAGTCATATCATTTAGCAAACAATGTTCCCATTACAGTTTTGCCGAAGTCAAAACATGGAATTGAAGAGGACTGGGCACTAGGAGCCTTACTTTACAAGTTGCGATTGTTGACCTATGAAAGTGTCCCTTAAGGATCAACTTATTTTCATTTTAGCTGCTTTGTTACACTAATGCTGAATAATGCTTAAATGAAAAACTTACGGCACGCTGGGGCTGCGCCTTGTCGTAGGCGTACCGTGCATGAACCGCTCCATAACCGTGCCGTGACTTTTCGCACTCATATGAAATCTGCGCTGCGCTAATGCTGTTTAATGCTGAAAGCTTATAATAAGTGCGGGTACAAGACCGCCAAATCGTAACTTTATATTGCGTAATGCATTGATCGATTATAGCTTTTAAAAATATCACGATATACTATCATTTAACCACGCCGAGATATCAAAATTATCAGTCCAAATTTACATGCCATAGCTCCAGTCAATAAATAATCCAAGACAATTTACCAGAAGTGACTTTGGTTTTGGCTAAAAAACTGCTAAATATGAATACATTTTGAATATATAAATATATAGTTAAATAATTATTGAAATTTGTAATAGAAGGGATGGTTCCTATTTGTGATAGGTCCAGATTGGAAAAAAGACATTGTCTTTATCTGCTATGACCCAATAAACATTTATTCTTCTTCTTATTAATATTAATTAATATTAATATTAGCATATATTAGCACTCCAAGTAGTTGCTTAAGAAATAGGCTCTTGAGGTTTTAAACGTTTTATCTCTAATTTTGATACTTTTGATGCTTTTCACCACGCTAATTTTATTTCTAAGTATTTCTACTGTTAAATTATGCTTTCTTATTCGAGAAATTCTTTACTATCTTGCTGTTTGTGGTGGAAATGTTCTGTGGGCTTTCAAACTTCCCGCCATTGTTTGACAACTGGTCATCGCTATGGTCAATTTCCACTGGATTCTTCGACTTGGAATACTATGAAATCTCTTGGTATCTTACGTCAGTTCAGAGGAAAACGTAGTGGTCGATCTCAAGCAAAAGACGATGGTATTCGATCGATAAAATCAATCTCTTCTCGTTCTACCAGGAAATTAAATATTCAAGATTCGTTCCTTCGTTCACCTTGGCTGAACACCGTGAATAAACACAAGCATCTTCATCGTGGAATCAATACCAATAACTTGTGCTACCCTCTCCGCATACCTTTATCATCAAATGTTCGAAGAAGCTCTAAACTTTGCCTATTAAACTGCCGGTCAGTATGCAATAAACCTTTGATTATAAATGATTTTATTGTTGAAAATGATATTGAGTTGCTTTGTTTAACTGAAACTTGGTTGAATACAAATAATGTAAATTTACACTTAGTGGTTAATGAAATAACTCCGAAGGGCTATGTTTTTCACCACATCCCTAGAAAATCTAGAGGAGGAGGTGTTGGTCTACTTTTTAAAAAATCTCTAAAATTAAATAAAATTTCGATATCTAAATTTAAGTCGTTTGAGATCATGGGTATGTCTCTAAACTCATCTCCGTCTACTATTTCTATTTTTATTTTATATAGACCACCTCCATCAAGTCAGAACAAACTTTCAAATCAAATGTTTTTTGATGAGTTTTCTCATTTTCTAGAACAGTTTTCTATTAATTCAGCCTCATTTCTTCTTGTGGGTGATTTCAACTTTCATGTTGAAGACCCAACTAATTCTCATGCTCTTGAATTTCTTAATATCTTAAATCTTTTCAACTTGTCTCAACATGTTGAACAGCCTACATACAAAGAGAAACACATACTCGACCTTGTTATTACCAACACCAACAGCAATTTAATTGATAAAGTTTGTGTCTCTGATCCTGCAATATCCGATCACTCTGCTGTGTTTTGTGAACTACTTACTAAAAAACCATCTTTTGAAAGAGTTGTTGCAAAATGCCGAAAGATCAAATCAATTGACGTTGAATCATTAAAAAGAGATATTGCTCGTTCCAGTTTAATAACCTCACCAGCAGAGGATATCAACAGCCTTACTTCACAATATCACTCTGATCTGTTGTCTATCCTAGACTCACATGCTCCTGTCAAAGAGCGTATTATAACAATGAGACCATCAGCTCCTTGGTACACGGAAAGGATAAAATCTGAAAAGACTAAGCGTCGAAGACTTGAGAGAACCTGGCGAGTGTCACGTCTTACAATTCATCGTGATTTATATGTAGAGCAATGTTGGGTTGTAAAGAAACTTATTCAGAAATCTAAAGATGAGTATTTTTCTAACATTATTAATGATAATAAGTCCAATCAGAAGGTTTTGTTTTCCACTTTTGACAAATGGCTACACAGGAATCCGGAGCAATCCTTTCCTGCTGCACCTACCGCTAAACATCTTGCTAACTCTTTTGGTGACTTCTTTGTTGGCAAAATTAAGGCTTATCAAAGTAGTTTTGTTTCTTATTCATCCTTCCTGGACACTCATCCAGCTTTACCAGTGTCTCAACATCTTATTTCATTTTCTGAAATTGCATGTGAGGATCTGTCTAAACTCATTCTTCCACTTGTCAGCAAATCCTGTGATCTGGACCCTCTGCCTGGTGTTATTCTCAAAAGAACCATTGAAATGCTCCTTCCTTCGATTACAAAAATAATCAACTTATCTTTAAATACTGCAACAGTGCCAAGCAATTTAAAGGAAGCGATAGTGAGACCAGTCATCAAAAAACAGAATCTGCCTCATGAGGAATTTTCCAGTTTCAGACCAATATCAAACTTGACATTTCTCTCTAAGATTGTAGAAAAGGTGGTTGCCTCTCAACTAACAGATCACTTGGAGAAAAATGATCTTCATGAAAAATTCCAATCTGCATATAAGAAATTCCATAGTGTTGAAACAGCACTTTTGAGAGTTCACAATGATATTCTTCAAGCTATTGACAGACGATCTGCAGTTATTTTAGTATTACTTGACCTATCAGCTGCCTTCGATACGGTAGATCATAACATTCTTCTTGAGAGGCTTTCAACTAGATACGGCATCAATGGAAAAGCTCTTCGATGGTTTAAATCCTACCTCAGTGATAGATGCTTTCGAGTGAAAGTAAACGGTGCTTCATCTTCTTCTCAATTTCTAGAATGCGGTGTCCCCCAAGGCTCTATTCTGGGACCCATTTTATTTCTTTTATACACCGCACCAATTGGTGATATTATGCGGAAGTTCAACATCAACTTTCATTTATATGCTGATGACACCCAACTTTATTTCACATTTTCTACATCTTCCTCAATTGAGTTAGATAGAGCAAAACAGCAAATTCAGACCTGTGTATCTGAAATTGATAGATGGATGACTTCCAACAAGTTGAAACTTAATAACGACAAAACTGAAATTCTTGTTTTAACTAACCCTCGTCGTCCTAGACCATCTATTGAATCTCTTCAAATTTCGAACTCATCTATTGCTCCATCAACATCTGCTCGTAACATCGGTGTCATCTTTGATGAGTCTTTGTCGTTGGATAATCAGATACTTTCTGTATGTAAGACCTGTTTTTTTCATATTCATAATATTTGGAAAATCAGAAAGTATTTGAGTCGTAATGCATGCGAAACTCTTGTCCATGCCCTAATTTCCACGAAGCTTGACTTCTGCAATTCTTTATTATATGGTCTCCCTAACGCTTCCCTGAAAAAGTTGCAGCATGCTCAAAACGCAGCAGCTAGGCTTATTACCTTCTCAAGGAAACAAGAACATATCACTCCCATCTTATGTGATTTGCACTGGCTACCTGTTGAACAGCGTATTGTTTTCAAGATTATTTTACTTACTTTCAAAGTTTTACATAATCAGACCCCTTCTTATCTATTTGACTTGGTACAACCTTATGTGCCATCACGTTCCTTAAGATCAAAGTCTCAGAACCTTTTGACCAAACCTAATTATAACTTAAATCACTATGGCAAAAGAGCCTTCTCCACTGCAGCCCCTGATCTATGGAATAGTCTCCCACAGAACATAAGATCATCTACATCACTCTTGCACTTCAAACGTGAGGTTAAAACCTGGCTTTTTAAGCAAGCATTTTATTAGTTGTTTTATTATGAAACCATACTATTTTACATTTTCATTTTAAAATTTTATATCAATACACTTCTTTTATCATGTTGTCTCTCTCTCTATATATATATATATATAAATAAATTAAACATGATATCTTCATCAAGTCAATTATACACAATTACAAAATAATAATTAAGTTAATGTTACCAATTTTTATTTTTAATATAATATAACCTTAACTGTAAAGCGCAGTTGAACCATGGGGAATTAGCGCTCAATAAAATATAATTTATTATTATTATTATAGCCTTGCCGGCCAAGAACAAAACCTATCCAGGAAAGAATAGGAAAAATATAATACTTAAACTGCTGATGCATTTAATAAAATTGCTTTAATAACCTTACAAAATTTCGTCGTGCGAGATGTACGAATCGTACTTTTAACACTGATGCTCGTTTGAGTGACTGTTCAGTGGTCAATCCTTCGTGTATATACTGGGTGTATAACAAGGCGTATATACTGGGTGTATAACAAGGTGTATAACAAGGTGTATATACTGGGTGTATATGCTGGGTGTATAACAAGGTGTATATACTGGGTGTATAACAAGGTTTGTTATATAGCTAATCATTTTGACTATATAACGAGCATTCTCATTGGTTGATAGATGCTCACGTGATACAAGTTAAATCTAACTGTATCCCGACCGGGATACAAGTGCCCAGCGCACGGAATAAAAGTTCAAATTATCTAAATTGACTTGTCTAAAATGATTAGCTATATAACAAAACGCTTAATGACTGATCCCTCGGGAAACCAGTTAGTTTTGTTTCCCTCGAATCTCGATGTTTCCCTCGGCGGACCTCGGGAAACATCGAGATTCTCGGGAAACAAAACTAACTGTTTCCCTCGGGACCAGTCATTAAGTGTATAGTATATACTGGGTGTATAACAAGGTGTATATACTGGGTGTATAACAAGGTGTATATACTGGGTGTATAACAAGGTGTATATACTGGGTGTATAACAAGGTGTATATACTGGGTGTATAACAAGGTGTATATACTGGGTGTATAACAAGGTGTATATACTGGGTGTATAACAAGGTGTATATACTGGGTGTATAACAAGGTGTATATACTGGGTGTATAACAAGGTGTATATACTGGTTTAGCTTTCATCACCACGAGGTATTTTGGGTCAAATAAGAAGCCCAAAGGAGTTCTATTTACAGCTCCGCAAATGAATTGCATTCTGGTCTAGCTTGGGTCCAAACATCATTGTATTCTGGTCTAGGTAACATCCCTACAAGAGGCATTTTGACTTTTGATTGGTCAAATTAGAAGGTAGGGGGACGGGAGTTTTGTTTACAAATGCTTTTTCCTTTACTTTAAAACGAAGTGCATTCTGGTGTAGCTTGGGTCCAAGCATCTTCATTGGTACTCTTGTTTAGCAAACATCACCACCTAAGACTTCCTATTTGATTGGTCAAATCAGGTGAAAAATTACAGCTTTACTCAATGCTACTTGTCTTTTTGGCTACGTAACGAAGTGCATTCTGGTCTAGCTTGGGTCCAAACATGTTGTTATTCCTGTCTGGCTGACCACCACTAGGCATCGTATTTGATTGGTCAAAACAGCAGGTAATAGTTTTATTCACTGCTACCTCAGGAGCGTAGCCAGGAATTTGCCATGGGGGGGGGGGGGGGGGGGGGTTTACCCGTTTCCATAACATCTGGCTACGCCCCTGTACCTCTTTCTTCCTACATAACAAAGTGCTTTCTGTACTAGTCACGATAAAATGGCGCTGAAAAATAATTGGCTTGAATTAACATAACGGGAAGAATTTCCTTTGTATTCCAGCTCTCTTTCCATCAGTACTACAAACATAATCTCTAAATAGAATAAAATAAATAGCTTTACAACACAAGTAAATAGAACAACTTCCGGCATTGTAAGATTCAACTTTACTTCCGCTTTTAGAGATACACGACATTTACTTCCGGTACAGATTATTAGAGCATCTAATGCTATTAAAATTATTACGTTCACATTTAATAATTTGGAAATATTATTTCCGGTATTGTAATATTAGAGTTGAATAATACATAGACCTTTGAGATAATAATATAACATATTTATAATAATAAATAATAATAATAGTAATAATATTTATATATAATATTTATCTAAATTTTCTATTTGAAATGATAATTTTTAGCCTTTTATATATTTTGCATCGGATATGGGAAATTCCTCACTCCCACCACAGGGATCCCAAAAGGGAAATATCAAAACAGATGACTTTCCTGATGAAAATTTCTGGTTTAACTCATGACAATTTACAGGGTAATAATTACCAGTAATTATTCAAAGTGAAATAGTTTCAGTTTCTTGGGAACAAAAATATACCAATTTTTAAAAATCTGTTAGCTCTCAACTATAAAGGTTATTTAAATTTCCAACATTTTCAGATGAATTTTGAAATTCATCCCAGAAAACTGTGCAGTAGTAATTATTCAATTCATTCCTACTTTGTTGAAAGTGTTTCGTCCTGACAGCTAAGTCAAGTAACACCAGATGTTTCAAAAATGCTGACACCATGAATTAAAATTCAAAACAATCTATCCTTTCTGCCATAGCTTTGTTCTTGCTGTCATAAAATCCTATTTTATTTAATGCTACTTAAGGTAGAAAATCTCATTTTTTGAGAAAATTCTTTCCAATTTTTCAAAATATAAGGTTCCTTTACTCCCACTCCATAATGGAGTCATAAATATTTATCTGGATCTACCCATTAGTTCGAGGAAAAACATTTTTGTCCTGAGGAGGAAGAATAACTAAGAACTGTATTAGAACCATTTATTCATGTTTCTGTGACCCCAACAACATTTAAATTATAGTTTTTTTTTTTGTTGGAATAAAATTTTCATTGAATTTTGTTTCTGACAATCACAAAATAACCAAGAAAATGTAAATTTGATGCATGGATGGCAAAATGTACTGCTTCTCCAGCTATTTCACACTTGGCATAAGAATAAATTATTATGTTGCACCAATTCACACTTGAGTTTTTAAGCATAAGAATAAGCATAAACATATGAAAATGGAATTATTTTCTATTTTCTCATGCTTATGTCAAATGTGAACCAGCTGTTAGTGACACAGAAACATGAAAAAATAGCATAATAAAATCAATAATTCTTTCAGGAATTTGAATAAACATGAAATAAATAAATATATATTCTCTTGGGATCATCGAGTCGAACGATGAATAAATGGATAATAGTGTCTTCTTTTCCTCTTGAAAATAAACCTATCCTCTTCGTATTCGTACTGACTGGGTAAGAAAGCAACAGTTATATATACCAGGATCATTGCTAGTGAAAAGAGTATTCCATAAATAGTAGGGAGCATGTTGTCGGAGACTGCTGTTCGCGTCTTCCTTTTGCAAATTTGCCACTCCTTAGCAGTAAGCCTTGAGGGCTCATGAAGAGGAAGCTTAGCATGTACATATTCTATCTCGCTGCTGTTGAATTTATGTCCAATAGCAATTGCAGTGGCCCATTCGCAAGGATTAAAGTTCGGCAAGGTATCAACCATCCAGTTACTCAAAAGAAATCCAGGCATGAATAATGGTCGTACTCCCATTTCCCTCAATAGAATTCCTAGATAAGCATCCTCCACATGGAAAGGTTTAAATTTCTCAGTCAGACTAAGAAACTGGGGTATGAGGTTGTGTGTGAAGATGTAAAATGGTCCACCACAGTAAGGGGGATAAAAGTCTTCATTAAAGTACATTTTACTTATTGCATGCTTATTTGACACATCGCGGAATACTGCTGCATTGGTCATGACATATCCCCCAAAGAAGCGGGCAGGAGCTTGATTCAACACTATCATCAGACGAGGCAGACTGATATAAGTATCATCATCACCTTTAAGGATAAATTTAGTCTTGATATTTTCTGCCCATTTAAAGCCCATATATACCTTGATTATCAAATTATTATAAACATCATGAAAGTTTCCAATCACCATATCATTGTATGTCCTTGCTTCCTCTTCGATTTCTTCATTCAGTGTTTCGTTGTCACTTGTTCCCAAGAGGAATACCAGTCGAAATGAATGGTTAATGATAGCCTTAAAAGGAAATCCATGTTTGACAGACGAGCTGTAACTAGGTATCCCTGACAGGGTTTTCACGTTTCCCCAAGTTTTTCGAATGGTTTGTCGTCGGTCGAAGTTCGGTTCTCTTGCCGTTGCAGAATTCACCAAGACAAGTAAAAATATCTCTTTATCGTCGAACTTCGGCACCACATGAGGTATCACAACACTGAAGTTGACTGGAGGATAATATTCGTGCAGAATGCGATAATCCAAAGTTGGAGGAACCGTCGAATTAATAGTTTCATTATTTCTGTTGATCCTTGTAACATTTGCAATGCCATTTTGTTTTTCATTTATTTTAGTTCGAACAAATCGTCGATTTTTTTGCTTCCGAAGAGCCCAATTCGAGTTCAAATGCGAGTAAAATCGAGAAGACTTTGTATAAGCCGGCACTGAAGGTGTAAATGAAATATTATTTTGATCTCTCGTTCGACGATCGTCTATGTCAAGCGTAGAATTCATTACAGGCCTTGATCTTCTTGAGGAAGATTTTACCATCAACACTCGACTAACGATCACGACTTGGAATACTATAAGAACACAAGCTGATAATAAAAATACGAAATTTTTCCGCTTAAAACTTTTGAATTTTAGCGTAAACCTGATAGAACGGAATAGCCTTGCTCGCAGCCGTCTTCCTTCTGCCATGATTGATCTGTATTTACAATTTGAAGAGCATTAAGAAATTCTACGTCAAACTGAAATGTATTAATCATTAACCTGATAATGTTTTTTACATCTAAATTTAATAATACCACTATTGTGGTTTCGGGTAATATTGTGAAACGTGTATTTATTTGTGTGTTACTTTGGCACATTAAATAATTATTAAGTTTACCCAAGCAAGTATAAGATTTAAGTTTTTTTTGGGGTGCGAGTTCGAGAATGGTAAGAATCCTCTAGATAATATCTTAGAAAAATCCTACTCATTGTACAACCGGCTTTCACTTTTCGAATGATAGATATCTAACCAGGATATTTTTACAATTAGAAAGATTATCACGGCATTGAGGAATAAGATTGTACTCAAAGATAGCTTATAAGATATTCATGTTGAATTTATTCATCACCTGGAAAAAATGAATAAGAAGGGTGCGTGAATACTTTAATTCAATGAACGACGGACCAGAAAATGTTGAAGACAAATGAATTTAGCTTACATAACAAAGCTGTCGGAAAAAAACCTTGTGAGAATGAATTGTTGATTTAAAACTTTCTTCATGAGGTAAGAATGAAAGGATTAAACAAACGTGATGTTCGATGTGAAAAATAATTTTTACACCGGCATCGAATGAGAAAAGTTTTTCGCGATAAAAGATCGAAAGTCGAAAAGGTAAGTCGAAAATAACAGGAAATATTTCACTTACGAAACAAAAAACAAGAATATTTCAATATTTATATAACAATATTATTCATAATATGAACGAAAGGTTTCGAGGAAAAGTAAGAAGAGGAAAGGAAAAAAAAAATCCTGAATTGGACGCATTTAAAAAATAATATTTTGCAGGACAACTCGAGGGATAACTTTTTCGAGAAAAACAACTTAATTGGCTTTATTTACACGTTTAATACCTTAATCCTTGTAACTATTCCGTGGTAGAATCAATAAAAGAATTCTTAATTTCCAGAACGAATTTTTAATTTTATGAAGAAATATTCCAAACATGAACTTTCAAGGTCACGCAAGTCAGTAAACTGTGGCTGCAGTAATTATTAAACAGCGCTTCAACTTTCAGCCATTAATTCAAGCTTTTTAACCAATACGTACTGTACCGCTTCCCAAATTAAAGTGTTTAGAGTTAAGATTTTTATCGGTACTGAGACAAGTTATTACTGAGCGTCTGGGGAAGTTACGGCTTTAAAGAAAGCACTAAGCCCGCGAAATAACTAATACGCTTTAGTAGACCAAAATCCCATTGTTTTTTGTGTGTCTATTTGACTATTACACTTTAACAAGCACTTTTTATTTCAAAGGGTTAAGTGAATTCTAACTCGAACAAAGAGCGCGTGCGTCATACTGTAGCATTAGAATGGCTTCCCTATGTTTCTGTACAATATCCATTCACGGGGAAAACAGGCGACTAGAGTACAACATTAGAATGGCTTTCCCGTCATGTTTCTAAACGATCTATTCATTCACAACGGCCACGGAGAAAAATGCGATTAGAGTATAGCATTAGAATGGCTTCCCCATGTTTCTGTACAATCCATTCATTCATCAAAGCCACGGGGAAAAAGTATAGCATTAGAATAGCTTTCCCATGTTTATGAACAATCCGTTCATTCATAACGGCCACGGAGAAAATGGCGACTATAGCATTAGAATGGCTTTCCAATATTTCTGTACAATCCATTCCTTCCCAACGTCCACGGGAAAAAAGTACAACTGAAGTATAGCCCCCTTTCACGTGACGTCAAAGCAGCTCAATTTTGAGGAAAAGACGAGAGTTTCAGTCCCCTGAGAATTGGAACCTATTATTTTGTCCTCCAAATTGAGCTGCATTCCGACGTGCTACAAGGGGTCGATAGCAAACCAGAAAAATTGACCCGTTTTCCTCTTCCACGAAATCCACTCCATTCAGTATATCGTTATTTTGCATACAAACCAAGGAGTCAGCCTCATCAGACTCTAAAACAAAAGTCCTCTCATTCGTCTTCCTATTCCATGGCGATCATGAACAACTGTAAACTTGTTGATAAACTACAGGGAAAAAAAAATATATATTAATAAAACAGACTATTTATTTATTGGAAAATTATTTCTAAGTCGTTTGAGAGATTCACGATTATAAAAATAGCGTGGTCGATTTTTACCTCATTCAAGCTATTACATCCCTTAGTAACGGTTGCTAGGAAACACATAAGCATGACGTCATTACATTGCTGTGAAAAAAAGAGAAATGGTGAATGAATATTTGGCTAATGTGATGGTCTGTCAAGTGAAACAAAATTACTTGTTAATGTTTCTAGTCAAATAGAGAAAAGATGACAATAGGAATAAGATCTACTAGTCTAGTTACTAGTGCATGGATTGAAATTTAAAAAAATAAAAATTAATTAAAATTTTTTTTTGGGAAAAACTCATTCAAATTTTATTACAACCTCTGGGCTGATCAAAGTCAGGACATGCCCTATTCACAGATTGAATTGGAATTTAGCGTGTTAGATTCTGTAGAGGGAGGAAAACTGGAGAACCTGGAGAAAAACCCTTAATTCAAAGGAGAGACTTAACAAACTCTGCTTACTTGTGACGAGGAGTCAAGGAATAAAACCCAAGACCCCAGAGGTGAGAGGCGAGTGCTTCTGCTATACTTACATCATAAAATCCTTCTTTAAACATTTCTGTCTTCATTACAGGTAGTCTTTGACAAAGACTGAGGGCATCTCTCATGATCTCATGGTTACAAGGGACTTCACCTGAGATGAAGTAAAAAATATGAGATATAGAATGAATAAATGGATGGATGGATGGATGGGACATTGGGCTTGCTTGCTAATTTGATTAGTAGTTAGATGGAGGGAGGAAGGTATACAAGCATGGATGCATGGGGCGGCAGGGGTTGGATGAATAGTTGGGTGATTGTACGAACAAATGGATGGATGCATGCATGAGATAGAGGGAGGGATGAAATAATGGGAAGGGTAATTGAAAGGATAGATGGAGGGATGGAAAGTTGGATAAAACAATCAATGGATAGATGAAAAAAATGGATAGGTAAAAGGATAGATAAAAGGAAGGATGGATGGATGGGTGGTTGGGTGGATAATAAAGTACCTTTATGCACAGCTTTAACATATTCCAGTATCATTTTAACTCTTGAGTGCAGCATCTTGATGGCGTTGTACTGAGCTAAAAGGTGTTCTGACACTAAATAAAATGTTGCAAAAATCAGCTTCACAGCAACAATAACAAAAACATACCCCTCCATGAGGGTAAGGGATAGAGGTAAGGGATAGCCTAAAACAACCTCTAAGCTGATCAAAGTCAGGGCATGGCAGATTTGAATTGGGTTTGGTTTTGTGGAGGTAGGAAAACCAGAGAACCATGAGAAAACCCTTGAATGAAGGGAGAGAGTTAACAAACTCAAGTCCAGGTATTGAGCCTGAGACCCCAGAGGTGAGAGGGAAGTCAACTACTGCTAGTACCTCACCCTTGATTATACGTACCTGTTGCCCCATCAACTGTTCCTGATGAAGATAGCCGAGCGACATGATCTACACCTATCCTCTCAGCTTCTTCAGTTGCCAGTGTGTATGGTACTTCTACAAATAACATTCTTGTCTGTAAGAAAAGTGAAAATACATCAGTCACTATGTAGATCTTCATGTAAAAATATGTGTTGTTACTGACAGTGCAATTATTATCCTATCCAATCCCTTGGGGTTTAATAATCTCCCACTTTGGTTCTTGTGTCAATTCGCAAGGGAATGACATGTGATTTGAAGTGGGAAAATAATGGATTAGACTTATTGCAGCATTAATTATTTAATTATTATTTTTTTAGTTTTATTTATTTTTTTGTTATACGCAGGGCCCTTATTGATACCAGTACTTTGTACTGACCAGGCTACCCTGTCTAAATAAATGTATTATTATCAAATTGTTGAACTATTTAGTTTTCTACTTACCTCTCCCTCAATCAAGTCTATAACTGATTCATACATTGTTATTGGAAGCTATAGCATAAAACAAAAAAATCAGTGAGCATGAATTGAAGAATCATATTCATGATGAATTCAAAATTTGCAAAGTTTTTAAAAAGAGTATAGACCCCTTGTGGCACGTTGGAATGCAGCTCAATTTGGAGGACAAAACAATAGGTTTCCAATACTCAGGAGATTGATATTCTTTTGTTTTGTGCTCCAAATTGAGCTGTTTTGACGTCATTAGCCAGGGGTCTATAGTGCTATAATGTACTCACGTCATTTGTACTTGCTAAGGGGTTTAGTTTCAGAAACAATGGACTCTCATTGATCTCACACAGCTAGAGATTTATATAGAATTAAAAAAACAAACAATCGTTTTTAATCACAGAGCCATAGAGCTAGACCATAATGCATCATGTTCCCAATTTCAGAAATGGTCTATGTTGTACCCAATGCAAATGTTTTGGGAATAGTTTTCTTTGCCTTTGATGTTTACATATTACATGACATGACATGACATGACATGACATGACATGACATGACATGACATCATATCACATCCACACCAATGCTTTATTGATGTGAAAACACAATAAACAATCTTATTCCCAGTAGATTTGAAGTGGGTACAACATTGTGTTAGCCGATTTGGTCTATCATGAGGGCTTATAACATTAAAGTTTTTATTTACAACCATCATATTCACCTGTCTATGAATACCAATGTCACTCTCTTGGGCGGCAACTCCAGTAGAATACCATCCAAGGAATTCAAGATTCTTAAAGACTTGACGAACTATAGTATAAGGGAACAGTATAAAATCAATAAATCATTATTAAATTTAAAAATCGTAAAAAATGCAATGTACAGTAAACTATATTTTTGAGAATTTTTTTTTTTTAACATATTAGATTTCCCACAATCTCCCAGATTATCTAGGACCTTGTTTGGTTTTAGAGATATAAGGAAGACTGGTGTGTGCTACTAATGTGCAGCCTCCTACCACTGTGCTCATTGCCGAATATCTTGGGAGGATTCAGTTGAACTGGACAAATGATGAAAACAATGCCATAAATATCTTCATTTCTCAGGGTTTTTTTATTCATTTGGTCAAAACTGGGCTGTAATATTCGAGCTCAATGGCATCATACAATTATGTGTATTAAAAATGTTCCTTTTATCCAGTCTGGTCAACTGTTGTCCAGTCTCCCCAGTCCCTTAACTTGATATGAAACCTGGCAATAGGTTAAATCCTGACCCTCATTTTACGTGAGCAGAGTTGCTTGTTGTCCCTAGCCCCCTCCTCCCCAACTTGAAGCCATTGTTTCATGGTCACCCAGGTGTCCAGTGCGAGCATGAAATGACCAATCACAGCATACTTTGATGCTTACCCAAGTGGCCCTAGCTCCAAGTCTCTTCCCAGCATGAAAACAAGAACTTCCAAAAATTCAGAGAAAAAAAGTTGAAGTCTATGTGATGTATAAAAAATTAAAGTAAATTTTTGTCATCCATTTCCTAGAAATTCCACAAGTTATATGACTTTTAAGACTTGGGTGAGGGCTACATGAATCACAACAATTTATTTCGTGCTTAGTTTTTTGTACAGCTGGACTCGAGTGAATTCAGAAAAGGTCTAATGATTATGGAATAACCAGCTGTACAAAAAACTAAGCGTGAAAAGGGTTGTTGTTGTAATTCAAGCGGCCCTCGCCTGAGTCTTAAAAGTCATATATCTCTCAGAATTTGAGGAGATGGATCACAAAGATTTACTTTAATTTTTTAAACAACACTTATACTTCAACTTTTTTTCTCTAAATTCTTTGAAACACGTGTTTTTGTATTGGGAAGAGACTTGGAGCAAGGACTGCTTGGCTAAGCATCGAAGCATGCTGTGATTGGACGGTTCGTGTGTGCTCCAGACACCTGGATGCATGGGCAAATGGTTTGCTAGCCATTGGCCAACAAGTGCTACCCTCATAAAACAAGAGTATTTTGTAGACTTACATTGCTCTTCTTTTGTCTTGTAGTACTCCATGTTTATGATGATATGTCCATCATCAAACACGTCAAACTGGAGCTCAAATGAGTTGAAAATCTCAACATTTCGGCCTTCTTGTGTACCCAACAGGGCTCCTACCACTACGAGAAAACGTCAAATACATCAGTGATATTCCTTATCTTCTTTAATTATTTTTTATGAAAAATGATTTGAAAAACATTAATAGAACATTTTTAAGTGCAAAAAATAAAACCATAGTAATATTTAAACAATAAAAGTTTAAAGTATTATGCACAAATTAGAGCTACTTAACGTTTCACCGGTTTTATGAATTTTCACCACGTTAATGTTCTTTCTGTGCGATGAATTTGTTTCTACTTTAAGCAGTTACAGAATAAACTAACAACTATCTTCCTTTTCATTACATTAGGAATCCCTTTTCATTCAGCATTTAAGCTAAATATGATTGAATTTAAGGTGAACAAGTGAAGGAAAGATACATTTTTTTCAGCAAATGTCGACAAGTTTTTACCTTGAGGATTTGGTTTCCCTTCTTGGGCACGAATTCGAGTATAATGCTCCGAGATATTCATTATTACTAGAGGATGAAGAGCTACAGATACACTCCCAGCTGCTCCAGAGCTTGCAACGACTTTATCTTTTTCTTCGCTTTCATCTTTTTTGGTTTGAACTTCCATTGGAGTCGCCATCTTGGATGTTAACTCAATGTTGAATTCTGGGTAATACACAGGAAACCCATAAAGTGTAGGAAAATATTTAGTTGGGCGTAATTTTCCCATTTCAGATCACGTGCCATTCTCTTGTGAATAAGATTCTTTGCTTGTTTTGTATCAATATTAATGTGTCTTTACATGCGCAACCTTTTAAGGTGGCTCGTACCTATTGATTTTTTGACGGGCATAAGATTTACGCGAAAGTTGGTGTATGTATTCATTTATGCTTTTTCATGCACTGGCTCAATAAAATATATCATCTTTTTATTTTTTTGGATTCATAAGCATTTTTCCTCATTTCTTAAGATCGTCAATATCTCGAAATATTTTACCCAATTTAGGAAAAACAATTACTGGTACATAGATCAATGAAGGCTTGAAGACTCATGACTGAAAATTTCTCAGAAATCAGACAAGGTTTTAATGCAAAAAGGCGTGATTGAAATCCATGCCCGTCAAACAAATCAATTGGTTCGGGCCACCTTTAAAGTTTTTGCGGCGACTTTGGTCATAGTCAAGAATAGCAAATGGTTAACTTGTAAAGTCTTATTCATGACACTAAGACTACCTGAACAAATGTTCAAGTTCTAGGCGTAAGGGTCCGTGTAACACTCCACAAAGAGATTTTCGATTTCCTAGACACTAATTAAAAATGCGAAAATAACTTTATTGTACCATTTTTCTTTTTCTATTATCATGTTAAAAATTGAAAATTATCGTACAAGTATCATTTTTTGATTTCCGAATTTAAAACTCAATATTAAAAACAAGCTTTTGAATGACTTTTTGTAATTTTAATTTTTGCACTGCGCAAAGTCATCAGACATTTAAAAATCCGGTTTGAAAAAAACAGGGGGAGGAAAAGAGACTCACGCCTACAATGACAAATCCGAGGGAGGGGAGGTACTACTACCTATAACTACACGGAATTTCACGGCACGAGGTTTCTACGTGATAAGCGCACTCGAAAAAATGCGCGCAATTTGTAACACTAACCCTAGCAACATGTACGGTGGCCCACAAGTGCAATACACAACAAAATATATTAATGCTTAAAACATTATTTTCGAATGCAAAAATTCAAATTTCCTTACATAAATCAACAACTCAGTACACAAACGAAAGTTCTCAGTACACAAACAAAAGTTCTCAGTACACAAACGAAACTCAGTACACAAACAAAAGTTCTCAGTACACAAACAAAAGTTCTCAGTACACAAACGAAACTCAGTACACAAACAAAAGTTCTCAGTACACAAACGAAACTCAGTACACAAACAAAAGTTCTCAGTACACAAACGAAACTCAGTACACAAACAAAAGTTCTCAGTACACAAACGAAACTCAGTACACAAACGAAAGTTCTCGTTAGAGGTCTGACTCATCCCCAGGGTAGAGGTGAGAAGAAGTGGTAGTGTTAGGAACGCCACTCGATTGCGAATTTTCAGGATCAACTTTGGCTGAACATTTTGGACAAAATTTATATGTCCTTTGGATCCAAGAACCGCGAAACTTGCAAAACATTTTAGCTTATAGTACTCAGCACAAACGAGTTTTCACAACTGCAACGAAATGCAATCTAAATACAGCCAAAACAGCGCTTTCTTTAACGGAGGACTAGTTTATCGTTTCAGCCATGTTGTTTTGGCGGGAAATAACACAGGAATACCATAGGCATAAACCTCTACCCTGGCGATGAGTCAGACCTCTACCGAGAACTTTCGTTTGTGTACTGAGTTTCGTTTGTGTACTGAGAACTTTTGTTTGTGTACTGAGAACTTTTGTTTGTGTACTGAGTTTCGTTTGTGTACTGAGAACTTTTGTTTGTGTACTGAGAACTTTTGTTTGTGTACTGAGTTTCGTTTGTATACTGAGAACTTTCGTTTGTGTACTGAGTTGTTGATTTATGTAAGGAAATTTGAATTTTTGCATTCGAAAATAATGTTTTAAGCATTAATATATTATGTTGTGTATTGCACTTGTGGGCCACCGTAAACATGGCTTCAAACCGAAGTGTTTTAGATCCTTATGAACACGAAATCAAGCACTTGATAGAAGATAATGGTTGTACACTTCGCGAGGTTAGTTTTTTTCTAACAGAAAATTATGGAATACAGCGAGGATGCTCTGAAAGGAACCTACAAGTGTTTTGTTCCTTACGGAATATTCATCGATTCGCCTATTGTAGGATAAAAAATAAAAAAATAAAAAATCTCTTTATTTAAGTGTCTAGTCGTTTTCTAGTCGATTTCACAATCTGGTATCGATACCATTGCAAGACAACTTGTTACTGAGGTAAGTAGTATTACTATGCTAGCTTGCCTAATAGGTGGATGAGTGCTGCCTTTAAGCTAAATTCTAAGTTTGCTAGAAGTATATGTGAGAAAAAGTGTAGTGCATAGCGTTGCGTTACACGTCGTACTACGTTACTCGGCTTCTGACAGACTGGCCTCGGCTCGGCTAACTCGGATTTGTCATTGTAGGCGTGAGTCTCTTTTCCTCCCCCTGTTTTTTTCAAACCGGATTTTTAGATGTCTGATGACTTTGCACAGTGCAAAAATTAAAATTACAAAAAGTCATTCAAAAGCTTGTTTTTAATATTGAGTTTTAAATTCGGAAATCAAAAAATGATACTTGTACGATAATTTTCAATTTTTAACATGATAATAGAAAAAGAAAAATGGTACAATAAAGTTATTTTCGCATTTTTAATTAGTGTCTAGGAAATCGAAAATCTCTTTGTGGAGTGTTACACGGACCCGTAAGACAAGATTTAGTATATTTTCGAAAATCGCAGCAAAAATCGCCAGTGTAAACGGGCCTTAACAAAGAAATGATACTCTAGGGAATGATACGTGGTCTGAAATGGAAAAACATTACACCAAAGGAAAAGAGGTCTATTGGTAGCAAAATTGCAGTTCACGTACAAAATTAAGCTTCTATATTTATTTAACACTACAATATTAAAACTAAAAAAACCCTTATTAATAAAACCCCACACACGTAACAGTGAATTCAAAACTGACCTGGTTCTAAAAATAGTTTTTGCTTAGCTTCACATTGTATCAGGTAGTCCAATATTCAGAATTATGTTGGGATTATTTTGCCGGGATTTCCATGACTTAGTGATACCACTCACGTGGCTTGCGTAACAGTGTAATAGATAATTATTACCACCATTGCCATAACAGAGTATTTTAGTTCCATGTTTCTAGTAACGACAGATCTAAATTAATTGTATGAGTCTCACAAGGTTTCATGTTCAGTTTCACATCCCACACGTAATAATAATCATACTTGAAAAAAATTGTTTTTTTAGCTGTCCCTGGTAAGAAACAAGGCTAAAACTAACAATATCTACTAGTACCACAGACAATTACAACCTTTGTATAAACTAAGGTAATAAATATCCAAAATAAGGATCCAATCTTATTGATTTCAGGTGGTAGCTATCCAAACCCCAATAAGAGGTCTGTTGAAATCCTCAATAAAGCTTTTCCGTAGTTTCTATTTCTACACACAAATGTCAGTGTTGTTCAGTATACATGCAAATAGACGGTACATTTATTCCTAGGATTTGACTTTGAGTTCTGGAGATATTTGAGGAAAAATCCAGGATTCCAATTCAAGAGGTGATGGGTCCCAGGAAGCTACCCCTCCCCTCTAAATTGGGTTACGCGAGGTGATTTAACCTTGGATAATATCCAAACCGAGAGGCTCCTCCCATGACGTAAGTATGAAGTCATTCCCAAGGAGCTTATTTGTGGGGAATTTTGAAAACATGACATTGTTGTGACATAGTTCAGTTCTTTTCAGTTTTCATACAGGTGGCCATACTGTATATTCATATTTTTTTAATTATTATTTGATATTAATTTAACAATAAGCCTGTGCCCAGTAGTTTGTCCATTATCCTTTTACTATGAACACCCTACTATTGAAGACGCTTGCTATCATTACCGACATCAAGTGATAGACAATCCTGAGGATGTAGGCAATAACGAGAGTTAACTGTACCAGGACATTGCAATATCAGTTTCAAAATCAAAATTTACCGTGATGACATTAACCCTTGCACTTTACACTCTTTATTTTTAGAAATTCGTGGGGAAACATTTCCTAGTATTGACGTCAGAATAAGTTATGTTTCAAAATCCCCAGACGGGAAGGAAAAACTTAAAGACTGTAAGATCGAATCCAGAGTAATCAGTTCTCGTTTATCACAGCAGTTTTAAACAGTGTAAGAAGAACAACTTATCCAAGACAACACAATAACTTAATTTATAGAGCGGTAAAGCACGTTAACCTGCAAAAATCGACAAACGGCTCTATTTCCACTGCATTTTTTATGTGATCGTTCTTAACACGTTGTTGGAGTGATTTCCCTGACTTAAGAATTGAAAGCCATGGCGGACAAAGAAGAACGACACTGCTTATCATGCAAGGGAAAAGATCTCCTAGTAAGTCATAAAATCATGTATTGTTGCTAATCTATGAATGAATCCTATGAAGAGCAAAGTGTACCTTGTGCGAAATACAATTATAGTTTTAAAATCACGAAGCGTACAACAAGTAGATAAAATCTTTACTTGGTTCACGTTTTAGAAACGCCGCTTTAGTTCCTTTTATCAGTTCAAAAACTACGAAGAAAAAAAACCCAGTGAACTGTGAAGGACTAAAACTAAGAAAATTAAACGAGAACATCAGTTTAGGTTAGTTCAAGGGATATTTTTTCGGTGGTTAGATTGGATTTCTGGATTTCATTGGTTTCTACATCAAGCATTTCCAATAGAATTAAATAAAAATCAAAAAACCCATTGCGGTCAAAAAAGGGCTGCGATTAATGACAAATGAATCGTTTTGTTCAGTCGAATTCAACCAAGATGGCGCCTATGAAAACAATTTTTAAAATTTGAATTATTTAAGGTGACTGGCTACTTTAGAAAGGAATAATTACAAAATGTTCTTAGAAAGATATTTTCAGAGAATTGAACGCTGATTCCAAAAACGAAAAGAACAATGGGGTGTGCCGAGCTTGTTTTCGAGATAATGAATTTTGAATGTTTTTATAAGTTCTAATAATTACGTTTTTCTCAAACTTTCTCAAAAGATTAATTTTTACCTGTTGTTTTAGGAAATTCAAAGAAAAATATAGAGTCCCGTGCAAAATTCGGGGTTTTTGCCTTGTTGAAGTTCAAAACGTGTATGATTCCTCAATAAAATATTGAAGGTTGTTATACGGTTTTGAGCGATTTTTGTGTGCGCGCACATCGTGGGCTCATATTGAACGTTCTAAAGTAGTCAGTCACCTTAACTTAAAAGTTATAACAGCTCTTACTGCAATGTCTTATGGGATATGCATGAAAAAATGGTGCCCTTTTTCATGTACAAATCCCATAGTGCAATGCGCACCATAAGGACACTTAAATAAGCTAACAGACCTTTTTACCAATACGGCAGCCATCTTAAATTATGGGATGCCAAGGGGGCTAATGTGGAAATATTTATAAAGCATAGAGTGGCGGGGTTACTTTCTCAAATAATTTTACGCTTTGGTGTTTCACATATCGCTCCAACTACCAGAAAATTCAATTGGTTTTTAGATGTGTTTCTCATTGAATAACGTTAACTTATATAAAGAGACACCCTGACAGCTGTGCATACTATAAATTTTCCGATAATTGTCCCTTCGGCATCCCATAATATCTTACTTAATACAATGGAATTCAAGATGGCCGTCGTATCGGTGAAAAGGTCTATCATATCATCTACATAACTATTACAGCGCGACGCTCAAAAGTATGACCACGTTTAATGTATTCGCATACTTCTATGCACGGGATTTTGTACTTTAAACCGACACAATTGATGCGAAGCTGTCTGGTTTTACCAAATAAGGCGTGTAAAAGCTCGTTTGGAGCAAAACTCCCGTGCATAGAAGTATGCGAATACATTAAAAGTGGTCATACTTTTGCGCGTCGCGCTGTAAATTAAAATTTTCTAATTCTTTTTTTGTTTGTTTTTATTTTTGAAGATTCTGGCCTGTAACGAAAACTATCATCATCTCTGCCTTCAATGTTTACCAGTATGGCTACGGTCGAAGACAAATGAGCAAGAATCCTTCAATTATCATTGTCCATTGTACAATGAATGTCACTCTAGTTTCGACCCAGATATTGTCAATGACATTCTTGCTCAACTCCCGGACAATTCGCAAGAGGTGACGGTGAGAGACATCCAGAAACTAAGCGTGAATTCTGCAGTCAGGAGTAATAAAACAATTTCATGCCCGAACTGTACGTTCTTCTGGACCGAGCTCGAGGATGGAGATTTGGTGGAATTATTCGCAAACTGCTCCGCTTGCAAGGTGTCATTTTGTCTGACATGTGAACACGTTCTTGGTCCGTACAGCTATCGGGATCACATGTGTCCTCAAGAAAGCAACGACCAGTATGGACGCACAGTCGTGGCAGAAATTTTGAGTGAAGCATCAACATTTAAATGCAAAAATCCCAATTGTGATTATTCACGCGCGGGTACTTCTATAATAAAGCAAGATGGAGACTGTAATGTCATCAGGTGTTCAAGCTGCAAGATTTACTACTGTTACATTTGCAGCAAGAATCTAGGATTGGGGAGTATAAAGGCCCATGAGAGTTTTCCTCATGAAAATTCGCTTATTCCTTGGGCTCCAAAGTGCTGGATCTTCGATGAAATTGCGTTCAATCAGACGACAGAAGAAGCGTTAAATCTGAGAAAAATTTATCGATTGTCGGAGTATTTCAGTTCACTTCATATTAGCCAGGGAGCAAAACAAGTCCTTCTTACTGAGTGCAGGGATCTTGTTGGAGATTTGTGCGAAAGGATTGTTCTAAAACCTTCCTCAGACAAATGTACGATACTTTGAGGAAAAATAAGTGTTTTTCTAGTACACTCAATACACTTAAATAAGCAAGGAATTCCAAAATAATTAAAACAATAATTGTCCAATAGTTAAAACAAAGAGAAAGCAAAGTAAATCCTGATTTCTCTTTTAGTTTCTGGGAAAAAAATGGTTTGCATGTCAGTGTAGCAAGCAATTTTCCCGCCATTCGTCGACTTCCTGTCCATAAGATGGCACAGGCGCGGCCAGTAGTGGGCGAAAAGAGCGGGAAAATTGTAGGCTAATGTTTTAGGGCACTTTCCAGCTGTAGTTACACATGTCAAATGCATTTTTAAACGGAAATTTGTGGCTTGTTTGATCATTTCGCTCCCGCTTTTGCCCAGCAACCTCAATTGGTATTTCTTAGATACAAGTTTAAATGATATATATTTACGGCTGCATCAACCTTGTAAACAAACTAATAAGGAATCACAAAAGAGAAACTTGGAAACAATTCAAAAGTGTGTGCACAACTTTTGACTCTTGTAGGCCAAACTAAAAGCAGTGGTTTTTTCCCAGTTATGAGTAGAAAACATGATAGGTGAATGTGACATGAGTATAGATTTGGAAAAGGCTAGTCTATAAAACCCAATAAACAACGGCCTTTCGTTATCCATTATAACCAAAGGTTTCTTTCGGTTCACGTGTCGACCATTTGATCACGTGACGAGTATAATGACAACCCACAGAGGAAGCCGAAGCTGGAGCGAAAGGAAAAAAAATTTTCATATCGAAAAAAGGAAGAAAAATAGTTAATATTTCAACTTTATTGAAAGACTGTAGTGAAGAAGTAGTACAGTCGTGTTTTCTCTTGAAAACTACTTTAATCTCAATACCAGAATATTCTAATTACATTTCATTGTTTAGTGGTTGCTAAGTAAAAATCCAACGCAATTTGAATGCTTATTTTCAATAAAATTATATTATTCTTCTATTTTTGAAATAAGCTTTGTTTTACGTTTTATTTGTTGTTTTCTAAGGTGAAATTTTGAAAAGCTGTCTTTCAGTCGTAAGACAGATATCTGGCTTGTTCGAATTGGCATACATTATTGCAGTTGCTAGATGGAGTCGAATTTGACCGCTGTACCTGTAAAGACTCAAGTATCTATGAAAAATGATATTAAAGTTCAGGAAAAATGAATCAGACTTCAGTCTACTTATTATTAGCTGTAAAATACATATGATATATGTGAATGTCCTTCACGTTTATCATCATCATCATCCTCATCAACTAATGCTGCAGAGATAACTGACTCCATTTGCAGGAACGAAAATTGAATACTTAACCATACCATGTATTGTTCAAACTCTTAAAAATGAACTGATAGACTTGCTCAGAGTGTTTTTCACCCGTCAGTAGATTTTTGATATTGATTTTAATGTATCCATGAGGCACTCTGAAAACCTATGAATCTGTTACACCTAATGGAAATGTCAACATGTCTGGTGAAGACTATGGGATTTCGTTCATCAAATTTCAAGCAATGTCTAATTAATATGTCGATTTTATTGTCGTGTCATTTTGAGGTTTTTAATTAGTCGAAGAAAGAACCATTTGCTTTAAATCCAACTTACTATCCACCCTCACTTTTCAGGTTGAAAGAGAATCAGCTGAGCAAGAAGGCATTTATACTTGTGTAATTTGAGATACCAGTCAAAGATGGGCCTTGCCAGGGAAAACTCTCAAGAGTACATTAGGAGAATTTCCCTTAGAAAGTTTATGGAAGCCGTTGTTTGATGGAATATACTGTCTTTGATTCGCACAATGCTTCAAAAAGGATTAGATTCAAAGAAATTACAATGGGATTTCATGCCCTACACGTGTTGTGCTTGGAGACAGAACAGCCTTGTAAAAAAAAAAAAAAAAAACCTAAGACAGGGTCTCACTTATCGATTGAGAATAGGCCCAGATTTTCAGGCAGGTAATCGCAGAACTAAAACACCTCAATAACAGCGATGAGAAATCTCTGGAAATAAAGCAACAGTTGGAGCTAATGAAGTTAGTTTTTAATAGATGGCAAAGTAAAAACCGTCGTTCCTCTAACTCCCCACCGCTTCCTGCCGGGTTTCTCCCCGCTTTTCTCGCGTAGAAATAAACTTACGTAAACTAAAAGTAACTGAAAAGACGTCTTATTCTCTTGAAGTGTTCCTGATGAAAGAGTTGCTTCGTGTATTCGTGGTGTTATATAAACCAAAGTACAGGTGGTAAAATTCATTCAATACACTGAAGTACAGTATTTGCAGGATTTCCATTGTTAATCCATTGATAGTGCGTGTTTCCCCGTTCTCTCACTATAACCATGGCTTTCACCTAAGAAACCCGAGGTCCTTTGAAACCATGTGACAGAAAATCAATCATCCAAAGCCCGTTTGAGAGTTATCACCACGTATCTATCGATTATGGACTGGTGATGCCCTTTGGCTGGATCGACTTCACATAACTCCGACACCATGGGTGGTCATGTCGTTCTAGAAACTCTGCGAATTGTTGCAGCCGTCTATATCTCTCATGCTTGCTTATTTAAAAAGACCCAAGAGATTTTTTCTCAGCCGTTTTATACAAATATTAATGAGTTTTATTGAGTTTTTTTGACACATGTTTGATTATGAGCGATTCGTGGTAGTTCCCCAGATTCGCGCATGCGCGGTGTTCTGCAAGTAAATTGAAGATTTCCAAGCGAGAAAAATGAAAAGCGTCGGGGAACAAGAGCCGGGGAAAATTATCAAATCTTTTTGGAGATTGTCTCCACCTTGTTCACGTGGGGTTTGTCATGTGTTTGTCTTGTTTTGAAATAGGACTAAAGAAAAAAATGGACGATCAGTGATGATTAGAGTCCAACCACAAGTTCAGAAATAACAAAACCACTTGATAATGCTCTTGTATCGCTTTGTTAAATCGCGCGAGAGAAGATCGACAGATAAAGATGGGAATTTTTCCACAAAAAAAATACAACGTCCACATGGCCAAGGACAAAAGAACCCCAAACCCCAATTACACTGTAGAATGTACAACAAAATGGTTCTCCGAGCAAATTCATCCTTCATCCAAAAAGTTACAGAATCTTAGATAATCGATGAAGAAGCTAGCAATAAGTTGAACAAAAATAATACAAATCCCCTTCAGGTTACATTTCCATGGATATCTAGGTACTCTCGGTGGTATTCAATCGCCTCAGTCAAGGGCGGATCGTTCTATGGTTAGCATCAACAATGAGATCTGAAATCGTGTGAGCCATTGTCATAAGACTCGAACGTGTCAATCAGAATAGAGATTGGCAGCATCGTAATAAGAGACCTACCATTGAACTTGTTCAAAACTCCAAGGTAACTGCAAATTGGGCTGCATGATTTGATTACGACAAGAAGTTTTAACAAGGAATAAAAGAAAGGCTGGAAGATATCTTAGCCAGTTGACCAACGCTCACGACTGAGTCTAGCCAGAAGACGAAACCAAAAACGTCCAAAAAAATCTTTATCCATTTGTGAAAATTCTTAGGGAAGCGGATTTTTTTCTAGGTAAGTTGCGTACAGCGCAATTTTGCTGTTTATTTGTTGGAAACTGAAGGATTTGTTTTTTCGCATTATTAGTATCTTCGGGCAACGGGGAGGACATTTTATTTTGTCAGAACAACTGGATGGTTGCATAGAAATATCACTAGATCAAATGCCTCTCGTAAGCTCCATAGATCTTTGCTTGCGAACGAGTTCTAGTGCATGTATAGTTTTGATGTCCTCATTCGTATCGAAATATCTCTAAGAGGTGAGAAAACAGAAGGGGATTCATATATCCCCGCAATATGCGGATCACCAACCACTTATGTCTTTGCGTTGAATCCGACATCACAAGCTACAACTGTGAACGCACCAACATCATTGCATCCCTGAACAACACTTGTCTCTTACAAGAACTGGACAAAACTGGAACATACGACTTACTTCGCGAATTATATTTTGGCACTTGGAGTTTGAAGTTTTAGATTATCAGTGATTGTTCATTGCGACTTTTCAGACGAATTTTTAGCAGTTTATTGAGGACTTATTCTAGCGTTACTTGGGCTCAACTTAAAATACGCCTTCAGCTTCTAAAGAGCACAAGATTTTGCAGTCAAAGACATTTTTCTTGGTTTTCAAATCAGTGTCGTGTACAACTTCTTAGCCATGTAATGTCTATTGTTGTACAGTCAGGGGAATATCTGACAGGAGTTTCTCACAATGTTAGCCGCCAAGAACCTTGATTTTTCTCGTAATTCTCTTAAAAACAACCAACAAAACTATTGAAATTAGAATCAAATGGCAATTGGAGTTTGGATGTTCGAAGTTATCTTATTTTGCATTACAAAATTTGCATTCGGTTTTAGACAAATGACTCATTACTTGGCTTCTTGGAGTCTCGAATTTTAATGACCCTTTATAAAATTATTAGAATATAAGATGTTTTGTTATTATTTACATCGCAATAACCTTGACATTTTGAAAAAGTCGACGTAATTTTGATTCCAGATTCCAACAGGAAGGAGATATCAAAGCATGGGTAAAGGGAAATGTAAATAATTTTTGGACATCGGTTAAGCTATTCATCTATTGCCTTCCTAATTCACGAACCATTTATTTTCTCAACATGACAAGCGATAAATGGACAGTTGATGCTCTGTTAATTCAGCGAAAGTGAGTTCCTATAGAATTTGGAAAAATAATTACAAGAAATTCGCGCGCGCCAATCAATAACATTCTTTTCAGGAAATAACTGTTCTCAA
Organism: Anthopleura sola; assembly: GCA_023349425.1. Taxonomy (NCBI): domain Eukaryota; kingdom Metazoa; phylum Cnidaria; class Anthozoa; order Actiniaria; family Actiniidae; genus Anthopleura; species Anthopleura sola. Next base: position 10,133,710 of record JALHLI010000002.1, read on the forward strand.
ATGCTATCAGTGCGCTTTCGATCGGATACTCAGTGTTGATGCGATGGGAAAAAACTGACTATAATAAGGTTGTTCGCAGCGAATAATTAAAAGGATCACAAAGAGAATGTGTTGGTAAGGTCTTGGGTATATTTGCTTTTGCGATCCAAGTCTCTGACTATATGTGTATCTAAAAATTACTTCAACACGTGTGGGGTCTCTGTGCCTCGCTTAGTGACTCAGTCTTTACCATGTTGAGAAACAATACCTTAGAATGCTTCTCGGCTCGCCCCATACAAATAGCTATTTCAAATATGGTAATAGTCCAAAGCCCACTATGATTGGACCATTATGATTACCAAGGAAATGTCTTCGTGAGATAATTTGGGCGAGAGGAATATTTATCTGTATTGCTGGGGTATTCCATAGTGTAAACATCGCCAAACAAAATAGTCAAATAGCAATGAAGTGCAAACGATGTGTGAGGATACGCCTATCTGCATTTGTACATTTCCCTAAACCCTCAGTATTCCCCTTTTAAACGCAATTGCCTTACAAAAGATTGAAATAACTGATCAAAAACTCATTCCTGAAAGAAAAACAAAAGCCATCAAGTCACTGACCCAATATCGAACTGAACAAAACAATATCACCTTGCGATCAAGAAAAGGTTTGGTCCTAACAGAATTCCGGAGAAATTGAAATCCTTCAACTTTAGAGGCTAGTTTTTGACTTCAATGTTGTTTTTATTAACAACTTTTTTAAACTTTTCAAGAGTTTGAGGTTGAAGTTTATTGGGTTGTTGACTCTTTAAAACTTTGAAGTTGAAAGAAGAGGAGAGAATTGATTGGCTGATTAAGACAAACTTGTTTTTTCAAAGCACTTTACAAAAGTAACAATTCAACAATGGGCGTTTATAACAACGCTAAACTGCATAGCGTTGTCTTAACGAGCCAACGCTTGAAAAGCAAAAAATACCTTAAACAACTTGCCGAAAACCGAGTTGAAAAGAGCTTGTTTTCAAGAGACAAGGGTTAAAGTATTAAACTCGGAGAACATTTAAGCCGTTATTTTCCCTAACGTGAGATCATAATCAAACGTCACAACACAAGCGGCACGTGGCGAGTAATTGTGAGCGTGTGCCATGTTCTAAAAGTGTGTATCTAGCAACCATAGAGTAATTAAGTTCTCTGACAATACAGAAGAGAGATCCACACACGCGTCTTGTCGAGCGCCACGCTAGCAGTACAACAATACCTTTTATTGTCAGATGACTACGAGTCTCTCTTCTAATGCTTATTCAAGATTCTCAAAGAAACACAAGGTGGAGATAGTGTCATAAATGAGGAGTGAGCCTCGGACGGAAGCTTTGCATTCTACTAAGCTCAAATAAATGTTCGTATTTAGTTCACGATTTGGCAAAAAAAGAAACGAGCGACAATATATTAATGGTAGGTTACTTTAAGCGCCAAGGAATGTTAACCAAACTTCAAGAACTAATTGGAGGCTTCCTTATAAACTATAGGTTTGTTTTCGAAGTGAGGAGGAGAACACAATTTTTAGAAACGCTGGAAAAGACCTGATACCACGTGGAAACGGTGAATATATACACATATAAATATTTCTAAAAAAAAAACTTTTTTCAAAAGAAATTCTTGGTTCAAATTCCAGCGATAAAAAAGAGAATTGTTTTGCAAATTTATTTATATATTTATCTATATTGAATGTCTTTATAAATTTTTCATTGACTTTAATTACACTGTTGGTAATACTTTATTGGATACCATGGATATTTCCAAGGCCTTCGAAGATCAATCAAGAACGAAATTCCAATAAAAACTAAAATGCATTGAACTATATTATAAAAAAATTATTTTTTCATTCACAAATTTCGAGCGGTTACAAAACTTTTTTGTGCTAACTATAAAATAAATTTAATTTGGTTAAGTCGCGAATTTGAAAATTAGAAAACATACATACAAAAGTATATTCTTAATGAGATTTTAATCGTACTTTACAATATTTCTAATTTGCTGTTGTTCTTGTAGTTTTAGAACAAAATGTCACCGTACTCTTCGTGAAAGGTTTTGATTTACAAAGGTTAAGATAAAAAAATCGTATTTTTTTTTTCGAGGTCTGTTAAACAAAACTTATTAAAGAAGTCGTGCAGTGAGCGTCCATGACATGTAAATCTGCCACACATTTGATGCAAAAACTAGCGCGTGCCACTAATTAGTTAGCACGAAGCTGATTGGTGCTTGCTCAAGCGCGTCCAATCTAAAACAATCGAAAACTTTCAAACTTTAAAGTGAAGCATGTGTCGACACTACTGCTAACTGCAAACGGATTCAACCTCACTAAAGAGAACTTTGCTTTCCAAAGATATTTCATTTTAAGAGGAAGGTAAAAGATAGCAGACAGTTTTTTTAACCCGCGGAAAAAGCTTAAGATTCGTAGTTGTCGGTTTAAAAAGTGCTCAATGGGTGAGTAGTTTTGAAGTGTTAGCGTCGATGTGTATCGTAACCTTAAGAGACTACAAAACGAACTTTATTCAACTGGTAATCAGCCATTGTTTTTGATAGTTGGAGCGGCTAAATAGCATCAATAGTGAGCCAGATCTATTTGCAAGATTGACATTGAGTGACATTTGTATCAGGGTGTATTTTGTAAAGTTTTTGAAAGTCGAGTTTTGACATCACTTATTGAAAGAACATATCGTGTATTTCTTAAGAGTTCGACATAAAACTCTTGCAAGTCACGGAAGACAGGTTTTAGCATTTTCACGAACCGTTAGGACAACGTATCGTCAGTGTACAAGTATGGAATAAAACGAATCCAAATTCAATTTAAAACGCCGGAAGTCTCGCTAAGCGTAAAAAAAGTCATAAAACTAATAAAAACAAATTAGCAATTACGACTTCATTTCCAATTTTTTTTTCGAATGAGAAATTAAGTTGTCTAATGCGTTGTGTTTAGTAGAGAGTATTTGTTCTCGTAAAATGTCTCTGCTAATAATGATAACTGAAGAATTGTTTTTAAATTGCATTGGCTTCTGGTGGCCACTTTATGATTCGGGAGTTTAATGATGTACTTTTGTTCGTCTGTCAATGCCTTGCAATGGCTATAAATTTCAAGGCAAGTTCGACGAATTCATTCTTGTTATTCTCTTGTTCAGGCCAACACATGTATCAAACCAGTGGATCGTATATGTCTCACAGCAAACTTCAGTCTCCTTTGACGATACAATGGTAAGTGTGTGTTTTTGATATCTGTTTGTTTATTATATTCAGTATGATTATTCTCGGAAAACATGGTTTGTTTACAACAGAATTAAAGTCAAAATTTCATGACAAACTTTAATCTTTAAATTTGTTCGAAACCTGAAATAACCTCTGGGCTGATTATAAGTCAGGGCAAGGCTAACTCACAGATAGAACCCTGAAACAACCTATAGGCTGATCAAAGTCAGGGCATGGCTAACTCACAGATAGAACCCTGAAACAACCTCTGGGTTGATCAAAGTCAGGGCATGGCTAATTCACAGATAGAACCCTGAAACAACCTCTTGGCTGATCAAAGTCAGGGCATGGCTAATTCAAAGGAACGAAAATTTAGCGTATAAATTTTGCGGAGGGAGGAAAACCGGAGAAAATCCTAACAACTTTCTCCCACTTCATAATTTTTTTTTGGAATTCCGTCGGCAATATTCAAGGTATTTCATTACAGAAAATATCTAGGAATACAAATATTGACATGTTGTTGCTTATAGCATCAAGAAATCCCATGGTAACTTCATTTCATCAATCTCAACTAGAATTCCACGATCAAACTGCTAATCAGTTCTTGACTTTTTGATGACAATTTTGAGCTTCTGATGGACGTGTGCAAACTCTTTCACCGTTATAGGGATATTTCTACCTTTAATGTATAACTGACCGGCGTCTAAAACTAAGAATTTCCGCTTCTTGAACAAAAACAAAAAAGTTCCAGATTCAAAATCCGCAACGAATTTTTTTTCTTTTTTCATATTTAAAAAAAAATCATAGCGGATTTTCCCAAAAATTAGATAGGAAAGTTGTTAGAAAGCGTTTGAAGGCAAATACTTGGAGAATAAAAACGGGACACTTATGTTAATGTATGGTTTGTGTTGTAGGTTGAACGAGAATTACGAGGTGGCGGATGGCGTCAGTTTACCTAGAAGTGCTTTGTATTCACATTATTTGGACTTCTGCGAAAAGAATAATCTTACTCCTGTCAATGCTGCTAGCTTTGGAAAGGTAATAATAATAATTATTATTTTAAGAAGCAGGACTCTAATTTTGAAACAACCGTGTTTCGGTATTACCTACTGCCATCTTCAGTTGCGAAAGAATACCGAATATTAAATGATTGTAAAGAAATGAATATATTGGCATTGATTCAGTTGCGAAGGCAGGAGCTAAAATGGCGAGGCTGCCGTAAAAACCTGATGCTCTCTTTCTATGATTGGCTGATTAGAATTTAGAAGTTTTGTTTTTTTGGAGGGAGAAACTGAAACCCTCGAAGCACAGATAATCCGAGCAACTCTAACGATGGGTGACTTTAGCTACTTTATAAAACTTTTTCAAACCACATTCCATTCAGATGCGACTACATCTAACATACAAGTACAAAACTGTACGATTATATACACAATAGAAAGCAAACAAAAACTACAGCTTTAGCAGCAATTCATGATAGAGAAGTATACAAAAATATATACATACTGCGAAATACACTGAACTATCAATAATTGCATCACACGTACAGTTAATTCAAAAGTATTATTGAGAGCATCACAGCAACAGGATGTGAACTTTGTTTCAATGTCGCCACGCCGGCGATTCGAGCTGCAATACTCGATTAATTGCGGTTAAGTTGGTGACGGCGCTGTCTGGTAGTTTGCAGTTGGTTTGATTTCTATATGATCCGTGTGGCTTTTAGCTTTTAATACCCTTACTAGAAAACGGAGCAATGATCGAGAGAGGCGCCAATAAAGGGAATATTGTACTTCCTGGAGAAGCAACTCATAGTTGCTAAACCAAAGTCGATGTCCTTTTTCACTGACCCTTCACCTTGACCACTAAGGTACTCATAAAAACCATTATCTTTACGCAATGTCCAGTAATAATCCCAGGTGCGTAGTGCATGGATGAGGGCAGATTGTAACGTTAACCACACTAAAAACACACACATTTTCAAGTTTTTAAATTAATTTTCTCGACAGATCATTCGCCACACATTCCCAAACCTAAAAACTCGACGACTTGGGACAAGAGGACAGTCGAAGTAAGTATATCCTACAAAAATAAGATTCCTGGATGTAATAATCATCTCACTAGGTCTGTAACGTTAACCTGGGCAATATAATTGTGTCCATGAAAATCAAAAACCACAACAATGCCTACAATACAGATTTTGACTTATGAATTTCAAAGTTGACTCAGGTGAGATGTTTTTAAGTGAATTATGACTTTGCAAGGAGTGATTGCTCAGTCTCTCCAGTCAGAGGCTCATGTTTAAGCTTTCGACGCCAGATTTAATTGGGAATTATTAGTTAATAATAATTATTAGATTTTTTACGAAGGGAGAGAATTAAACCGGAGAACCCGGAAAAAAATCCCTAAGAACAGGAGAAAACCAACAAGCAACTCTACTCACATACGACACCGAACCTGGTGGGACTCGAACCCTGCTCGCATTGGTGAGAGGTGGCGCATTAGTTGCCACACCACCAGTGTGTCGCAGCAGCTGGGAATAACTTCACTAACTCCAATATCCAACGACTCTAGTATTACAAAGCTTTTCGCTTTGAATGGTGAATAAACATCGGATGGATCAGATATCGTATGCTTGGCCTGAGCTTCGCTGGCGCTAAATCTAAAATTCACTCTGGATCTTAGCAACGTGTGACACGTAACGGCTCGTTATGAATTAGTCTTTTTAGAATCTAAAACTAGATAATGTGCTGGCCGAATCTCGATTTTTCAAGATGGTGACTTTAATTCTCTTTCAGTTCTATTATCGTGAAAATCTATTGAAAAAAAAAGGGTGTTTTTTTGTGCGTAAAAAATGTAAGAGGCTTAGAACCAGAAACAAAATGAGATTTACAAAGTCTTTTAAAGTGTTGTCAAGAAAAATATCATGTAAAAATCTCGGTCTTTGGAACCAAAATGCCGGTGCCTCGCCTCTTGACTTTCTCACGCATCTAGACGCGCATCTAGACTTTCTCACGGCTTGTACAAGATGGCACCTGTTACTGAAATAGCTGGTGCTACGTACTCTGTAACTAAGGAACCCTCAAACGAAAAGTTATTCAAAGTTTGTGTTCGAGAGACAACAAAGCCTTGCACTCTATACACTATGTTCAGTTGCGACAAACCATACTTTCTTTGCCTGCCATTTTTGCAAAGACCACAAATGGAGTCGAAAGACTGTTACTAAGGCACTTCCCCTGATTCAGTGAGCAATATGTTGCGCAAGAGTAGGGTTCAAGGCAGAGTACCTGCGGGTTTATATGGCGAAATCATTTTCAAAATCAGTACCCGTTAATATAATATTGCTACACTAAATGACCAAAATTGTTCATGTCTGTATTCCAATTTCCTTAAAAAAGCCACATGTTTTCTTGCAAAGATATGCCTATTTTGTCAAGGTGTTGCTGAAAAGGGCGTTCATAACTTAAAAGTTCCCATTAGTCAGTGATAAGACTGGTGGCTTCATTCAATATAAAAAGGCCTAACGATTCAGAAAAAACTCAAATTGTGCAACCATCCATGTGCTATCCGTAGCAGATAACCACCGTATAAAAATAAACTTAGAAAGAGCAGGTTAGCCCGGGGGGGCTAACAATTCAGTCATCCGACCCCTATTCATCCGCTCTAATCACGCGGGGGCCATATTGGTAAAAAACCATAGGTTTTGAATCCCTCCGGTCCCCTTACCCTCGCTTTGAGGCGCTTCAGAAAATATTTTTGCTTTCTTGGGAATAAACATGGCCGCTGTCAGATAAAAGTCCATTGATATACATTCCTGTCGAAATGTTTATAAATAGCATTCATGTAATTGCTGTGGTTCGATCGATAACTTGATATTGTTTTCCTACACTTTACTCCAGTTCCCTAAGGGGTAATAACGAGAACGTTACGAGAAAATATGAATACACCACCCGCTCATCAAGACTCATAAGCAAACAACACCCCCAAGACCATACATGTTATACGAGTCAAAGTACTTATAGCTAGGACAGTTAAGATCGAGTCGAATAACCCAAATCATTTTCACCAAAACACCTGACAGCTATTCCAAGTTTGCTAAGATCCTGTTAACCAAGTAATCTCTTAAATTGTCAACTTTGAAAAAACATTCTAAAATTTGCTCGAAATATTCGATGTTACATGTCAATATAATTCACTACTGTCATTAAGTCTACAGAGGTATATCTTTCGATTATGTATCTGAATTACGAGAATATCCTAAGACGATATGTCAACATTTTGAGAGTCACTGTACAGACTGAACAAAAACACTTGAGTGTTTTTGATACTATTAGTCAAGGTGGACAAAGAGCCTTTGATCGTAAATGAGCTCAATAACGCTTTTTCTGAAGAATTCAATGAAGTAGGGTAAAGGAAATTTTTGTCAGTTGCACGAAATTATTGCTCAATTTTTAGCCGCAAACTTTGTGAGAATTAAAAAACTCAGAATCATGGAATTGAAGAGAAAAGTTACGGCGTAAAGTCTTAATTATACAACGAAAATATTTTCAGTTTCTTAAATTTAAGCTCATTTTTTTTGCCTCAAAAATAGATGTTCACAGATTTGAAAAAAAAATTTAAAAAAACATGCTGTAATTGAGATTTTTTTTGCTGATTTTCTTATGGGCATTAGAAATGTAAGCGTTCTTGTTAGTTTTAAAAACTTGGTGAACAAGAAAAGAACAACAGCAAAAGCACAATAGCGATGACAATTAACGCGGTGAAAGGAAAATTGGCTATTAAGAATATAAGAACTACTAAACGTGTTTTATGAGGGCGCGACGGTTGTCCAAATTTAGCGACTGACATCTTTGTGTCAATAACCCTTGCAGGTATCATTATTATGGAATCACGATCAAGACTACCTCGCTATACCACGATGCAGTGTGCAATGCAGCCAGGCAAAGCAGTACAGGGTAAGTCGTTAGTCTACGATCAGATAATACTTATCTCTATTATGCCCGGAAGCGAAATGAAGGAGAGGAACTTATGTTTAATAGCACTATTAAAGTTGATGAAATTTTTAGACTGGTGGAATGGATGTCATGGAGATAAGACTCAATTTTAGTTATTTTTGCAATAAAATTATCGTTATTATTTTAATTATCGTTGGTATTTTTTGGGTTAAGAATGAAAATGTGTTATCTAGAACGATTCTGCATCTGACTGCTTGGTTTTCTAGTTATCCATTTATCCATCTATTCTCCATTCGTTTACGCATCGCTTTGTTTAAGATCAGTCATCCAGATCTTTACTTTTTCGTTCTACTCAATTTTTCATTTATCCATTCAATGACAATTCTTTTGTCTTAACACAGTCTATTTCTGGTTATTGATCGCACATTTTCCCAACATTATTCATTCATTATCATAGATCCACCCGGACCGGTCCATTTATCATCTATTCTCTCATTAACGCATCTTTTTGTTAGGGATAAGAACAACCTGTTACTAATGTCTTTGCAAGTGATAAACAAAAGTTTTTTCTTTCATTCATTCGATTATAATCAATCATTTTTTCATTCACAATTCCCCTTGTTTAAGCCGCCAAAGTTCAATTGCTATTCATTCATTTGTTGCCTAAGTGATCTTGCAAATTAGCTTACGAGAAGTTTCTTTAAGGGTAACTAAAAACGTTACTGCCATGAAATGAACCGAAACTCGAAGACCGAGTGTAAAGATATTTGCTTTTCAATAAAGGAAGTCGGCTATCTTTTAATAAAAGAGAAAGCAAGAAATACGAATATAATTTGAGCGGAAAATCAAAGGAAGGACAGCGTCTACTTTTTGCCGATTGCTTTGTATAAAATAGCGGAAATTTCTGCCAAAAAAGAAAAAAGAAAGAAAGAAAGAAAAAATAAGGAAGGAAGGAAAATAAAGAAAGCAAAAAGCAAAAAGAAAGGATGGGCAGAAAAGAAATTATTTGTGTTTTTTTTTTTCATATTACTTGTAGGAGTGGATTCCTTGTGGTTTTAGTTTTTTAAGGCTCATAGACAACAACATTAAATAGCTATAAAAAGGCTAATTACAGACCCCTCTCACCCCTCCACAGTTTCAGTCAGACTTACAGTAAAGCTGAAGCCGATGAAAGAACCACCAGTCACACCATCACCAAGACAGCACACGGGTCTAACTCCAGTCTGATGGTAGCGCCAGGCGGAACACTCTTGCCAAACTTCCCGGAAGTGACTGTTCTTAAGCTACCTGTTGATGTACCACGTGAAAAGGTTAGTTAGACTCCTGGCTGTTTGATAAAGTAAGGGAATAATCACTCAGCAGTTTTATAACCGCTATAAATAACTAGTTTCATCATCATCACCATCAGCAGCAGCAGCAGGAGCATCATCATCATCATCATCATCGAGGGGAGAGAAAGAAAGGGGAGAAGAAGGCAGAGAGGGAGAGAAGAAGGGAGGGTGGGAGGGAGAGCGTGAAAAGATCTCTTTGAGCAAGTCCTATCCTATCACTTAAAAAATCTTCTCGTATTCAGTCCCAGTAAAAAGACTCCAAGCAGACGTCTCCCAAACTTAGCTTGGGATGTCCGTGGGCTTATAAAACCCGTGTACATGAAGACAGGGCGACCCTAGTTCAGGGGACAATCTTTTCTTGTCTTTCCCCAGGGTTGTCCTAAAGAATGTTACCCTAAGAATGTAAACGGGTCCTAAAATTGATATAAAATAGATATAGGAAAACTATTTGTAACGAAGCTTTTTGTGAACCATGTCACAGGTCAAGACTTTCCTGATCATGTACAGAGCACACTGTCAGCGTATCCTTGATACCATACTCAGAGCGAACTTTGGAGAGGTAAATACTTCAAATAATTAAATCCAGGATAACATAGGATTTGTCAGATATTTGAATGTACAACTCTTTTTTTTAGGTGCAGAATTTTCTGATTCACTTCTGGCAAGGAATGCCGAGTCATATGCTCGAGGTTTTGGGATGCAGTGACGTGGTAAATCTTATTGGCATCTGCGATACGATTCTTTATAAGGTAGGTCAACCAAAACATCTCAAGACACGAACAGTAAGACTCCTTTCACATGACGTCAAGGCAGCTCGATTTGGAGGACTGACGAAACAAAAGAATTTCAACCTCCTGGGAATTGGAACCTATTGTTTTTTCCTCCAAATTGAGCTGTGTTCCGACGTCGGTGCTGCAAGGGGTCTAGTTTCTCCCCCTTACTTCTACAAGCGCTTGTAACCGAAGCATACAGTCATGCACCTCAGTTATTCAATAAACATTTGGACTCATCAGTTTTGCAATTTCTTCTTAGGCCATCAGTGGAGTTCTTATTCCAGGGACACTTCAACCTCTACCAGCAAGGTAAGTCGTTATTACTTCAATACTTATATCTCCCTTGTTGATACTTCATGATAACCTAAATCTTTCTCTTTTCTACAGTCTTACACAAGCGATCCGTCACTTTGCAAAGCAGCTTGGCCAATGGCTGGAAGAATCCCTCGCTCATTTGCCTCCGCCGTTACAGCAAAAGAAAGTCAAAGGTAACGAATCTTTTGGTAGGCATACATCTCGAAATGCAACAAAACTTTGCTTCAAATAGTAGCAGGGCAACATTGTAGCCACGTGACCCATGTAATCAAGGTGTCTGATCACGTGACTGAATAGTAACCAGGCCTACACTAAGCAAGTCATGGAACACCTTACTGCTTTTAATAATGCGTAAGCCAAACTTAGTCTCATGCTTAGTTTTCTACTTTTCAGTTGCTAAAAGTTTCGCCCATTCCTTGAGAAGACAGACTTCACTGACACATCTGGCACAGGTAAGCTAATTTGCACTTCATTACTCCTGGGTGATCACTTCAGCAACTGCTAGGTTTCGTGTACGAGTTGAGAACTGCATACCATATTTCAAAGTGTTACGTGGGGATTCGGATAAAAATCCTGCCATTCATGGCTTCACGTGATGGGAATATGGTGAAAGTGGCGACTTCCAACATATTCATACGATGGAAATGTCCAAAAGGATGGAGGACTGACTTTGAAATATTCTTCCTACGTATTTCCAATATCTCAAATAGCACGATTTTTCCAGTGAATTGAACCACGTGTTTTTCTAATTGTGTTTTACAGGCAGCCCGTACCGTGCTTCACAGCTCTGATCCTGTTATCCAAATGCTTGCTGACTGGGGCCAAATCGACTTTGAAGGCATTGCTCGCCAAGCCATGTGGACATTCAGTCAAGACTCGGAAGAAGACTACGTCATGATCAAAGAAAGTAAGAAGCCCATCCCAAAATCATAACTCAGTTCCAACATTTATTACAGCTAAAGTTCTGTTGCTAATCTTGTATACTTTTGCTTGTAGTACATGCCGAGTTCACCCAATTGTTAGACCAGCAGGCAACAATTGATCAGTATGCAGATTGGGCCTCATCATTGGTGGATCGCTTTGTGACTAAGGTATTAATCTTGCTTCACCCGGCCCATCCTGAAATCCATGAGTAACTCACTCCTTGAAGCAGACCTGTTGGAGGTCATGCATAGCTGCGTGCCCGTGCTGCACTCGTCCATACACCATTTCATTTAAATCGTTCTTGCTTTACATACGATTCAAATAAGTATATAAATTGAAAAGCAAAGGCCCAAATACGTTGCCCTGCGGTAAGCCATGGAGATCAGGGTATCATTTAATAGCCAGTGGCCTTCATTCCATGATCGAATTGGAATTTACAAGTTGATTTTTTCCCCATATTTGACACCCTTAAGAATATGCTGAAAGTAACCAAAGGTCGTGTTCATTGAATTGTGTCTCATTACATAAAACTCTTCTCGTCCACAGAAAGTTAGCAAGGAAAACCAGAATTTCCAAAAATGCGCCCAAGATTTCCTGCTCAAGTGGTCTTTCTTTAGCATCAGAATTGTGCGTGAACTCACTCTCCACAGTGCCCACAGCTTTGGTAAGATAATTTTAACAGATACATGAAATTTTGTCTAAAATGTAGCCCAACGCGCAGCTTTGAAATGTCTTTCATACCTAAGCACTTTGATTGGGTGACGCGCATTTCTCTGGTTTTGATTCAGAGTCAACGCAATTGAAAAGTTCAACTAAAACAGATTATTTAAAAACGATCCACATACAACCAGTTCAACTTATGATTTGCAAGAACTATGAAGTTTGATTTTCTTAAAATTGATTTTTTCAGGATCATTCCACTTGCTTCATATGCTTCTTGAAGACTACATTTTATACACTGTCGAGAACCAAAGCAACCAAGAGGACGGCTCTGTTATGCCCTTCAAAAGCTCTGTTCCTGATGGTAAGTTGAAAACCTATTCCATTATATAATACTAAAACCAAACAAAACCTAAGATGCAAACTTTCAAGTAGACCCCTTGCAGCACAGCGGAATGCAGCTCTAATTAGAAGACAAAACAAGAGGTTCCAATTTTCAGGAGATTGACTCAGCATAAGCAACCTGCCTAATACTCGGATAACCAGGTCCAAACTAGGAAACACAAACTAATTTTTGTAATGATTTGTTTGCAGTTCCCCTATTTGATGGAGAAGAGACTATGGACATCGACAGAGAGAGAGAAGCATGTGACAAGTACACCAAATCAAGACGAGTCTCATCCAGCTCCACAAATGGGATGTTGAGCCCGCGGGATATACCTCGAGTATCAATCTCCGTCCCCACTCTACGGTCCCCTGTATACAGGGACGTGTCCCCACACCCCATGGGGTCCCCAACTAATAACAATGTCAACAAAATGACCACCTCTGACCAAGGCCACTTCGTCTATCCACCCACCCCAGAGGTGAGCCCGCGATATCCTTACGGCTCATCACAGAATTCAAGCAACCAGCTGTCACCTATTGGCCAATCAGTGAACAGCTACAACCAAATGCATTCCTCTTCAGTGGGAAGCGAGAGTAACTTAATAGCCAATAATTATGAAATACCCAGAGGGTATACCGGTATTGACCGATACTCTAGTCATGATGCAGGGAGTTTCTTGTCGCCACGCTCGAAAAGCAGCATGGGAAACAGTGGGTATGGAATTTCCACCAGCTCAAGCAACATGCCCTATGAGTACCACCGCAGCTTTTCCCCGATGGTTATGGACCATGTCAAGCATTACTCTCAGTACCCGCTCCCAGAACGGAACTATCCATCAGGTTACATGTTCAGCCCTAGTGTAATGACTGCTTCCAACTCCGTCTATCCTCTTCAGTCTAGTAGCAGCAGCAGTACGAATGAACGCTATTACCCGGATGTACTCGAGGAGTTTGTCGACATGCAGGCTGCAATGCATCACGGTCTGCCAAGTCGGCCAGTACGTGGGGATTATAGCTACTCTCCAGCAATATTAACCAACTAGTTAGATAATCTTTTTTAAACAAAAAATATAGAGTAGAGATTTATAATCTAGGTGGGCTTTAATTTTAGAAGCTATTATTTAAGAAGTGTTTGTCTTCACTTTGAAATCTACTCAAGGTATATATATGTGGATGAGCTTTCATATTTATTTTTAAAAAACTACTGGGGTTCTTCAAGGTTCATGTTTTGGGCCCCCCAAAAAGCAGTAATTTATCACTACAAGTATATAGTACAAATGACAATAAACAATCATGAAAATTGTAGAACAACAAAACACTAGAAATAACGAGAGGTAAATTTTCCAAATTTTAACCGCCTTTTTTGACGTAAATATTTTGAAAAACTTTTTAGCAAAGACATCACTAAATACTCTTTGAAATTATATCCTCGAAGATCATTTATTTTGTATCTTAGCATCTTCCGTCCTTATTACATAGTACCATCAGATAAACCAATGGGAAAGAAGTTTGCCAGGGTAGGAATATCAGTATAAACCTGTACATAAACGTCATGTACATATCGTTTTATCATATTTACTATTAGGGGGCAATAAAAAATCTCTATATGCCGGAATAAAAGGGCCTTAAAATCCATTATACGACATTGTATATAACACAATATACATAGTTAGATATAGATTAAAAAATGTTCAGAAAATAACAATAAATAATAAAGATTGACTAGTTGTACAAAGATATATTCTGAGGTTGAGGATGGTACAAAATGCTCGCGTTCCTATGACAACGTCCCATGACAACAAGGTTTCCATGACAACCATTACAAAACGTAACACGATGTCTTCATGATGGGGAGTGAATGGTTGAGACAAGGGAGGGTGTAACCCTTTATGAGATTTTGCGCGTTACGTCATCACCGCCATGTTGGTGGACTGGTTCTCATTTCCCACCAACATGGCCGCCATGTCTGCCTTCTTTTGACACTCTTGAGTAAGGATGCAAAGCACCATCAATATCGTTGATGAAGTGCTAAATATTTTGTAAATGTCTTATTAATACCACCAAGATGGCCGCCATATTGTCTTTTGACAAACTTGGTAATAGTTACAAATCACCAGTATTCTTGATGAAGTACCAACAGATGGGCGCACGATGAGGAAATTTACTTTGGTTGATTGTTATTTAAAATGCCAACCAGAAATCTATTGGAGAATCGAAGAAAACAAAGTGACAAGACCTATTGTTCAAATGGTTGGCACATTAAATCACAATAGCAATGTTTATAAACGTTACGTCCACCAATACTGCCATCTCATTGGCCACTTTGTTGCAACTTCCTTCTCAAAGCCTCTAAATATCTTGATCCTCGATATTTCCCGCCCCCTCTCATATCGTAGTTAGTCCTTTCACGATCACCGTATGTAACCAAACTCTCGAGTCCTTTAAAAATTTGTTCAGAATTAAAACCTGAATAACGTCATGCTGTATTGAGAAGTTTGAATGGAGAAAGAGTAGTTCTGTTTGATGTGACATAGATTGTGCATATAGAAAGACATTCAGACAGACAGACAGACAGACAGACAGACAGACAGACAGATAGCCAGGCGAGATAGACGAGACAGTGACACAAGAGACGAAAAAGCATGCAGAGAAAGAGACTGATGAGTCAAATACGTCAGTCAGTCAGTCACAGACAGACAGACAGACAGATAGCAAGGTGAGATAGACAAGACAGTGACACAAGAGACGAAAAAGCATGCAGAGACACAGACTGATGAGTCAAAAACGTCAGTCAGTCAGTCACAGACAGACAGACAGACAGACAGACAGACAGACAGACAGACAGACAGACAGACAGACAGACAGACAGACAGACAGACAGACAGACAGACAGACAGACAGACAGACAGACAGACAGACAGACAGACAGACAGACATACTGGAATACTGACAGATATACGGACGGACAGAGAGACAGAAGGAAAAGAAACAAGGAAAAAAATTGAAAATTGGCTAAATAATTTAGGCAGATCCAACTATCTTTTTTTCCAGATAGATTCACTGGATGTCTTTAAAGAAGTCGAAGGAGAAGGTTCATCATTCCTACGTTTTCTCAAAAGTTCAGACAACGCCGTTTCCAAGGTCACCAGTCTCTCGTCATATTCACTTTTCTGCTTTTGCAGTTTTGTCGAAAGGTCTTCTTTATCGGTTTCAAGTTTCTCAATTTTTTCAATCATTTTTGTAACGACGTTATCATCGACCATGGCATCTCTCGACGTATCTCTCTTATACGCCTCCGTCCGGCTGAACGCCATACTTGTTCTTCTTTTATCGTTTTCCAGCTTTTCTTTTGCTATCTTCTCTATCTCTTCTTTGATGACTGGGTATTCATTCAGAACTTCCATGAGATCGTTCTTAGATAGACAGAATAGTTCTGTGTAACCCACTGATCGAACCGAGGCAGTACGGCGATTTCCCGCGCTACTCATACAAAGGACACTAATCTCGCCGAAGTAACTACCGGCCTCGAGAACGGCGTAGATTTTCGTTCCTCTTTCAGAAACCACTTCTAGTTTGCCTCGATTGACGATGTACATTTCTCGTCCAACTTCTCCCTTCCGGCAAACATAATCACCTGAAAGAAAAAAATCAAACACTGTGATTGGATGAGCTGTGTTTTTTCGTGTTTTGATTGGTTATGACAGGAAGCCATTTGAAGCAACGATACTAACTTTTGAAATTTGAAAACATTTTTCGGGTCTTTCTTGGTGTTGCCTGAAGTATTATATTCAAGGTTAGGGTTCTTTGTATTGTAGGGTATTGTTTCGTTGTAAGTTCTTTGTTGTTGGCTATTGTTTTATTATGTTAGTGCCTCAGGTATCCTGCAACGCCAAGAAAGAGCCCATTACTTACCGGGCGAGAAGAGCTGTGACCGCAGCCGTAACACCAACTCACACAGGAACCCCGACTCGCAATCCTGGAATATCGTCACCTTTCTCAGTGAGTCAAGATGGACATTAATGGCAATCTCAGCACGAAGTTTATCAGGTAACGAGAGAAGGATCTCTTCTTCATCAGGGTGCTTCTTGTACGTCCACAGATAGTCAAACCATTTGATCACCCGTCTTTGAAGATCTTGAGGAATTTTGTGAAACCGCATGTACGCTTTGACGCCGTCCATTTTGTTTTGGAAGTCGAGTCTGGTGGCGTTAAGGTTCGTGATGATGTTGCCAACGTTACCGACGATTGTTGCGAACAACAGAACACCTTTAGACCAAAAAAGGTTGCAGAACAATTAGAAAGTTGATTTGAATACGTAATAACTTTAACTATTGACTTTTTCTTGACAGTAGGAAGTTTTCACTAGACAAAGAATAACCGCCAAAACCCCTTGGAGATTAACTTTTAAAATGATAACTGGTCTTCAGTGGTCGGTAGTCTTTTTTGTAAGTATTTCGAAACTTCTGTCTATCTCAGTAAAATCATTTCGAGTGAAAGTATTCAGATTCTGAGTGTCAACGAGAGATATAAGAACTGTAGGTTGATCCTGAAATCCTCCCACAGCAGTAGGCCCTTGTAAAAGCGCGCGAAAATTTCACGCTATTTTGGGTTTGCATAAATAATTAGTATCGAATCTCCCCTGCTGATTTGAAATTGAAAACTTAAATTAACCGCTAAATACTCAAATGATTGTTCAAGGAATCCACAAATTATTTCACAGCAGCAACAAACCGCGCGAAAATTTCCCGCCATTTTCAACTTACCAATCAAATAATCGAAGGTGACGATGACGTATTCCACCGTTGTTTGAGGAGGTGTTACTTCACCTATCGTCGTCAAGGTTAGCGTCGACCAATAAAATGAATAAATATATTGCCGCGAGATAGAATTATACGTACTGTTAGGCCCCATTTGCGCTTGGGTACCAGGATACACCCAGCTATCTGTGCCGAACCCAATTTCCTGGGAAACCATGAAATAGATGCACGCATTCCAATGAATAATCAACAGAATAAAGTGAACTAAAGAAGCAATGCGAATCACATTAGGAAAAGTTGTTCGGCTTTCAGTTCGGTCCAGAAAATGCCAAAATCGATGGAATTTGATAATCCTGTTAAGCCGCACAACTGGATTAAGACCAACAAAAATGTACAAGAAGTCTAAAGGAATGATAGAAGCGGCGTCAAGATAGAAAGAGGCTGAGCGAAAATAGTGTTTTCGGAGTTTACGATTGTTTGTTTGAAGAATCCCTTCTTCTAAGAAACCAGTTCTCATGCTGGCAATGATGTCTCCGACGTAAATGATGTCACAAGTGTAGTCGAGAACTGTCCACATAATGAAGAGTTCTTTGTTGAATTGAGAGAAAGCCGTACGTAGAATGATAGTCCATATATTGTAAAGAACTGCTGCAGTCACCACTAAAAGCCATAAATAAACTCTGTCCTCTGTGGAAAGAAGAAGAGAAACTCTGATTTCGCTGATATTAGACCGCGTTCACACGGACCCCGTTCATTTGAACACGGTTTCATGACCATAAAACCGGGTCGAAAATCATACGGTTACTGACAGAGCGCTTACACGAGAAAGGTATCAAGTAGCCTTAGTTTCCGTGTAAACACGTCGTGTAAACGCAAGGCGTAACCAGGTAGATAATAACACGCTTTCAAATGAAACTGTGTCCGTGTAAACAGGGCCTTAGACCCATGCATACGGCGCAACTGAAACTGCTGCAGGCCAAAGTCGCACGCAATAGTTACACGTGTCAAGACTTTTGCGTGGCTCTTTGACGTACTCATTTTTTTCATACTCCTATGAAATATCATTCCCTTGAGTATTATACTTCAATAGTGAATTTTGAGAACAATCAGTTTTACGCGCATGTGACGTCATAGCCGCCAAATGGTTTTCTTCTGTTTTATCAACCAACATAGCCGCCATGATTTTTGTTTTCCATTCTATATTGAGAATGATTGCAAACAAGGAATGCTTTTCTACTTATAATTGTATGAAGACAACTTATAATTACAAAAAAAAAAAAAAAGAAATTTGAAAATTTTGAAACTCAAGAGGTCACGGGTGACTTTCGTATACATTTTCCCATTCTAGTGTTGCGGCACAGGGACAAATTCTATTGCCAAAATCTAATTTGTTATATACAAGTGACATCTTGACGGCTGGGTTACATAACGCTTATCAAATTGGCACGTGTAAGGATTCTACACCGACCATTTCGGAGTTATATAACCGGGAATCCGCGCAGATGGCAATAGGCCTTTCCCAAGATACAGCCGGCGATCGACATGTACTATCCAAGGCCTCGTTTTGGATACTTATCATCGCGATATAGTATCGAGACTATTCGCCATTTCTCATACATCAGTTCGCTGGTCAAACACAAAGCATTCAGTCGAGGCTGCAAGGTTCAAATTTGAATAATCCTTTGAAACCATCTTTAAGCCCCAATAGCCCCAATAGCCCCAATAGCCCCAATAGCCCCAATAGCCTCAAATGTGTATCAAAGCTCACAAAGCACTCTGGGAAAGTGAATTCTTTAAAAATGTAACAAAGAAATCAAAGGAACTATCAGAAAAAAAATACTTAGTTATTTTCGTCTGTTGAAATCCTTTTAATTTCTATAGAAAATGTCGAAGGAAAAATTGTCAGATGAATTTTTAGAGGAGCCAAAAAATCATAAGAACTCACTTTCCCATCATGCTTTGTGCTATAATTTCAAGCCCATGCATATTGGCTATTAAATTCTTTGTATGACCAGTGAACCGATGTATGGAAAATGGCGAATATCGCACCATCCACATAAAAAAATGATGTAAATTTACGTTTTATGAAGTATTATTACCTACCTCCAGGATCAAAAAACTTCAGACATCCAAACTTCTTCTCGCTGCTACGCCCGACAACAGACCTTATCCTAACTCTACTAAGAAAAGCTTTCTCTGCCTCGCTGTATCGCCGCTCGCCTTTGGACCAATAACGAGTTTTGTTTTTCTTGGACACGAGGTCTGCGTCATCCCCCTCGTCAACTGGGTCTTCGAAATGTACCCTCGAAGCTCGATTGCTGTTCGCTGCTGACATCTCTGTGTCGACCGATAACGTATTGCTAAGTAAAAAAGAAGTGAAAAAGGATTAGTTGAAATTCTAAAAGATATATAAACTCTATACAAAGATCGCGCCCACTACACTCTCAATAAAAGATACGTGACCTCTACATATTGACTTCTCCCACCCCCAATAAAAGATAAGTAGCCTCTATATATCGACTGCTCCCACCCTCAATAAAAGATAAGTAGCCTCTACATATTGACTGCTCTCACCCCAATAAAAGATAAGTAGCCTCTATATATCGACTACTCCCACCCCAATAAAAGATACGTAACCTCTACATATTGACTGCTCCCACCCCAATAAAAGATAAGTAGCCTCTATATATCGATAGTTTCCACCCCCAATAAAACATCGATTCCACCACCAATAGGATGGCTATACTTGAACCTCTATTTATGAACCACTGCCTGAACCTTTCTAATTCAACCACATGTATGGCCGCTCCCACCCCAAACAAAATAGAACCATACTTAACCTTTCTACATCAACCGCAAGTATGACTCAATCTCCTCTCAAACAACAGATAAGAATATCTGAATCTTAATTCGCTGGTAATCAGGACATGACCTCCCTATAACCGACCACGAGCTTATTTCATTTAAGTACAAATCCATTAGTCATTTCAAACCTTTCTATATCGGCTTCCATTGCGACCACATAAATATTCCTCAACCTGTCTAATCCGACCATCTTCTACTGAATATTTATATTGATAGTATACACGTACCTCTATGCGCATTGATCGAAATCAAACGAATGATACCAAAGTCCAAAGGTCACTGATCAAACTTGGTTTAAGAATTTAAAAGGTATTTTTGATCTAAAATATCTGGTATCTTTTCAACAGTTGAAACATCTTAACGTTAGTTAACCGATCCTTTTAGTCATATCCCCGCAATTTAATCGCTACAAGTTAATTTTAGCTATTACTCGGGCTATAACATCTATTTTTTCTCACGTATTATTGATAAAAACCTTCTGGGAAGCGAATATTCCACGCTCACAGCCAAAGACGCCATGCCCACATAATTACCTTGCTTTGCTCAAAGGGATATTCGAGTCTATTTTTTCTCTCGAGGAACTCCCACTGCTGATGATTAAGGCCCTTACGTGGTATACTTTAGAAAATTTATTGATTATTTTGAAGTAGGAGTTCTATTTTTATAATAAATACTATAAACGTGGATGGAATTTGGCGGGAGGAAAGCCAACAAAGTGCATGACGTCACAAACACGGTTGGATATTTTCCACCAACATTAGACTTCTTGTCAATGAGGCTGTACTTAAATGGATGAAATCTTAGCAAAAACGTTTACATGCAGACAACTTGGAACGAAATGAGTTGATTCCAAATTAAAAAAGACGATACGCGAATGGAATACATTTTCATATTTTAAGTTACCATTAAACGCTTAGAAAGTAAGTGCTTGTTTGAACAGATCTTTAAGGTTAGTGCAAGTGGATCAAGGATTTCAAAATAAGTCGATTCACGAGTAACAAGCTTATTTCTCTGTAATTTCCCCAAAAAACTTATCCAGAAATCTCCCCAAAAATTATCCAGAAATCTCCCCAAAAATTTAAGATAGGAATGAAATCAATAAACATTATTTATAAATTTTCTCGGGGTCATACTGAGTGGTACGAGTTGGTTAGGCTCGAGGCTAACCGATGATTAATCAGCAGCTTACCGACTCAGTTTCTCAAAAACATGGAATTAAACGACTCGATGTTTAAACATCATTTATGGAAATGTTAAGGCTTAGGGGGAAAATATCCTCAACATTTACTAAACATAGTTTTCTAAAGAAAATAACGAAACATGTTTGGTCCAGTTTAAGGGATTTTTTCGACGACAAATAGCATAAAAAATAGTTCCAGTTTTTAGACTCACAAAAACATGGGATTAAACGACTCGATATTTATACATATTTAAGGAATTTTCTCAACGACTAAATAGAGGGAAAATATAGCTATTAAAAATAGGTTAGAGATTTTTAAAATGAGGTCCAAAAGAGCCATCAATGAATTTTTAAGAAAAAGCGAGTTTTATTTTGATACCAATTTAAGTTATCAAAATCAAAGTAAGACGATAAAAAAGCAAAAAATTTCGTTAAAAAGATAATCTCAGCTTAACTAAGAAAATTTGCTATTGTTTGGGAGCTCTCTGAACGTGGAGAAAAATGATTTGTTGTGGCGAAGCAATTTTATTTCACGACCTTGAAAAACAAACAGAGAAGGCTTTATTTTACCTACAGGAAGAACTATGGCAATATTCATTTTTGGAAAAAAACAAAGGTGGCTTGACAAACAAACGAAAAGATAACAGCTTGAACGGTATTTTATCTTTTTGAGTGGAAAATTAAAAATTGAAAAGGCGAAGAATAAACGACTAAATTCAAAAATAATTTCACAATCTATTCGTTTAATGATTCATTTAGAGTGAAATTTCCCGAGAATGGTTAAATGTGGAAAAAAGCAAGTGCGATTCAGTGTTACGAAATCTAGAAGCCGTTTGAGCGGGAAAAATCAATGAGATCACTGGACTTAAATAGTAACAGAACTCTTACTTTTATAAAACAGATGAGCCCGATAACCTTAAACACTGTATTTTAACCATCAAATCTACCTTAACCGAGAAAAAAGCGACAAAATATTGCTAACATTATCAAATCAGAAATCTTACCCGAAGCGAGCCATTATGACTTTGAAATAAAGTTCCTCTTCTCGTTGCTATGATCTTGCTTCTGCTATATTCATTGTCCCCTGTTCCAGCGAAAGAAATCCTCTCCTTGTTTCCTACTGTTTTACACAGTCTATATCTAATGTGGACAAATTATTGTCTAGTAATTCTACAATATATCTTGCTGGACTTTGTACTACCGGTGACACACTGAGCGAGGGATGCTTCCTAAAGAGATGGAGATTATTTTCGCACTTCGTAAGCGTTGGGTGAAATTGGCATTTTGATAAGAACTATATATTCAAGAATGTAGCTACCGACTTTCATTAAGCCACAGCCAGCTGTCAAACTTTTTTGATAGTTTGGCTATTTCATTAAAGTTTAATTATCCAGTTTGAGGTAGTGAAAGATTCGAGGAGCGACAAAACAGCCCTGAGCAATGAAACAAGTTTTTCCCACTCGAGATTGCATTGAGCAGAGGATGGTTTATCAAAGACCTTGATCAAGGGGAGCTGTCATTAAGCGATGCTGATGAGAAGAACAGCACAACACCTACAACACTAGGGTGTTTCTCTGCTCTGAGATTAAGTATTTCAGTACTTCGAGGAATTCAAAGATTATACAAGTTTAGAGTCTGATGCCTGAGGCAAGAAAAGAGTAAGTATATACCTACTAAAACTAGAATGGCATAACTCGTATAAAACGAACCAGTATGATATGATGAAGGAGAGTAAATATGAAAGATAGGTGCATTAGAGTGGTGAGTTTATTAAGAGAATCTTAGAATCTTAAAACTTCCTTCATAGGATCTAGCGTGCTAGGTCTATTCAGATCTAGACGAAAATTGCTACATTTGGCTACCTAACTTGATTATCGAGGATATGGGAGAGCCTTTTGTTAGATTAAAGGCCAAAAAGTTAGTTGGAAAAAATAATAACGAGAAAGGATAGTATATTGATTTGGTACCCTACCGGAAAGATTTAAGATACAAAGGAAGAAAATCAAAAAATTTCAATCTTTTTTTCCTTTTTTTCCTTCCTTTTCTCTTTTCATTCCTTTCTGTTTTAATATCCATATATCTGCCTCCCCTGTGCTATCAAATCAGTTTTGGTTATTTTAGTTTTCATATAGTTTTGGAAATCCGTCTTAAAATGCAAGAACTTCAACATCAATTCCAATCAATTATACTATCTATATGTTCTTTGAATACACTCACTTTATACGTGAGAACGCATAGGATGTGAACTACAATATATATGTATATATAAATACACAATACATACATATACATACATATTAACATATATCTTAATAAGCTTGAGAATATCTGAGATTGAAGATAATGTTTTTCCTAACCGTTTCTCGCCGTGACCTTCCTCATTTAAGCCGTTTTCCATTCAATTCCCCGAAACGCCGAACTGGCAATATTCCGGTAAAATACTCTAGAAGTGTCTAAACTCCTATGCAAATATGAAGCTCCACAAAAAAAAAAAAAAAAAAATCAGTTTATTTTTTCTGTAACAGAAAAAAAAAAAAAAAAAAATACAGAATAATGAATCTAGAACTTTCACATAGGCGGGGTTCAAGGTAAAATAATTCAAGCAAAAAATTTCAGATATTATGTTATTATTAAAATTACTATCCAGTTATTTTGACAGCGAATTCCACGAGAGAAAAGTCATTGCATTGCAGTTTCGCAGATATAAATAATGTCTCATTCCAAGTAAACAAGATTACGACTCCACATTAAAAATATTTCAAAGTTTACCTGGTTCTACCAGCAATTTGTGATAAATTTTCCATTGGAGACTCGAATTAAGTGGTCTAAGCACGTTTCCTAGTTCATAATGTCATTCTTAGAGACGCAACTTTGAGTTCAAAATGACCAAGGAACCAGAATATTCAGATTTCCTCAGATTTCTAATGAGATGTGGATGACATATATCCCTGAATTACTTTAATCCTGATGAGTTCTTAATTAAACATTGGCCTTACAAAGATGACAGATCGACTTCGCGCAAACTACGATTGTCTAAGTATTATTTGGAGAGGAGAATTTGTGCACATCTAGTATTCTATTCTTGTTTCCGGGCTCAACTACGCTAGAGTTTTCGGTCTTTCCCACGCTGGTAATGTTTAAAACGCGAGTAGGCAGCACAAAATTCTACTTTGGAGACAGGAAGAATATCGTTGAATGACGAATCTCTTCCGCGCGAACCAGGCTGAAAAATCTTAAATAGAAAAATGTCCAATGGTAATTAAAAAAACCTAAAAAAATATCTTATACTTGAAAATCTCTTGCCAACTATTAAGGTTCTTTGAAATTTATTTTTGTTATACTAAATTTTGTGACACTGATGGAAAACAATTTTAGCAAAAACCTTTTGTGAAGGGTAAAAAAAAGGAGTGACAGCGAGATTTAATCATGATGATAAACGTACCAGTCATGATCATCCAAAGCGATATGTATCACGCTTTGATTTCCAAGCCTGAAACTATAGTATTTATATCTCTGCATCTAAACTGGTTAAAGAAATTCACTCTCAGTCGATTCAATCGATTACATGTTTTTTTAATCGTCTGAATTTTCCCGCATTGAATAATACAAGCTAGAAAGGAAAAAAAAAAAAAAAATTAAAACGGTTGCCAATTCGGTTGAGTATAATCCTATTTTACGTTTTCAGTATCGAATACAAAGTCCAAATCATTTTCAAAATGTTGAATAAAATTAGAGCACTTTCGATTTAAAAGCGACTAAATATATGAAACAAAGTACCTTGAAGATTAATTTGTACAAAATATGATAGGATAAAACACATTTATCATCGAGACAAACATGATAGTGGAAACAGAACAGAATTTTTTTTAAAAACATGTCTACAACTCTAAGGTAGCTGCCACGGGTCTTGATTAAAACTAATTACTTTTAAATAGGATTTTTCATTCTCAATAAATTGGGTACTTGTTCTGTTTGACTTTTAGAGATTTTTTCTCTTATTTCGATTTAAGTTTAAGAAAGCGAAGCCTTCAGCACCGAGGAGCTATTCATTTTTACAGTCTTCGTGAACTGCATGCTTGACGAGTATTCAGCGGCTTCTTCGATGGTAAGTTCAGAACTTATTTCGTCTAGGTAGTCCAAATAATGTATAAACGTGCAATTACTTCTCTGAACCACAAAATAGACAACCAGGTTTGTTCCAAATCATTTTCTCCCTTTTATCTGTCATACAATGTCAATACGAACTTTCTTTGTTACATACCGTTTCCGGCCTTGACTTTTTCAACCAGCTTTGCGAACCTTTTTGACTCGCAATCTGTAGATCATTTTCGCAGCATTTGACGAATTTCATCAGTGAGAACCACGTTGTATGTAAACAAAAACATAACCAAAGTCTGTGTTACAGTAATAAAATAATATTGATATAGTTTTCGGTCCCTAAGTTATTATAATGCCAAGATTTAGACTGCTGTTGAGAATCGAAACGAGGTGAAGTTTTGCCGGGTGAAGATCAGAAATGTTGTTGGATTAATCTCTAAGGTTTCAATACAGTCGTTCAAAGTTATACCGATACTTTCTTGGTTTGACTGACAAGTCGGCACTGTTTGACTCTAAAGAAGTATGTTTCCTCAAACTCGAGACAATTTTGTCTTGCCTTCCGGTAAAACCTTGATGGCCATTGGACCAACTGAGTCAGGAAGGGTATGTCGCTTCATTATCAAACTTATACATCTAGAATTACGGGTTCTTTCGAAAGCAGATATGTACAGGCTCAAATGTAGCATAAAAATTGCAAATTAGGGACATATTAGTGCTAAAAAGAAGAATTAAGCTCGTTAAATGACTTATACTTCATAAAAACATCCAATATTTTTGGCGCGAAAAACGACAAACTTCGGCAGGCGCGGTCGCGTCAACAATTTTTTGGCGCCAAAAAAATATATCAATATAATTGGGCATTTGGATTAATATTCGATTGATAAACATCTTCAAAGAAAAAAATCATTGCTTGATACTGTTTCTAGTGAAGGAAATAACAGGATTTTCTCAGCCGGACATAGCTGATTTCAATACAAGGCTCATGTAGAAATTGGAAAGCTATTTTACATACTTGAGGGTAAGCTTGAGGGCATGTTCTTTCTTCGTCAGTTGCAGAGTTAGGAAGTTTACAGACACATGTCGATTATTGCCTATGGGTTGCGAATTCACAGTTCAGACAGAAGTACTTGGATCGGACGTAATCCAGTTCAACAGACAGTTCGCGGAATAATCATAGACTAATATTCTTAAAAGGGAGAAAGAACCAGAACAAACAGAAACCTAAGAATGTTAACTGAAAACAAACAGAAAAACAACTGCATGAAGCCTATCGTAGAATGTTATGTAAAAAGACGGAAAAGAAAACGAAAGAAGCATGGAAGGAAGAGAAAGAAAAAAAGAAACAAAAAAACAAAGAAACAAAAAAAAAAAAAAAAAGAATGAAAGAGAAACGAAGAAAGAAAAAAAGAAAAATTCAAGAACAAAAAATAAGGGTATGAGAAAAACGAGAGGAAAATAAACAAAAACAACAAGAAAAGAAAAGGGAAAAAATAAGAAAAAGAAAATGGAAGAAAAACAGACCGACAAAAAGACGGAAAGAAAGAAAGATAACGAAAAGGAAAATAAAGAAGAGAAATAACCTAGTATCCAAAAGATCTTAAATGTAAATATTATATTTCCTTTCATCCGTTGCCAATCACAGATCCTCTTTCCAACTGTACTTAATATATTCTTCATAATCCCTAAATCACTTTCACATTTCCAAATGAGTTTGTCGGCTTTGCGGGCTAAAAGATATTGGACATTCATTTTTCTAAATCTAGGAAAGTAAAGATCTAATTGTCGTCCGTAATTTTCCAAGTCATCATGTCTAGCACCTTAGCAACCTTTAATTAGCGCCTAAAGCACAAAGAACAGAAACAATCATTTCGAGGAGTAAGGAAAGAAGCACTCAAAAATTTTGTTCTCAGAAACTTTAAATCGTGAGAGAACAGTGACACTAATATTTCAGATGTTAGTTACCAAGGTTGTAATGATTATCATAATCATCGATTGGTGGTTGTATAAGACGCACAGATACGATACATGGACAAAAATTCAAAGTCAAACCGCGCAAAGGTTCACCAACATCAGTTTGACAGCAAACCATCAATTTGAATCATAATTGTCATTTTAATATAATCTTTCAACAAATATTTCACAGTTTAGCAATTTTGGAACACCACAGGCGAGAAAGAAATCAATAGAAGTTTGTTTTTTCCTCTCGTTTAAGATTATAAATCGGCGTTCGGTCACTCCGTGAAGCCAGTCTTTCGGTCACTCGTATTTACACAAATATTAATTTCAAGAGTATTTTAGAAATAAGATGCTTTTGATATTTTTTTGTAAACAAATTTATGATGAATTTTGGTTCATAATATTTAGTCCACTTTGACACACATAACAATCAACCTCGTCAGTGTTGATGTTTACGCAAAAAGGAAGAATGGAGAACATGGAGAGAAACCTTCGTATTTGTATTTTTTTTTACAAATATTTTTGCAGCATTTCAAATATTTTTTTCTGAAATTTCATACAAATTTTTGCTTAAACTTTCCATCATATTTTTCATTTTCAGAAGACATTTGATTTGTCATTTTTTGTTTTTAACAAACATTTTTGACAGTTTAGTTCTGAATCACGCAATTTAAAAGATTTAAAGGTTCACACGTTTTGATACGTTTCAGAATATTTCTTCGATATTTCATTTTATCCTTTTTCATTTGCATATCTTATTTTAGTTTTCCAATTTGACTTGAGTATTATTACAGGCCTACTTGATTTTAGATTATCTCTAGCTCAAAGAGGAGCCTGAACGTTGAAATACTTATTCCTAAAGACAAGAAGACGCCATTAAATGTCTTCGCTTATCTTGCGTCTCATGTCTGCATTTATCATTTTCTCGTATATCAAGTTCAATCTAAATGGCATGCTTTAGTTCGGGGATCTACTTTTCTTAGCTGATAGAAACGAGAGGAATATTGTACTTTATCTTGGAAGAAGACAAGCGTAATTGAATGTATCTGGCAAAAACAAGTCGTGCAGGAACGAGGGACTGTTTCCGTCATATTAATAGAGGATGGGTGAAAAAATGGAAGGGAAATCAATTTTTCCCATTCACATTGTGAGGGCCCAAGCTACAGAGGTCATTTGTTAGGGAGAAAGAGCTTGGAATCTTGCAATGATTCTTTACAACTTAAGAGGGAGGCCTATAAAATTTTGCCTTTGCGGATTGAAGGAACTGCTCATTTTTCCATCATTTTATGAATGACGAACTGTCCCTTTGGACTTGACAGCGAAAAGAAGCAGGGGTTCTCTTTGTATGGATGTACGACGGTTGAAGGTGATGCAACAGAACTTGGTTGATAATTATTATTGAGAATTTAATTTAATGGTAATTTTTAAAAGTGTCAGATTCATGATCATCATCGTTTCCATCATCATCAGCAACATCATCATCATCACCACCACTGTCACCATCATCACCACCATCATCATCGTCATCATCATCATCACCATCACCATAATCATCATCAACATCATCATCAAAACATAACGAGAAACCCAAAACAAGACTGACAACAAAACAGAGCCAACGGCAAAAACAAACAAGCAAAAACAAAATAATTCAACTAAAACAAGAATACCAATAAACAAACGTTCTAAGCAAAACTGAATAAGACAAGCAGCCAAAGTCGTTTTCTGCGGTGGAACAGTGTTTTCAGAGTACGCCTTTAGAAGTCATTTGTTTCAAGCTGAGCGGAAAATACAATGTTACAATAAAAAATACTACTGACGTCAGAACCCATCAGAACTCTTTTTCAAATGGTCTCAAATGGCTCCAAGCCAACCGATAACAAATGGAAATATCTGGGTAACACGAGTCTTGAGGCACTCAAGCCCATTAGCCGGGTTTGTCTGTAATACAAGCATTCATTTCGATCTAAACACGATCTACTTACCATCGACTCCGAAAACAGATTAAACTCTTCGTTTTTCTTCCCATCGCGAAGTTGGCGGGGATTTCTTCAACACAAAGAATCAACTAGAATTGAAAAACCAAGATTATGAATGAGTAACATCTCCGTGGTTTTCGTTTGAGGGATTTGTTTGCATGGATTTAAGGAAGCTTTCAACAGGTGTAGGTGAGTTTTTGATTCTTTCTTTGTTCCTCTTCTCTTGAAAATGTGAAGTGGAGGATTTTTTTAGAGAAATGGCAAATTAAATTTGTATCCTTATCACGGCTCAGCAAAACAAAGAACGGAAAATTCAGGGATAGAAATAATACTGAAGCCGTTTGAAAACAATTTATCAGACAGCGTCGTAAAATGTATTTTATCAAGATTTGATATTCTTGATTATGTACAAACGACAAACCATATCTTCAGTATGCCAATAACTGTCTATAACGGTCCTTATCCTAATTACCAATAACTGATTGAATAATATATCAAACAACAGTAGTTTTTCAGCCAATCCTGTTACGTGTACCTCAAGTGTGACACTTCTATTATACTGATCTTGTTTAAAAATGTTACGGACGGACAAGTGTAAGTATTAGTAGTGGCATACACCTGCCTCCCTCGGAAGGAATAATGTCACTTCTAATTTGATTATGTTTTGAGCAAACGAACTTTGGAAAATACTACACATTTTTGGTCGATTTTTGGTGTTAGTGGTTCACTAAACTGTAATTTATGTAAAGACACCCAGCTCTTGTTTGTTGGGTCATGCAGAATGGTGTTATTAACAACCTACATGTTGTTAGTCGATTATATATGTCACCCGGCCCTTGACAGTTGGTTTATGTCAATGGGTGATGCTGCTTGAACTACAGCTATTCCAAAAAAGGTTTGTGAAGGTTTTGTTGCATGATGTATACCAAGCCTGAAATGCACCGGCTATTGGTCAAATGTGAATCCAATCAGCAAAAGGTCAAAATTTGGAATTTCTCCAAACTTTGTCGGCAGGTTTTTCCGGTATATTTTCTTCTGTGCTGGCATTATTTCCACATAAATAAAATACATTTCAAGCTTGGTAAGCAGCATGCAGCATGCAACAAAACTTTCACCGACCGTTATTGAAACAGCTGTATACAATGTTGGTGGATGTTATATTGTTTTCATTGAGTTTCTCACAAATTCACCCCATGTCACCGAGCCTTGTTGGCTGCTTCGTTCTGATGTCGATGGATAACACTATCTCTCATTAGTTTTTTGGTTAGCCTGATATTGCTTGAACATAACTAAACAAGCTCATTACCCGTTGCTGATAACTTGATGAATGGTTTTGATGATAGGATCACTAAGCCTAAACACAACTATACATTTTTATCACTATTTTTTTTTTAAACTCCTGGTTGACCAAGAACATTTAGCCAAAATCTTATCGACAGCTTGTGAATTTGAGCGAATGGAACTGACCTTTATTTAAAGATGGCCCATTCAGCTAAAAACTGGTATCCAGAGGAGCCCTAACAAATGTGTTTGTTTGTTGGTTTCTTGGCTAATTCGTGGTGGTGCGTATAAACAAACAAACGTACAAACAAACAAACAAACAGAAAAACGCTGTTGGTGGTGATGATGGCATATGTTGTCCAAACTATTATTTTTCAGTTTTAACTAACAATGTTGTGATTTTAGTTGCAATACAAACACTTAAACGTAACAAACTCTAGAACATTCTCCGAGTTCT
Organism: Anthopleura sola; assembly: GCA_023349425.1. Lineage (NCBI taxonomy): Eukaryota > Metazoa > Cnidaria > Anthozoa > Actiniaria > Actiniidae > Anthopleura > Anthopleura sola. Next base: position 10,164,843 of record JALHLI010000002.1, read on the forward strand.
CTTTAATGAGCTGCTAATATGCGTTTAAGTTTTTAACATTTTAAAATACTACTTTTTATCCAAATCCTTTCCTCTCCTAAACCGCATGGGATACCTTATCATATCTATCTTTTCAAGGGTCCTAGAATCAAAAGAATCAGTTACATAATCTTATCAGTGTTATTTGAGATGATAAAGAATTTATGATCAGTTTATCTGCTTTAAGTTAAGCTGACAAAGTAATCACTGTCGCTGTTCAATCAAAGTTCTTTCCTCAACGACACGCGACGATCAGTGAGTACAATGTTGGACTCTAGCGTTGTTAGGTTTGTTAGGAACCCCAAAGATTCAGGTAAGATAGATGAGAGCGGCAAAATGAGTTTAGAACTGAACTAGAAAAGTTTCTCCTGTGTGTGATGTTGACATTCAATCCGAAAACAACTACTGTTACCATGGAAATATAATCTTGGATTTTCGACTCAGACCGCATTGTTATTATAGCATCAAGCACCTGAAGCTCACCACTTTCTAAACATCGTAATTTTTACATATATTTAAATAGATTTTATTTACAACTTTATTTGGGCAATAGCTGTTAATATAATACATGAAAATAGTTTAAAGGAAAAGTAGATAAATAAAACTACCCAATAGGAAAAGCACGAACAGGACTCTAAGTCCCATGCTAGGCACTTCCCTTGAGGACAGACATATGAATATATGTAAGATAATATATATATTTTAAAGATGAGTAACTGTGTTCTTATCTGTGACACGGACACTCGATATGTATTTGTACCATAACTTGTAAATTTCTCGCGCGCTGATTGGCTGAGAGCCATGTTCGATAAGAGGACAGACCGATAAGATGACGAATCGCTGGGGAAGTAGCTAGCGCGCGCTTGAAACGTGGAAAAGTCACTTCGATTTGTTAAAATGAGCCTACTCGTGATAAATACATTCGAACATATATTTGAAAGCCTTGTTTTTTAGATGTCAATGCTACGAATCGAAACGAGTGCGTTCACTTTGGTCACGTGACCATTTTCCCGCCATATCTCAGGATAGGTGAAATATAAGTGGGTATCGTTTAAGTGATGCCAGTGGCAGCTCATACTATTAATGAACAGTTGCTGCTTAAATGAAAGTGAAGAACTCATCACTGACGACGACGATGATAATAGTAATGATGATGATGATGGTGATGATGCACTGGATGTGATGATGATGATGATCAGATGATGATGATTATAATGATGCACTGGATGTGATGATGATGATGATGATGATCAGATAATGATGATGATGATGATGATGCACTGGAGGTGATGATGATGATGATGATCAGATGATGATGATGATGGTGATGATGCACTGGATGTGATGATGATGATGATGATGATGATGATGATGAGATGATGATGATGATGCACTGGATGTGATGATGATGGTGGTGATGATGATAAATGTGATGATGCACTGGATGTGATGATGGTGATGATGATGATGATGCACTGGATGTGATGATGATGGTGGTGATGATGATAAATGTGATGATGCACTGGATGTGATGATGGTGATGATGATGATGATGCACTGGATGTGATGATGATGATGATGATGATGCACTGTATTTGTTAATGAAGGTGGTGTTGATGATTAAGACAATCAACGATAATAATACAATACAAAATATAAAAATTAGCAGTGAAAACGAAAAAATATCAATTAAAATACCACGATCACGCTTTGACTAAAGATAACAAAGGATTATGAAAAATTTCAAAATGGCGTTTTTAAGCACACAACAATTTAAAAAAAAAACAATTATATATTATCAAAAGCAACGAAGCTTCAATAGCCTAAAAATACAATTTCCAGCTTCTATGAATAGGAAAAGATACAGTAGATGAATAAGTTGATATCCTGAACACGAAAATGACTTTAGTATCAACATCAAGTGGCCTTCAGCTCAGCAAAGTGGCTTTTAAAGTGTTGTCATTTAGACGGCCAATCAGAAACGAGCATGAGTGAGTTACCTGGAGAGATTTACGAAGTATCTAGAAAGTCGTCGGTAAATTGGGCTCTTTGATTTGTTTCTTTTTTAAAGAATACCACGTAAGCCTAAAATATATATAAATGAAGATATACTATTTACATAAAGGTAATTGGTTTGGTATTTGTCGTGAGAAAAGCTTTACAAGAAAGAAAGCAATGTTTTATTACTATTAATATAATAATAATATTTATAATAAAAATAAAAATGATAATAGTTTTCTTTCTCTATCTTACTCTTAAGTCTAAATTTACTCAATCATTGTTATTGTTGTTTTGGATCGATCCTCGCTTTATATTAGTAATAATAATAATAATAATAATAATGATAATAATAATATAATAATAATAATGATGATGATAATAATAATAATTTAAAAGCAGACTGTTCAATAATAATAATAATAATAATAATTTAAAAGCAGACTGTTCAATAATAATAATAACAATAATAATAATAATAATAACAATAATAATAATAATAATAATAATAACAATAATCTTCCGAGCAACGAGGCTCATGTTAAAAACGCTCGACAATAATGTATTTTCTTTCTCTTTCTTACTTCTAAGTCAATATTTTCTCAATTATAGTCAATAAAATGTCAATGATAATAATAATAACAACAACAACTACAACTGTAAAATTATTATTACCTGATTTCGTGCGAGTAAAAAGCCTTACAAGAAAGTAAGCCGAATTTTACACATACGCGTTTAGGGGTTAATGAAATTATTCGACAAAATGTTAAATTTCATACCTAGCAATTATGATGTCTTCTTTCCCGACTGGTTTCATTTTAAGTGTTAAATTTCGTTTCTTTATTTGAGATTAAATTGCGATATTTTTTAGCGTTTATTTTACGTTCCCCGGGAGATTTCCAAAATCATATTAGCATGCATACTACGCATGCGCAGCCAGTGACAGAAAAAAAGACAGCGGCCAATGAGTTGAATAATTATGACATCCTTAAAGCATAAAATAAGTTATCGAAAAATCTAATAGGTTCAAGTACTTGTTATTTTTATTGATTTAGAGCCTTTGACCTTGTAATGTCTTTTTAATACATATTATTTATACATTAATAATTGAATAACTTAGCAGTGTCTGTAACTAAAACCTATTATTACGTAACTTTGAAGAAACTCAGAAAATAATACCGAAGTTTTCGTGCAATTTTCTTGAACGAAATCTTATTATTTTGAAAGACTTCCGTTGAAAATATAACCCCGATGATTAAAAATAGAAGTCATTTACGCGTTGATTATAAGATTATAACCGAGTTAGTTCCATTTATTTATTGATGGTTTTACGTCAAATTTCACTATCTATTTTTCATTTATCTCAGTAATTTCACTTCATCATTCTTGGTTATTGTTATCGGACGGAAATACATGTGAAAATCTTTTTTCTTTTTAGCTAAATTAAGTTTCGGTTCATAATCATGGGATTCAGAGTTCTTTAAGTAATTAAAATGATCTATTGTCCTTAAATTTATCGTCAAAAACATCACTGGTTTTCTATTTTTCTCTAATGAAAATAGATTTATAAGAACCGGAGATTTTGAATCTCGCTCCCCACCTAGGAGACAGCCGGCTTTCATTCTGCTCACACTTTGAAATATCACCCAAACATCTATCAATATTATTTAGAACTTTTAGTTAGATAATTTGTTAGATAGCAGTGCTTTATATGATCGAAACGGTTAAGAATTCTAAAATAGGTACAAATAAATTCCCTTGCCTGGGGTAATAATATAGATTAGCTATCACTAAAACCGCGTATTCGTATTGACCACGAAGGTTGCACAACAATACTTACCTACAGCCAAATCCTCTAGAAATGTTGTAGTTCACTCCGTCAACTACCATTCACCTTGAATGCGGAGTTCTCTTAATATTGCGACTCTTTTCGGTGAAACAAATCACATCGGAGATTACAAATAAATAGAATTAAAATTGATGTTCCTCAATGTTGGGATAATTAAAAACTTAGAAGCAGGTCGGTTTTCGTCGAGATATTTGTGGACACAAAAGATAGCCACACTCCTTGTATACAGCAACGTATTTGGGCTAAATTGAATGAAGAACAAGATTTACTAGGCCGGAATTTATAGGGCGAGCGCGAATCTCCCAAACTGAGTGCTTGTTCGTCGAGTTCGTATCACCAGTGAGGAATATGACAAGTAGATTCTGGTGTTATTTTATTGGAGGAGATTGAGGCAATTAAGTCTTTGTGTGCCTGTATAACTCTTCTTTAATATTCATGCCCACATTTGAGAATCGCTACAGGAGATAGTCGATTCACGGTGATGGTGAGACATACCTTGACCAGAACATGATACATAGACTCGAATGATATTTGCTTGAAATTTTGTCGTAAAAGGTAATCGAGAACACTAGTGGGAGGAAATTCTTTGAAAGAAAAACGTAGATTCGTGTTTTTTTTTAATGCCTAAGGTAAGTCAAATAACAGAAAAATCTATGTCTATATCTTGGCTTTTAGATCTCAAAATTGTTGAATTTATGGCGGCAAACGCGCGCGAGTTTTTCTACGTTTGTTTACTTCAATCAAATGACCTATTTTTTTTTCCTTCAAAATCTATGCAATGATCGAATATTTAAGGATGCTCTCCAAGCCCAATATCAAGTAATGGGCGAATCCATTCTTCCTTTTAATCTTTCAAATGGGGCTTTTAGTTGATAGAAATTC